>OX101783.1:68119484-68508517 GCA_944452715.1 Ophion slaviceki | reverse complement strand
TGTATTGTCTGATGTTTATAAATAAATTTTGTTTGTTACTGCTTCCACAACGATAAGAAAACATATCGACTGAATTTCGGTATTTCGTTATTATTTTTTATCTGTGCAACGTATAGTATCGTAATATGGGAATATGATGTGTGATAATTTGTAAAACTTTTATCTGGATTAAAAAATTCTTATGAATGTTCTTGTGTTTATAAATAAATTCTGTTACTGCATCCACAACGAAGAAAAAATATGGTCTTAATTTATTTATTTCGTTATTATTGTCTATCTGTACAGCGTATCATCAGTGTGAATATGATGTGATTCAAAATTCGTATCAATTTTCTTGTGTCTATAAATGTATTTTCTTAGTTACTGGTTCCGCAATGAAAAAAAATATATTGTCTTAATTTCTGTACTTCGTTATTATTCTCTATCTGTTCAGCGTATCATCGGTGAGAATATGATGTGTAATAATTTGCAAAACCTTAGTCGTGATTGAAAATTCTTATAAATTTTTCTTGTGTCCATAAATGCATTTTGTTAGTTACTGCTTCCACAAAAAAAAAACCATATTGACTTAATTTCTGTATTTCGTTATTATTATTTATCTGTACAACGTATATAATATGTGAATATGATGTGTGATCATTTGTAGAAGCTTTATCTGAATTCGAAATTCTCATGAATTTTCTTGTATCTAGAAATAAATTTTGTTTGTTACTGCTTTCGCAACGGAAAAAAACATTGACTTAATTTCTGTATTTAGTTGTTATTCCTTGTCTGTACAGCGTATCATAATGTGTGATAATTTGTAGAGGTTTTGTCTAGATTCAAAATTATTATGAATTTTGTCAGAGTCATAAACTATTATCATGTCATGGGAGGATCCTTTCTAGCGCGATCTAGCAGAAAAAATCAAATCTGTGAGATCGATTTATCTGTACAGTGTATCATAACATGTGAATGTGATGTGTGATAATTTGTAAAAGTTTTGTCTTGATTCAAAATTCTTATGAATTTTCTTGTGTTTATAAATGAATTTGGTTTGTTAGTGCTTCCGCAACGAAAACAAAAATATATTGACTTCATTTCTGTATTGCGTTATTATTATTTATCTGTACAGCATATTATAATGTGTGAATATGATATCATAATGAGTGATAATTTTAGAAGTTTTGTCTAGATTCAAAATTCTTATGAATTTTCTTATGTCTATAAATGAATTTTGTTTGTTACTGCTTCCTCAGCGAAAAAAAAAACATTGACTTAATTTCTTTATTTCATTATTATTCTTTATCTGTACCATGTATCATGATGTCTGGTCATTTGTAAAAGTTTTGTCTGGATTCAAAATTCTCATGAATTTTCTTGGGTCTATAAATAAATTTTGTTTGTTGCTGCTTCTGCAATGAAAAGAAACATATTGACTAAATTTCCACATTTCGTTATTATTCTCCAAAACAATCTATATTTTTTTTTTTTTTTTTTTTGTTTTTTTTAAGGCGGGGGTTAAAATGCAAATTACGCACCGTAAGAGAGTCCAAGGACCCTCTCGTGTGTCGGACTCCCACACAAGCCGGTGATCTCGTATGTCGGAATGGTGATATACCGACTAAACAATCCCCCTCCACCGTCTACCCGCGGGGTGGCAACACGTTAGTATAACCTCACCCACGCGGGTCCTGTCCATCGTCCGTCTCGTTTCGTTCGTTACCGTGTACCCCAACTACGTATCCGTCCCCTCATTCGTACTCCAGACATCCATCATCTTTCTTACATCTCAGCACTGCCTCGATGAAAGTGGCAACGGCTGTCCATTGGTCTTCGTCTCGTAACATCAGCCCGACTATGTTGTCAGGCGTGATGCGTCCGGTCCTCTGTTCCAGTTGTTGTCTCCGTGTCGTCCATCTGTCGCACGCAAAAAACGTGTGTTCTGCGTCGTCCCGTGTGTGTCCGCAGTATTTACAGTTCGGCGTCCGTACTCGTTTCATGTTATGTAGATAACCTCGAAAGTATCCGTGGCCCGTTAGGAACTGGGTCAGGTAAAAATTCACCTCCCCTGCCCCCCGTTCGGTCCACAGTCTTAGGTCGGTTATCAGTCGTCGTGTCCATCGTCCACTCGTCTCAGCCATCCAGCGTGCGTGCCAGTCCGTCATGGTCTTTTCTCTTTCGCACTTTGCCGCGTCAAGCCTTTCAGTCCTTTCGTCGCGTTCGTAAATACGTTTCCGTTCTGTGGCCAGTAGGTCTATGGGAATCACGCCCGCCACTACCAGGATCGCCTCTGCCGAGACGGTCCTGTAGGCGCACGCTATCCTTAGTGCCCCCTGTCTTTGTACATACGTCATAGTCTTCCTGTATTTCTTTATGGCCAGCGCGTCCGCCCAGACCTCTGCGCCATACAGGAGGATCGAGTGGGCCGTCGTCATCAGTAGCCGTCGTATCGACGGTCTCGGTCCGTGCGTATTTGCCATCAGGCGGCTGAGCGAAGTGACCTTCGCCGCCGCCTTCTCGGCCGTCCGTTTTATGTGTGGCCAGAAGGTCAGCTTTGTGTCCAGGGTCACCCCCAGATACTTGGCCTCCCCTCTGGTTTCCGTGCGTACTGTTCCGACACTCATCGGAATGAGGGTCGGAATTCGTCGTCTCGTGAGCATGAGGAGCTCCGTCTTGTCCAGTGCAAGGGTCAGTCCGTGCTCCGTCATCCATCGGTCTACGCGCCTCATGACTTGATTAAGTGTCAGCTGGGCCAGGTCCGCGCGGCGCTCCACAATCACCGCCGCCACGTCGTCGGCGTAAGCGACGAGCGATGCGGTTTGCGGCATCTCCAGCCTCAGCAGGCTATCGTACGTCGCGTTCCAAAGGTCCGGTCCCAGGATTGATCCCTGCGCTACACCCGCGGTGATCCGTCTAGTCACCGGTCCGTCCGCCGTCTCGTACGTTATCCGTCTGTCGTTGAGATAATCCCTCAATACCCGGAGAAGGTAGGGAGGAACTCGGAGAGCGCCTTCCAGCGCCCCCAAGATATCCACCCACCTAGCCGAGTTGAAGGCATTTCTCACGTCTAAAGTCACCAGTAATACTATGGGCCTTGCCGCGTGACAGGCCTCGTCCGTCCTCCTGACGGTGTCAATGACCTCGCGGATTGCCCCTATCGTCGAGCGTCCCTTGCGGAAGCCGTGCTGGTTCACGGACAAGCCCCCAGCCGCCCTTATCGCGTCTGTTAGTCGCGGTCTCAGTAAAAGTTCGAAAACTTTACCCGTTGTGTCCAGTAAACTGAGCGGTCTGTAGGAAGACGGCATGTACGGCTCTCCCTTTCCTTTGCTAAGGAGAACCAGTTTGGCCGTCTTCCAGCGCGTGCTAAACGTCCCTGTCCTTAGGCATTCGTTGTACATCCCGAGGAGGATCCCAGGCCTCAGGCGAGCCATCAGCCGCAGGACCTCCCCGGGTATGCCATCCGGTCCCGGTGCTTTCCTCGCCTTCAGAGAGGTCGTAGCTTTGATAAGCTCTTCCTCGGTGAAGACGGGGACGTCTAATCTGTCGTCGGTGTGCGCTGGCTCCTCCCTCATCGGGTGAGTCGGGAAGAGACCGTCGACGATCTGTCCCATGGTCGTTGCGTCATGGAGTTCCGGTGGGCCTCGAACGCCCAGTCTCTGGGTCACAATTTTGTATCCCAGACCCCAGGGGTTTCGGTCCACCTCCTCGCAAAGCTGTCTCCAGCACCGTTTTTTGCTCAGTTTTATGGCGTTCGTCAGCGTCTTCCGTGCGGTCTTGTACTCTGTCGTAAGAGCGGCCGCATTTGGCCTGTCCCTTTCCCGAGCCCGGTACATCCGCCGTTTGGCCCGAATGCAGACTCTCCGCAGTTCGGCGATGTCCTCTGTCCACCAGTACGTCGCTCGTCTGTCGTGTTGAGTGCTCTTGCGTGGCATTGACGCCTTGCAGAGCCGTCTCGTCAGTTTCAGTGTTTCGTCCACGAGTCGTTCAGTCCTCGTGCGTCCAGTCAGGCCGTCAGACATGCTCACTGAGGGAGCGGCTGCTTCCAGCAACGCCCTCGAGAACCTGTCACCGTCCAGTTTCTGTATGTTCCACCGCGGTGCACGCACCAATCCATGGCGTCGCGTCATTGTGGGTCCTGCCACCTCAAAGACGATGTACCGATGATCGCTGGCTGTGTAGTCAGCGATCACCGCCCACCGCCTCATCAGTGGGACGATACTGTCCGAGATTAACGTCACGTCCGGTATCGAGGAGCCCACCCCCGGTCTTACGTACGTTGGTACGTTTCCCGTATTTGCGACCGTCAGGTTGAGTCTTGCTGCCATCTCTAGCAGCAAGTGTCCGCGTCTGTCCGTCCGGGTCATGCCCCACTCGATCGCTCTCGCGTTGAGGTCGCCTGCGACAATTAAATCGCCAGACAGCTCCCTCAGCGCGTCCTCCAGTCTGTCCGTCTTGTCCTCGAACTCTCCAGCGGAGCAGTTTGGGGTCAGGTAGACGCTGACGTAAGTCAGGCCGCCCGCCCTCACCCAGACGTAGTCGTCGCCCGCCCCGCTGTCGAGTACGCGCATTCCGGAACCCCTGACCCAGATGGCCGAGGTACCCGCGCCGTTTTGGAACCACGTCGGAATCGTCCGGTCTCTGTACTGTTCGCTAAGTATGAGTACGTCAGCGTCGTGCTCCGTCGCGATCTGAGGTAGCAGCAAATGTGCCTCCTCGCATCTGTGCATGTTTCCCTGTAGGACCGTCACGTCTTCGTCTTTTTCCTGCACTCCTCCAGCACGGCTCTAAAGATCGCACACGCCCCGGAACCCGGGACATGCGCGGTGCTCTCGTGCCCCGCTTCGGCGCACAGGAAACACGTCGGTCTGTCTTTGCAGTCCTTGCCGACGTGGTTCGTCTTGCCACATTTGTAGCAACTCCGTGCCCTGTCCGTTCCGTTGCAGTTAGTCCTAGTGTGCCCGTACCCAAGGCATCGGTAGCACCTTGGCACGGTCGTCCTAGGCCTGACGCGGCAGTTCGTCCACCCAATTTTCAATCGCCCTTTCTTGAGCAGGGCGTTTGCGGCGCCCTCCTCAACCTCACACACAGCCATACACTGTCCTTGTCTGTTTGGCCCGAAGATATGAACCTTCGGGTCACTCGTGTCGTTCGTCGCCTGGCGGAGTGACTCCATCACTTCCTCCTTGTCCGTCACGCAGTCCAGGTCCAGTATGTTAATTTGTACGTTGACCGTCATGTCTCGTACCTGTGCGTTATCTCCCAGGGCTTGCCGAAGCTTGTCCTGGAAGTTTTGTCTTTCCCTGGGTCCGCTTTTAACACGGACCAGGACAGACCCGTCCTTTGTCTGTCGGTAGCCGTTGACCTGCACCTTCTCGATGCCGGGGTCAACGGTTTTCATCTGTCTCAATGTGTCCGCGTAAGTTTTTCCACTCGTGGGTTTGACGAGAACCACACCAACTCCGGGTCTCCGGGCTGGATGACTCCCGCTTCCCCCCCTCGCGGTCGACGTCGCTGTCGGGGTATGTGGCGTTTCCGTCTTTTGTCGGTCCTGTCCGTCTGTCGGCTTTCTTTTTTGTCTTTTGGTGACTACCTTTGCCCACGTGATGGGCTCGGGTCCCTCTGTCGGCCTTTTGGCCGGCGTAAGGTCCGGGCTTGAGCCCGTAGTCACCCGCTTCCGTTTCGTCTGTGGCGTAGTCTGTGGCGTCGCCAGTCTGTCTCCGCCACTCGCACCCTCGACAGTCCCGAGCACAAACATTCTGTCACATTCATGCCCGGCCTCGTCCACAGCCTCCCTAATTATGGCCATGTTCGTCGTTATGACGGTGCTGATGTTGCGCTGGACGCGCGTTTTCGCCTCCATCACAACCAAGCACTCCCGGATCCGCCGCAATTGCGCCCGGATCCGGGCCTCAGCTGTCCGGACGGGTGTGGCCAACGCCGTCGTCTGTCCCGTTCGTCCGTCCATCGGTCTTGGGGTTGGGGGCCCCATATTTTTTGGGCAACTTGCCCTCTGTCCCTTTCTGGTCTCGCCAGTTCCGCCGCCGACAGCGCTCTCGTAGCTCGCGATGCTCGCGTAGCTCGACGCGCTGCTACATCTCGCTCGGCTGTCGTGAGCCTCCAGCCGTTTGCTGTCCGTGTCGGCTCGCTCTCCCTTCATTTCTCCCCCCTCAGTTCTCGCCTCCGTAAAACATGTTTTGCGGCCCCCAGAATCCTTGCCGCGGCCTGAAGCCACCGGGGCTTGCACCCGGTCGGAGCTCAGGGTGGCCCCCCCCGCTTGCGGGGTGACCACCTGGGGTCTATTGTTTGTAACATGTCTTTCCATTTTTTTTTATTCTCTCCCCCTGTCTTTTACGTGTATGATGAGTGTGAGGTGGTCAGAGGTCCCCCCTGGTTTTAGGTGGAGGTGGCAACGGCCCGTCCTGAGCCTCATCCGGTCGCCGGGCGGCCGGAAGAGGCCCTCTCTCGGCCACTTTTACCTCCCCCGCCAGGGGGGCTCTGCGTTGTCTCCTTGCGACCTGGCAGGGCGGTCCCGTGGGATCATTCCCTCACGGGCGATACCCGTTTATAGGGCCCCCTCCATCCATGACCCGGTTGGAAAAACCCCCGTTTATAGGGGGTTCCGTCTCATTCATCGGTGATACCCGTTCGCAGGGTCACCTGACTCATACCGCCACGGGGGCTCTGTCAAGGCGCTCAGAGGTGTAAGTGTAAGGTGTGTGAGTGGGTGCATAGCGGTCGCTTACCACTATGAGCGGCCGCAGCCAGAGCTTCCTTTAGCCGCCCTTGTTATTGCGTTGTCGCGGGGGACATTGACGCAGCAATGACGTTTCCAGCGGGCGCGACGTGGACGCCGGAAGGTAGCATTTCCCCTTTGCGGGTGTTACCCACGCAAAGAGGCACCCACCAAAACAATCTATATTATCTATATAAGACTTCTATCTATCTAATATAAAGAAACTTCCTGCACCAACTGGTTTCACAATTAATTTGATCCAATTACCGTTCCATATGAAGAAGAAAAGGGTGCTTCTTGCAGATCGTACGGCACTGTTTTTAAATTAATTTGATCAAATTATCGCTGCATATGAAGTAGCAAGGGGTGCTTTCTGCATATCGTACGGCACTGGTTCGTACCTGATTTCAATTCGGTTCGGTGGAGAGCAGCGCCACCCTTCTCATCTGGATTTCCATGGACGTTTCTTCAACACTGCCATGGAGCCTAGATACCAGGAGGTTCAGCGAGGCCTCTCAACTCGTCCCCAAAACGGGAACAAGAAATGATGGCGCTGGGGTGCTCCGGCACCTATATGTATATAGATATACGCTAAACATGGGTGCGATCTAAGACAGATCACAGATGATGTACCTAACCCTCATTAGTGTCAAGGGATAACACCACTCTAGGATTTTGGAAAGACGTTTTCTTTCCTAAAAATACTCTTGTGTCATGAAAACAATATGCAATTGGTCCTGTAGCAATTTTTTTTATTTAAAGGTTCCATTACCGATTTGGCCGCAGCGCCTTGGAACGCGCGCTGAGTTGCTCGTACAACTTTAAACGCGTTTTTCTCGAAACCACTTTATTCGATCTCGGAAGACGGATTACTCGACCACCTTTGCCTGCATCGATTTGAAATTTTGATAGCAGCTTCACAATTATGTTCTTTATGGGAGTACGTAGCCGTTTTTTGATTAAATGTAAACTTCTTTTTATAAACAATTTGCTGCTTTTTTCGCAAAAAATCGATTTATTTCCTTCAAAGTGCGCTATTTTTGCAAAATTTGAAAGCAAATTTCTAGGTAGTCTTATAACTAATAAAATATAAATCATCATTTTTTTGGTTTTTGTTTCAGGTCTTATATTTTACGAGAAAACCGTTCTCCCGTGAAGATATATGTAAAAAAAAACACGTTTTTCTAGATGGGCTGTATCGCCGCCATTCTGAGTTTGAGTTTGAGATCTTTTCTCGCTTTTGCGTTTTTTTTCCCGAACCGTCACGAGGAAATTATGAATCGGCGGATATTTCGACGTTTGATGTCACGGTCGGTCTGTCGTGAGGTTAGAAACTCATCCGATCACTTTCACCTCGTTGACCAATATATTACTATATATGTAGGTGCCGCTGCACCCCAGCGCCATCACTTCGGGTCATTTTCGGGGACACTTTTTTCAGAGCCTTTGCATTGCCGCTGAACCTCCTGGTATCTAGGCTCCATGAACACTGCGTTCGTACTCCTTACCTCTAGTCTTCTTGCCTGTATGTAAGACCGTAGTTTAGGCTGGGACACGGTCTTACATACAGGTCTGGAAACGACCGTGTTGGGGGTAGGCACTGTTAACGAACCCACGTTTGTTTCCAATTTTCGCCACTACGTAGCATTGCTATCGGCGTGTACGTGTGCGACAAGGACAGAACAGCTTCCGTCCGTCTCGCTCACTCTTCTCGATGATCCGAAAAGCACATTACCTTTTTCGTGGGGGGCGAAGGGGGAATAGAGGTAGATGAGAAAGAATTGTGGAATAAGGACGGGGAATTGTGGAAGAGAATAGAAGTGGGGCTTGTAAAAAGGGGAAGATCCTGTATGGCTCGAAGAAGACCAATATAAAAATTTAAAAAATAAATAAAAATACTTACCTTTTCGAGTGAAATGGATTTGTATTCGAATTTTATTCCGAGTTTCTTTCGATGACGAAAGGAAAAAAAATACGCAACACATGGAATGTTGAATATACAAATACCTTTATTGGTTCGTCAGTTTAGAAAGCCCGGAAACAACGGTCCACCTTCGCCAGCTTTATGAATATTTTTCAAACTACAAATGCTCGTTGGCGCGAACAGAGGTTATCGAGAACGTTGTAATAAAAAATGAAGTAATAAATGGCATGGGGCACGGTCTATGACAAGGCAAGGGGCGAAGGGAGAGATCACAGACGACCGTGGGTGGGAGGTACTCGCCGATAGTAGCGACGGCGGTGGCGGCGAGCGCAATGAAAAGTGAAGCTCGTAACGCTGCCTCACGACTCCATTGAAATCTGGCTTCGTTTCCAGACCTGTATGTAAGACCGTGGGCTGGGAATAGGCGTCCGATTTTTTCTTTCCGACAATCCGATTCACGGTCTTACATACAGGTCTCACAACGGCGGTAGTGGGGGTAGGCACCCTTAGCGGTTCTGTTTTTTATTTCGATTTTTGCTGCTTGGTGCGTGACGGCAAGGGGAAGTAGTGGTGCGACGAAGAGAGAAATAGCTCTTCTGTCCTTTTCCCTCCTGAACGCAATACAAGCGCCGTTTGCCCTAACTTAATTTACCGTACTGTCGTGTAAACTGCATAATATGCGAAACCCATAAAAAAATGTGTTGATTAAAAAAAGATGACTACTTTCATCTAAAAAAACTGAAAACTTTTTGAATACATTAATTCATACCAGCACATATTACGACCACTTACATCCTTTTTTCTCCAATGTCTCACAATACATCGTTCTTCGAAATGTTTTTCGCACACGTACTGAGACTCTCAGTCCCACAATAGCATCGAGCCATTGTTTGTATCGTTCGACGTTTCTGGGCACGCGAAACACGGAGCATTTCTGCTTACAATTTTTGTACCCCGTTTTACAATTGCAAACCGTGAAACCCTTAGCCATTTCGCATTTTTTTCGCAAACACTACCAAAAAAAATTCACACTTATGCGTAAAAACACGATAAGAAATGTATCACGGTAAATCGCGTAGAATCTTCTGGTATATAGTCGCAAATAAAGGTTATTTCGACAATCGCGCCACAAAAACATACGTAAACACCTTGGGCCCATTCGCCGGTAAGAGGTAAGGGGGAAACTACTTCCCCTTGCTAGTAGCGACGCGTAGCGGCGCCTAGTGAATCGAAAAGTGAAGCCGATAAGCGTGCCTACCCCACCACAAAAATTTATCTTCGTTGCAAGATCTGTATGTAAGACCGTGATCCGAATCGACAGTCGGATCCGACTATCGGAAGGCACTCGTGCCATACATTTGTTTGGACGTGCAATACACATGCGATCCGACTATCGGAACTCGGATCCGACTATCGGATCGGATGTGTATTGCATGCTCAAACAAATGTATGGCACGAGTGCCTTCCGATATTTGAATATATTGAATCCGTCTTTCGGATTGTCGGAAAGAAAAAATCGGACGTCTATTCCCAGCCTTAGACTACAACGAGAATACGTGGCTATTGTTGTCCTTGTCGCACAGAACATCCCTCGATTACAGCGACTCTAGCGGAGGGCTTCGGCAAGGGAACCACCCCCCACCACTAGAGTTGCAAGACCCGCATGTAAGCCCGTGCCATGGCATGCCCGATAAGCGCGAATCGAATCCGGCCCAGAACAAAGCACGTGTACACCAACGAAGACGTAATCTCTTTACCCGGATAAACAACAAGATAAAATAGAATATAAATTAGCAACTTGAACGTTACAGAAAAAAAAAACAAAAATGTTATTAGGTTTTATGAAAAAACACTAGACAGATCGCGGTACAGCAGTTGGAATAAAAAATGCTAGTATTTTGTATCATATTAAAACATAAGGAAATTCCTATAACACAGTGGGAGAATTATTGTTCATTTCTAATAAACCGAACGATTATACAATTAGTCCAGGACAATATGTGGGTCACAATTTCCATCTCTTTAAACTCGGCTGGGAGCGGACCTAGGCCTATTCTGTAACTCGTTATAACTCGATAGCGACAGTTTTCGTTATGGTTAGCTAGCGATAGCCAATTGCACGATCAAAACAGTTGAAAATCGTTACGCGTATACAAAATTTGGATATGCGTAAATAACTGTTATCGACGAGGGTCGATAATTGCGCAAAACATAATGTATCTGACAAGCGAACATTATCTTTCATTCTTGAACCGATTCTGTTTAAATGATCCTCCAATCCCGGGTACGAATTTCAAAATAGTTGTCTATTAGTTGTCCAAATGGGTACCAAATGTCCGCTTGGAAGTTACCTATAAGTTATCATGTGTCCAACAGTTATCTTTTTGGATGGTTGTTGACTTTAAGATAACTTCCGGGCGGACATTTGGTACCCATTTGGACAACTAATAGACAACTATTTTGAAATTGGGATAGTTCGAATGGAAGTTTGCCGAAAACTTTCGTGAATAATCGATAAATATCGATCATCGAGCGTTCTCGTCGAGTTCAGGCCGAAGTCCATCAGTGGCGACGCCGCAGCTCGAAGTGGCGACTCCGCGAACCAATCGCGTTATTATGAAAAGACCAACATAACCTCCACACGAAAGAACATTCGTAATGAAAGTAGTGGTATAAATTGTCAGTAAATAATACAGAGGCAATCAATTTGAAATTTTTGCGTGGAAACAAATCGGAAAATCGAGAACCGCTATTGAGAATAAGAGAGAGAGAGAGAGAGCGCATTAAGAGGTATCGTGTACTTTTTTCATTTAATCGATTCACCCACCTGTCCCGATTTGATCAAAAAAATATACATTTTTTATAAGGTCAAGGACCATTAGTTTGCCATTTCCCAAGTTGATTAATAGAATACTTGAATGTTGCCGAAATCTTTCGTTTACTCCGAACTGCGTGTATTATTGGAGTCTCAATGTCTGCTTTCAGAATAATCAGAGGCAGCCGATAAAAGAAACGCGAGCAAAAAGAAAGAAAAGAGTCATTATAATAATGAATAGTATCGGTGAGACGTGCAATGAGCTTAAGAAAGATTACGACTCCTGTTTTCACGTGTGGTTCTCTGAGAAATTCCTGAAAGGCGACACGAATGACTCCATGTGCGCTCCCATCTTCAAAGTATATCAGCAATGTATCAAGGTAAAAAAAACAATCATTTGTTCATTTTTACACAGTAAGATAAGGAGAGCGTGGAGAGTTCGATAGGAATAACGAGTTATGGACGCGTGCAAAGAGCTCAAGGAGAATTACGACACCTGTTTCAATTATTGGTTCTCTGAAAGGTTTCTCAAGGGCGACAATAACGATTCTATTTGTTCCTCGCTACTGAAGGTTTACAAAGAATGTGTTCAGGTAAGTTCTTCGCCGCTTGTACACCGTTGAGATAAAAACCTCTTCACTTTTGTAGCGAATGAAAAAACCAAAAGAATTTTTTTCCAGGGGGCAAAGAGGACAATTGTGTTTGGGGCAATTTATGCACATTTGACACACTATGCAATAAAATACGAAAAATTCAAAGGGCTTGTATAGATATAAGGCATTCCACGTCACTTCAGCGAGGAAAAAAAAATCCACATATAATTTTGAAAAATCGAGTTACTTTATTGAAAAGTATTCACCGAGTGTCGATATTTTTAAAAAAATTCTGACGTTTTTTCTCGTTGATTACCATTTTTTAATATTTTTCCATTCAAATGGCTGTATCTTTGGCAGGACTTGACGTATTTACATTCGTAAAAAACGAAAATGTGTCTTTTCTAGCTTTCCAGAAAAAAATAAATTTAGATTTTATTGAGCAAGTCGAACGTCCGTTTCAGGGCAAAATATGCAAAAATATTTTTTTTCTCAAGGAAAGACACTCGTTATTTTATTTTTAAGAATTTCCCCGAATTCTGAATACGAAAAACGGATTTTTGGTATTTTTTATATTATGGGATTCCTAAACACCGTGAAGTAACAGCTGTTTGTTACTTCACTAAACCCAAACAAACCCAAACAAACAAACTTAAGACGTTGGTACAGTAATCTCGTTACACAGAGTTCCATTGCACCGAAGGTATAAAGCTTTTACGTCCTTAGGTCACTCTAGAGGCCAAAAAAATAGGATTTTGGGGACTTTTTTCTCAAAAAAAATCACAAAATAAATCGAGATTACAAAAAAGGGTGTTTATCATACATATCAGTGACTGTATACAATAATTTTTTGAAGCGATTAATTTAAAAATGGCGGCTGTGCAGCGTTTATCTCAAAACTGCATTTTTTAAATTGGCCGGAAACATAACTCAGACAATTTTCAACCGATTCACTTGAAATGTTGAATATATCTTGAAAAATACATTGTCTATGGAAGTACGTAGGATTTTTTTTATATTGCATAGTTCGTTTGTATTATCAATTATCTGACGATTTTTTAGGCTAATTTTTGGAAAGTGTAAAATTTGCCTAAGTTATTTAGTTACTCAGAAAATTGTCTGAGTTATGTTTCCGGCCAACTTAAAAGATGCAGTTTTGAGATAAACGCTGCACAGCCGCCATTTTTAATTTAATCGCTTCAAAAAAAATATTGTATACAGTCACTGATATGTATGATAAACACCATTTTTTAAATCTCGATTTATTTCGTAGTTTTTGTGAAAAAAATCCAATTTTTTCGGCCTCTAGTGTAGCCTAAGGCCTTAAGGGGAGATATACACCTAGGAGTCGGAAAAAACGGTCATTTTTGTGAATTTTTTCAAGGAAAACTATTTGAAGTTTCGGATTGGGGTTTCAATTATGTAAAAGTATATACATTCGAAAATATGTTTAATTTTCTTTATTTAAAAATATCAAAAATATACAAGGATATTGTATGATCCTTGGAGCGTCGTCAAAAAATCTGCGTATACGGTACCCACTGGCGTTTCTTCAAAAATCATCTGAAAAAAAAAACCAAAAAGATTATTAAATTAGATACTATAATCTAGTACTTGTCATAGCCGATTTTGAAAATATCGATTTATGAAAAAATGGCGGACATTTGAACATAAATAGTGATTTTTGGGCCAAAAATTAGTTATTATTTTGCCTATAAAACAAAAACTAAGTAACGGAAAAAAAGTCCTATGACGAGTACTAGATAATGGTGTATAGAATAACCACAAAAAACCTCAAGACAATCGGTTCATTGGTTTTCGAGAAATTTTGGGTACCGATTTGAAAAACGTGGTTTTGAGAAAAACGCGTTTGAAAATTTGGGAATGAATAAATCATGAAATTTGTCAACTTACATGGAATCATTGATACCAGGCCCATAGTGTAGGTCTTCTACGGTCGACGGAATGTTCATAGCTTCTAAATCCTCGACCTCGACCATGTAGGTGTATATCTCTCCTTAACAATTGAACACATTCTATCCGGACAGAATAGTATACGTCCGGATACTAGCTGACACGAATCACAATAATATGTACGCGTACTGGAAACACGGCGTGAACTGAGCCGCTATCCAGACGTATAACATACGCTTATTCGTCCGATAACCGGGCGGAGAGTCACTCCATTTGAAAATTGCTATAGCTTTCCTATCTGTGCAAAGTCTTGGAATCTTGCTGCAAATTCCTTCACAAGATCTGACATAAAACTTAAAAACTCTGCAGTATCTATTTCGGGATTCTACTTTTTATATTCAAGAATTGTTGGAAAATGTACAAATTCTTGATTTTCAATATCTTTTTCCAAGATATTCAGCAGCTTGCGACGAAAAGCAGACACACTTCGTATCAGATCTCATATTGACTTCCGGTTTTCTTGTAGCTCGGTGTTGGGCACATTGAAATATTTCGAAATGTCTTTCAGGAAAGCCATAGTCAGCGTATTGCATTCCTTTGCTACACTGTAAAAAATTTCTGTATGAAAATTAATATACAAGTGTAGGAAGTTTTTATGCGGATACCGCTTATGAAATTTCAGATACGATTTTGAAAATCCAAAACAGGTTATTTTAAAAACGAAAGTGTAGTTCCGCAATATTAATATACTTGTGCGTTTGAAAAATAATGCACGTGTAAAGAAATAATCATATCCAAGTATATTGAAATCAAGAACCATTTGCTAATATCAATATACGGGTGTGTATTAAAATTACTGATCATAAGTATTAAGTTTAATTCAGAAATTGATAATTGCAATACGTTTTTATGTAAAAATTATCAAATTAAGACCACTCAATTCATATACTGTATGATGCTTTCGTGATACTTCTGTATATGATTTTTTCGCAGCTTTATCCCATAATTAATATTGAATACTTGAATAATAAAATTTAAATGCAGTGAAATCACTGCACGTATGTATTTTTTTTTCTTTATGTATGTATTCCTGAGGCACGGGGGTCCTCTTCTTTTACTATCCTCTCCTTTATTCCTTCCATCATTCACAATCCTTCCAGAGTTCCCTACATTCCTTCCAGAGCCCCCCCCCCCCAGAGTATTGACCGCATCCACTCTTTCCTAATGCACTACTGTATCGCATTTGCACGAGGGCCCAGGGAAACTGCGGAAAACCTGGGCCGATACAGGCGGCCATATTTGGCTAAATTTCAGTTGTATTACCATGAGAAACTCAGACAAACTGTTTCCCACTCAGAGGTTGACGCGCAAACCAGTGCACGGGCAAACGGTCACCGCTCCAAGTATTGCCCGCGCCCAATGCTGCTTAACTTCAGTGACCGCCGAACCCGCACACCGACCGCGCGCCCGTCTCTGCCCACTGCACGCTTGTATTTGAAATTCATGTGATTTTGAGATATCGCCCGGGTCAACAATTATGAAAATCATAAAATGTTTCTTCAATATTAATATACGAACACATTAAATTCAACTTATCTGTGATTTGTTTTTGACATACAATTGTTAATCTCAGTGGCTTTTGTCTTGGAATCTTCTGAATCGAATGACAGTATTCATGTACTGGATGGTATTATTCCGAGAAGTACATCATCGATATTCCTAAAGATTTGTCATATATTTAACTCAGCGTCGATGAGAAATAATATCAGATAGGGGTACAATCACGATACTTTCCAATTCCAATTCAGTTCCACATGTATTATATTTTTCAGGCAGCCGTAAATAAATTTCAAACTTGTTTTGTATTTTCAATGTTCTTTATAGTTGATTTATTATACATCTGTAGTAATTTTCAATTGAAGACACGGGTCAATACAATACATTTCCCACAAATTTACAAACTTGTCTTTGAAATTCCATGTTGCATCTATTAAATTCTATATCCACGTTAGAATTTCATGTTCCTGTTTTAAATTTACGGTCCAAGTGTTTTAAATTTAATTTCATCTACCGAGTTCGTAAAATTCAATTCCTTTGTATCTTAAATGTATTGTAAATTTCATATCATTTTTTACAGTGTAGGAGTACCAAGTACTTCCTTGCCTTCTGCCTATCCAAGTTTTTCAAGGCGATTACTTGTTCATTTGCCAAAAACGTTCAATCACTTGGCCTTTACTTAAGCAACGAATATTGTTGTGTCGCATTAGGTCAAAATATGCCGAACTACATTCAGACAGGAACTCTTTGAACTATCTTTGCTGAAGAGCAGAACAAGACTTAAGGGGTTAGGCCACAGTAACGGGTATAAAATCATGTGCGAATTTAACAATTTTTTTTTCGTATGACAAAGTGATTCACTCATAAAATTAATTTAACATCTATTTAGTATGAATATCAAGCTATTAGAAAATATGTATATATATATTTTTTTCGAAGCCGTTGCCGAGTTGTGACGGAGCTACCTAGCCCACCTATTTTTTAGGTGTTACGTTCAAGTTTTTGTACTTAAAAATGAATAAAAATGAATACATTTTTTTTAAATGTATTTCAAGTCTTTATTTATCAAGCCCAACAACTTTTATATTCACATCTTTTATAAAATCCTCAAAAGAGAATCGCGAAAATAGCCTTTTTTCGTGGCTCCAAAGTGGACTGGCCCCTTAAGAGTAGCACTGAGTTTACCACAAAGGGCTGTCTGGTGAATAATGCACGCATACGACAGTAACCCAAAATTCTTATCCTTGATTCTCTTCTTCAATTCCTTTTCTTTGCCTATCATTGCCAGAGTTCCATCAGTTGAAATGGACACCATTTAGTCATAACTAAAGTTCGATTTTGCCATGAAATCATCAAAAGTTAATTGAAGTTTGAAAAGATTTTTTGGCGGTCCAGTTTTCGCCCCTCCTCACATATAGCATGTATTATAAGTACATAAGGCTATTTTTTTACGTATTCGATAAGTTATACAATTAGTTATATACTTCACCGAATGCTTGTCATTGTGTAATTAAATACGAAATCCTTAGATACATATATACTGGGTGGCCGTTATTTTGGCTTCGGCAAAAAAAAATTTAACGTCTAGCAAAAAAACTAATCAAGATATGAAAAAAATCTGTTCTAAATTTGGACGCGCTGGGATAAGGAGAACACGTGCCACCGAGCAGTTTAATTTTCAAAAATACATGCATTTTTTTAATGACCTCACTAAAATATTCATTAGTCTCATAAAAATTAATTAAAAAATCTGGAATTGGGTGCATTGATTATACATATTAAGAGGTACAAAATATACTATTTACTGATTTTTTTCCATCAATTATGTACAGTCGTGAGTAGATTGAAAAATTAATAGAAAATTTGAAAACGGACGTGGCGGTTTGGCCACATTGTGGCGGGAAATCGAAGCAGTGAATTAATTATCGGAGCGGATTTTTTATGCAAATAATAATATAATAGTCGTGTATTGAATGCTTCAAAATGATATTTTTTTCTTGAGCCTGCGAGAATATTTTCCAACTGTAGTGGCGATAATACAAAATATAGTGCAGACAAATAGTTCGAAATTTGGTCGTGGCGCTTCGTCCGCTCATTTTTACCTCCCGAGCATTACCGACCGAGTTGATTTGCCATTGTTGGACATAGAAAAAAAAATATAACACGTGAAATCTTTACGTTTCTGTAAATTTATTTCGATTTTACGATCCGGTTCCAAAGGGTATCAGGTTTTCCAGTCACACTTTACATTTCTGCCCGATAAAGACATTGATTTCTTTATTAGTGCTGAATCTATGGCGTTTTTTGAACGATTTAAAATTGATTGTACCTTTCTCGACACCGATGTATCTGTTTGGACTCGAACAAGAGTTATCAAATGGGCGCGCAATTGATAAAAAAATAAGAGTCTGTATTTATATAGCGGAGCGAGGTATCAAACGTATCACCGATTATAACAATCGATTGACTTATGATGAAGATTAAAAACAATTTGTTCGTCAAGCTGTCGCCGAATATTTAAAAAAAATCCGAACGTAAACAAATGTACTCTACTTCAATTATTTCATAGATGAACTGCTATTACTTGTGTAATATTTCATGTAAAGGTACGAATTTGAGGTACGTGATTGATGGAAAAAATCAGTAAATAATATATTTTGTAACTCTTAATATGTATAATCAATGTACCCAATTCCAGATTTTTAATTAATATTGTGAGACTAATAAATATTTTAATGCGGCCTTTATAAAAATGCATGTATTTTTCAAATTTAAACTGCTCGGTGGCACGTGTTCTCCTTATCCCAGCGCGTCCAAATTTTACACAGATTTTTTTTCATATCTTGATTAATTTTTTTGCTAGACGTTAAAACTTTTTTACCGAAGCCAAAATAACGGCCACCCTAATATCTACACATATAAAATTAAAAATTATTATGCAAGTGTCAATAATTCTATAATTATTTATTCGATTGCATCATTAATCGGCTAATTGTTTGAACTGTTTTCGAGCAAATTTGCGCCGAAAAATATTGTTTCACAGAACTCCCTCCCCACACGTCAGCGGCGTAATCGACGTTAGTTTTTTCTTCTTCTTATTAACGCAGAAAGCCATACGGGAGCAAAATATAGAACTGAAGGAGATTGAGGCGACTCACCTGGGCACGGAAAAGGAAAAGGGATCACATAGTTGACGAGTCGTCGAGCGTAAAAAACGACTACAAAATACAATGGAAACGAAATATTGGACGAAACATCATGTGTTTCGTCACGCTCGGATCGACGCTCGACGTACTCTTCTCGTCGATTCTTTCGAATCTTCGAAATACTTCAACTTCAAGCCCGGGCAATGCAGCACGAGCTACAGCGCCCCGAGAATAAAGACGTAATTGGAATTTACCAAGTACACGTACATTTTTTAATTTGTTATTGCGCTTGAATAGCGAAATTTATTGTTCATTAATTTATTTTCGGGTAGTCCCAAAAATGTTATAATTAGACGCAACTTTTTTCAAGTACACAGCAATTGAAAATGGATGATAAAATAGAGATTTTATTCGTTTGAGGTCGGTAAATTCAGTTTTGGCCATTGCTGGCCTGGTTCTTTCGAATTTTGCCTAAAAACTGGGGACTCCAAAATAAATCCAGACAAAAGTAGGAAATTAGAGCAACGATTTAGACGTTAACTTGTTTTTTTTATATTTTTCGTTTTTTTATTTCAAACATCGTTTTATAGAAACACTGCAACGGTTTCATCCCGTGAAACGCTTGGGCGCAACAATCATGAAAAAACGTAATTATTTTCCGGTTGAAACGAGATGTGTGTACGGTAGGAAAATTTACGAAACGACGAACCGGCGTCTTCAAACGTCCGAGACGATTGAAACGCAGGGGTGGGGGGAGAAAAAGTCTTGTATAAATAAATCGTAAGAATAAACACTTCAATCGCTACCCTTGGATTCGGCGTCGCTCGACGAGGGCGTATCCTCGACCTCTTCTTCTTCCTCGTCCTCCCCGCCGCTGGTTGGGGGAGTAGCTTTTTTCGCCACCTTCGCTTTCTTCTGTGTACTGTCGCTCTGCGCGTGAAAAAATCTCGATATAGAAAACTAAATCTAGATGGTTTAGTTAGCAATGGTGTAAATAAAGAAGATTGAATAGACGAATTAAAGGATCATCACAGTGTGAAATTTCCAAAAAATCGATTTTTTTTGCATTATCCGATAGTATAGACGGTTATAAACATGGACCTGGCATCGCCGATTGATCGTAAGTGGACAATTTATATGAAAATTCCGCACTCGTAACTTTAAACGCGTTTTTCTCGAACTGTCGTTTTTCAAAACGGTGTAGGGTCAAAGTGGGAAAAATAGCGACAGTGGGTACACTGAATCTTTTCTGTTTCTCAGAAGTGGACATGTATATATGTGCGTTTTTTTTTACATTAGAACCGCCCTCGGATGCCAATAGGTTTGTCTGTGAGTCGCTCCCGCGCAAATCGGTTGTGAGAGGTGATTTTATATTATTTTTGGTGTCAAAAGTGGAAAAACCAGCTGAGTTTGGATGTTTTTTGCTTCTTTACCTATCGCAGTTATGTTCGAAGTCATTGTTCTCCCGCAATATACAGCTATATTGCGGTATTTGAGCATTGTGTTTGTTAACCTAACAAAAATAGAAACTTGTCAGTACCCGCTTTAGGAAAAAAGAGAGGGTCGGTACACAGTGGCTCAATTTTTGAGGTAAACAGAGGTAAGTCATAATATGAATATTTTCGCGTTGTGATTTAAATAGGTACTGGTACTACCTCATTAGGTAGGTACTTATTATTGATTAATATTCAATAAATGATTGTGATTGATCTTATAATATGCTGCTTTTTTTAAATTAATTTTTCAATAGTTTACTGTACAATACTCCCCATTGTATAGAGAAAAGCACTCCATTACCTACAAGTGTACAGTGGATTAGGGTAATTTTCTTCAAATTTTGCTTCATTTTGAAACTTTGGTTGACTGTGAAATTAGGCATGTGAGGCATTCCACGTCACTTCAGCCAGTAAAAAAGAAATTCACAAATAATTTTTAAAAATCGAGTTACTTTATTGAAAAATTCACGAGTGTCGACATTTAAAAAAAATTTCTGGCGTTTTTTCTCGTTGATTGCCATTTTTAAATATTTTTCCATTCAAATGGCTGTATCTTTGGCAGGACTTGACGTATTTACATTCGTAAAAAAAAACGAAAATGTGCGTCTTTTTCTAGTTTTCCAGAAAAAAATTAATTTAGATTTTATTGAGCAAGTCGAACGTCCGTTTCAGGGCAAAATATGCAAAAATATTTTTTTCTCAAGGAAAGACACTCGTTATCTTATTTTTAAGAATTTCTCCGAATTGTGAATACGAAAAACAGATTTTTGGTATTTTTTATATTATGGGATTCCTAAACACCGTGAAGTAAGAGCTATTTTTTTATTTTTTTTTTAAATTAATGTTCGATTGAAGAGTGTGGAGCACTCGCTGTATGTTTACCAGCTTTTTGAAATACATATGACATATATGTCATATGTATTGGAGCCTTGGAGTGCTCCACACTCTTCAATCGAATATTAATAAAAAATTTAAAAAAAAATAAAAATAGCTGTTAGTTCACGGTGTTTAGGAATCCCATAATATAAAAAATACCAAAAATCCGTTTTTGGTATTTAACAATTCGGGGAAATTTAAAAAAATAAAATAACGAGTGTCTTTCCTTGAGAAAAAAAATATTTTTGCATATTTTGCCCTGAAACGAACGTTCGACTTGCTCAATAAAATCTAAATCCATTTTTTTCTGGAAGGCCAGAAAAAGACGCACATTTTCGTTTTTTACGAATGTAAATACGTCAAATCCTGCCAAAGATACAGCCATTTGAATGGAAAAATGTTAAAAAATGGTAATCAACGAGAAAAAACGTCAGAATTTTTTTTTAATTTCGACACGGTGAATATTTTTCAATAAAGTAACTCGATTTTTCAAAATTATTTGTGGATTTTTTTTTACTGGCTGAAGTGACGTGGAATGCTTCATGTTTCACTGTGTACACCCCCAAGTACACAGTGGATAAAATCCCACTTTTTGAAAAATGGTTACCATCTCAATATCTATTGGGTTAGGCCGTTCAATGTCTTTTAACAAAATAAAGCCATTGAACACACCTCACGTTTAGTCGACGTTTCATTGAGATTGTGTGAACGGTTAGGCAGCTATAGACCTCTGAAAAAATGACCCACTGGTCCCACTCTGACCCCACACTCTGAAAGGAAGAGTTTTCAAGCTGTCTGTCTTAAATTTTGACACAACTTTCTTCACGCCATTTTTTATTTTGCTATGGAAGCTTTTTTTAAATCTTCATATTTTTTTTAACGAAAAACTGTCGGAAAAGTAGGCTAAATTCGATACTTTTTTTTCAAACCGCCGCAATTTTGTCAATTTTTATATTAAAAAACCTCCGTAACAAGATAGCGGCTTTCATACTGATGAATAATCGTTTTACATATTTTGTTTCAGATAATATTTACGGCCACAAACGTATACACCGTGAGGACTCCTTTTTTCGAAGACATTTTCAACCGTTCAAAAAAATGTAAAAAAAAAAATAAAAATAAACGTTTAAGAAATTATTTTCTGTTCTTCCGAATAGCGTATTTAAACCATCGAGAAAAACAATCGCGAAAATATATTTTTCGAACCGTTACACTGCGATGATCGCTTAAGGGGTTACCCTCACTTGCGATTTTGAAAAAATCGATTTTTTTTTATTGCATTTTTTTGAAGTATAAGTATCCGGGCCCATACTTCTGTATGGGCCCGGAATAGATGACTATGTAAGTTTACAAAAAAAAATATTTTCTTCGTGTAAACTGAAATTGATACTTTAAACGCGTTTTTCTCAAAATGGCATTTCTGAAGTCGGTGACCAAGATTACTCGAACACTAATGAACCGATCTTCTTGAAATTTTGCAGGCTTATTTAATACATAAAAATGTAGTCTTTAATCGTTCGATTTTTTTTTTTTTTTTTTTTTTTTCTCGAAAAAAATGGCCGTTTTATAGCCAAAAAACGGCCGTTTTTTTTTTCGTTAAAATCGAACCATTAACTTGGACTGTCCGCCATTTTGTGAAAAATGAATATTTTTTTTAATCCTTCGATTAAAGACTAGTTTATACTTATATTTGACTAAATCCATCCGCATTTTTTTTTTCAGATGATCCACTTCGCCGCAATGTTGGTCACCGCAAACCGTGTATATAAAAACATTATTTCATTGACGGCCATTTGCCACTAAACAATGTAATATTTTTCAATAAAAAAATTACTGAACGTTCTTCAAGATGTGTTCTTTAAGATGGTATATTGATCGATTAAAAAAGTTTTGTAGTTTTCTTTTAAAAAATTCATGAAAAAGGCCTTTTTTGCGCTACAAGTGGGGGTAACCCGTTAAAAAAGTTTTACGGACCTCTGGTGGGGACCTCTTGTCAGCTTTTTTGGCTGGTTTCTTTTTCTCCTCTCCGCTTTCCGCTTCCTCCTCCTCCTCGTCCTCCCCCTCGTCATCTTCGTCCTCCTCCTCATCGTCCTTTGGCTTCTTTTTGGCGCTTTCCTTCTTCACTTTGGCGTCTTTTTCCGCGTCCGAGTCTCGCGGCTTCTTCTTTTTTTTCTTGCTTTTCGAGTCGCTGTCGCCCTCGCTGCTGCTGTCCTCGCTTATGTACTCTTTGCTCTTGAAGGACGAGCCGCTCATCATTTTCGATGGTGATGTCGCCTCTTTCTTCGCATCTTTCTTCTTCTTCTCGGACTTTTCGGACTTGGCCTTCTCCATGGCTCTGTCCTTCGCCTCTTGCGCAGCGCCGCTCTCCTCGTACTCCTTCATCGCCTCGGTATACTTCTTTTTCAGGACGTTTACCTTCTCCTCCCACTCGGATTTGTCCTTCAATTCCTTCCACATCTCGCCGCCCTTCTTCGCAATTTCCGTTATCGAGATTCCCGGATTGTCCGCCTTGATCTTGTCGCGATTACTGTTCAGCCAGAGCATGAACGCGGTCGCTGGCCTCTTCGGCTTATTCTCGTCTCGTTCCTTCTTCTTTTTTCGCTGCTTTCTCGGCTTTTCCGACTGAAGGAACAACATTTTTGTTTTAATCGATACTCTTTGTGACGTCAGAATATCGGAGACCAAACTATGTGGGGCGAAACTGTGTGTGTGCAATTGACGTTACTAACAGTGCTATTTTGAATGAAGTAATGCTCAGCTTTTTGAAAAATATCAAATACAATCAGAAAATTAGGGTAAATGAAGAAATTATTTGCTGTATTTTAATCGCCATTTTCATATCTTCCTCGATATGCTAAATGAAAAATTAATATTTTTATTGTAATGTTCAGATTTTTGTTGCGCAAAATTGATGTTTTTCATTGCTCAATCAACGAACATGCCGAAAACATGTAAAGAAGTCAATAAAAATCGACCAAGTTCACGATATAATTGAGGCAAAATTGATTAGCAAATAAAAACTGAACATTTCCGGCGGTTTTTATTTCCGACAAGTTCAATATCGGGAACAAACTTGCGAAGACTCAAGAAGGCGGCGAGGCCGAAAAACAATTTGAACTGCGGGTTGTATGTGTGCGTTTGTGTGCACGTTAAGGCATTCCTTTCACGAACCCGAATTTTTAACAATTAGCTGATTTTCGTCTATAATCAAGTAAAAAATACATCCTAGTATACTCGTGAAATTTGAAGCCAAATTACCGAACTTTTTACGAAAAATTACGACTCTAAAAATCGTCGCATTTATACGGCGGTGTATGGAGATTACACGCTGGCCAAATTTTTATCTAATAATTTATACACTAAATAACTCTAGACGCCTGATATAAACTGCTCACGCGTGTAAAAAATTCTGAAGATTCCGTAACGACAATAAAAACAGGGCGTCACCGAATGTTCAACGAAAATATTAATGATAAAACTTAGAAAAAATGTGATTAGTTGAAGAATTTTCGTAGCCGCGACTTTTCAGAGAAAATGTAAAAATGTTTAAATCTATTAAATTTGCGCGAAACTTTTTATTCCAGTTTATCATTGGGTATGATAATTGATTGTGACTTATTTTTATTAAGCGCCACTTAATTTAACCAATGATTCGGAAGGGCCCTCCTTATGCCCCCACAAAATACGGCCCTCCGCGAAAGGAAAAGCTTTTAAGGTAATCCTATCTCTTCACACGAGTCATACCACTAATCATACTTGAGACTTGTACAATATATATTTTGAACATATGCAAAAAAAATTGTAATAACTTGAATTTTCCATGTGTAAACTGTTTAATGAATGTTCACATTTAATTAGAAAAATGAAAAAATAGTTATTCCAACGATTCGCGCAGTATTTCTAGGTTTGATATTTGGCAATATTGGTTCTATCTCAGTCTCTTTTAACTCAAGCAGGCGAGTTTAACCTCCATGCTTTTCAACGTCGATCTGTCAAAACAATGTCAGGTGCGGGAAATATAAAGCATTGTATTCGGGCCACGACTGGTAAAAAGCGTGGAAAATTTGTGTCGGCGAAATATGTCGATTAAAAATAAAATATGTGTGGAAATTCGAATGAGTGAGATGAGGTTAGGACTACAGTCAGCTGTTGCCTTGCCGTCACGTCTCTTTATCGTAGAAAGTGGTAATAAATCCAATACCGGAAGTTCAAATAAAGCTTGATATTACATAAAAATTAGGTCAATAAGCGTGATTTTTTCTGAGAGCATTGGATTACTACAAGTGTTAAGGATGTAAATCTGATTATTTTTAAGAATCTGACGGATTCCCACTATTATATACACTTTTGTACCGACCGGAAATTGGGTTTTTGTATGTCGTCTCGGAATTTCTTCACAAAAATACGCAATTTTAATATTTCTCTTCGCTGTAATGATTTATTAACCCGTTTATCGGGTCGATAAACGACCCTGAAATTTTACAGACACGATTATCAATATATATATAGTGAAAGTCAAAATAAAAATTATGAAAATCCTATGGATTGAAGCCTGGCGGTAGGACTACCTTAAGGGGAGGTACCTGAGTAAACGGCGAGAAAAACAGGTAAATTTTAGGAATGTTTATGTCAAAAACTAATGTTTCGATTGGATCCGGTTTTTTTTTATTGGAAAATGTGTACATTAAGGTATGTTTAGGAATTTTTTCAAATAAATTCGTTGACTGGAAGCGATTGAAACGCGATTAACTCGAAACAGTTTTCAAAGTCGGTGCCAGATGTATCTCGAAAACGGCTTGTCCGATTTCGTCCAAATTTGGATACAATATTCTTCGATAGTTTTTCTCGTTCGCCACGTAGGATTTTTTTGAAATTTTAATTTTTTACGGTATTGCGACCGTTTTAATTTAACATTCGTTTTTCGTTCGCAATTTCCGACGACTTTGGATTGCATACACATTGCATAAAAAAGCAATGGTTCAATCAAATGAAAAACCCCTACGTGGCGAACGAGAAAGACTATCGAAGAATATTGTATCCAAATTTGGACAAAATCGGACAAGCCGTTTTCGAGATACATTTTGGCACCGACTTTGAAAACTATGTTTCGAGATAATCGCGTTTGAATCGCTTTTAATCAACGAATTTATTTTTAAAAATTCCTAAACATACCTCAATGTACATATTTTCCAATAAAAAAACCCCGATCCAATCGAAACATTAGTTTTTGAGATAAAAATTCCCGAAGTTTACCTGTTTTGCTCGCCGTTTACTCAGGTACCTCCCCTTAATAAAGCGCAAAAACCCGAAATGTCCTGTCTGGTGGCTGTCGAGAACAAAATTTCAATCGTTTGGGTTTCTCCATCTTCACACTAGAAGACAGCCTTAAGGGGAGGGTAGGGGTTTCAGCGTGAAAAAAAACACTTTTGCAAAAATTTTTCATCTATATGGAAAGAGTCAATTTATTGAAACCTTTTGTACATTGTTAAGTGTCATTTCAAGAACATTCCGTGAAATTTGTACGCGAAAATATCCACAAACAAGCCGGTGCCGCGTTTTTCTCGAAACCACTTTTTCAAAGTCCGTGTTCACTGCCATTTGAAAACTACATGACCGATTTATTTCAAACTTGGTACACACTTTCTACATATAAAATACCTCCCCCCTACGGTTAGTTTGAGATTTTTTTTACATTGAGGGGGTTTTCCACCCCCAGAATGGCGGAATTTTTCGTGAAAAATAGCACTTTTCACTTTACATGACCACCAAAAATTTAGAAATGAAAAAAAAATTATCAAAGACCGTTGGGGGGAGGATTGGATGATACTTTGACTAAATTTTAATGGTACTTGATTTCAGATACTTTCTAGCTGAGATACAGTGAACACCGCAAATCGTGTTTTTCCGAAGGCGTTCTTGGAAAAGCTTTGTTACCGGCTTGTTTGTGGATATTTTCGCGTACAAATTTCACGGAATGTTCTTGAAATGACACTTAACAATGTACAAAAGATTTCAATAAATTTACTCTATCCATATAGATGAAAAAAATGCGCAAAAAAGTGTCTTTTTTCACGCTGAAACCCCTTCCCTCCCGTTAAGGATGTATGGCAGCTACTGCAGAGTCGGTACAGAACTGATTATGCAATTTGCAAAAATCGCATTTAAAGACTAAATAAAATAATTGTAGTATTCATTGAAGCTAAAAAGGAGATTTACCACAGCTCAAAGTAAAACATGCGGTGCAGAAAGAAGAATTTTCAATTTTTAACTGCAAATTTAGTTGCTGATTTGATGTACGTTTTCCCTGACGTTGTCGTGGTTACGACATACGAGCTAAAGAAATACGAAAACGGTCCCATTTAACTCGCAATATCTCGCAAAATATATGGGCACATGTCGATTTTTTTTTCAACGTATCATGCATATTACAGCGATACCGCACAAAAGTTTTTTTTACAAAAGAGTACTCCGGAAATACCTTTTTTGCCAATGTAAAGGAAATTTTGGACGTACAGTCCTATGTTCCCCGTGTTAAATGACCCAACTTTGAATTCGTTTATCTCAGCATTCACGTGGGCAAATTTTGTTTTTTTAATCTCAAAAAGTTCTCGATATTTTCCTTTACAATATCAGTGAGTTTCAATTCGAACAGTAGTAAATAACTTAGTTGCCATACATCCTTAATTCCCGTCGATTTCTTGGTAGAATTTGAGATTCGGGAGCAGTGGCGCGAGAATGCGAAGAAAAATAAAGAAAAACCTCGACACTTACCACTGTCTTGGCGCTCTTTTGTTTCTTCTCTTTCTTCTCCTTCTTTTCTTTCTTCTGGCCTTCGGAAGCGTCGGAATCGGCATCACTGTCCGAAGTGCCGGGATTGCTGTCGTATTCCTCGGCCACGTCGCTCTCCTCGACGTTCGGATTGAAGTCCTCGTCGGTCGACTCGTCGTCCTCGGAGTCTTGATTGTCGTCGTCGCGTTCCTTCGCCTCGGCCTTGACTCTGGCCAAATATGCGTCAGGCTCGTCTTCCTGATCGCTGTTGCCGAAATCGTTGTCGTAATTGAGCTTGTCCTGGAAGAGGACAAAACGAAGAATAAGTCGTCAAACAGAAGGGAGCGGCCGACCAAGTTATTTTGAAGAAAAGAAAAACCAGGTGAACATGGAAAGACATTTGGCCGCGCGACTCACGCTCTTGCCGCGATTCTTGACGCGCAGCTTTTTCGAGGATATAAAATCGAAGAGCTTGTTGTATTCCTCCTTCTCAATGCTGCTGAACGTGTGCATAACGCCGCTGGTGAGTTCGATCTCGAAGTCGAAGGATCTCGTCGAACCGCCACCACGAGCGAAATTCACCGAGGCTATCTCCTCGAAGCGTATATGTATCGGTGGCTTGTGAACGTAGATGAAGCCGCGCTCGAGGGGGTACAGATAACCGGCGGCTGCCTTGAACGAACAACCGACCGCGGCGGTGCCCGAGTGACTGCCAACAGAATTTGAATGTGTCGATTTAAGGCCTTAAGCCACACTAACGGGTATAAAATCATCTGCGAATTTAACATTTTTTTTCGTATGAAGAAATGATTCACTCATAAAAATAATTACATATCTATTTAGTATGAATATCAAGCTGTTAGAAAATATATATATTTTTTTCAATGTACACAATGGCCGACTACTAATATTTTCTTTTATCTTTTTTTAGGCGCTCCGCGGCGTGACATTTAGCATCCACAATTTTTTACCTAGAACAAAAAACAAAAATTCTCGTCAATCTACATTGGAATACCTAGAGAAGTACGTACGGAATTTGAAAAATATTTTTTTATTCAAAAGCTGTAGGTTTGAACTTAAGGGAGACATTGTCCTTGAAATTTTCAAAAAATCAATTTGAGCTCAACATGAGCAGCTAGAAGAAGAGGAGGGATGCCTCTATGGACCAGGCATTGCCGATTAGCGGTAATTATAAACACATTTGTGTAAACACATTACAAAACTTTAAACGCGTTTTTCTCGAAAACACGTTTTTAAAAATGGCTGACATTCTCCTGACCGCTGTAATTAACATATCGACCTGAAATTTGGAGAGCATGCTCAGAAAATATGTCTTCACGGAATGACGGATCGTTTTTTCGATAGATACATTTTTGCATTTATTATTTATCTTTTTATGCGAAAAAAAACGCGAAAATTCGATTTTTTTTAATTGCCGCCATTTTCCGAAATTTGTACTAAACGAAAAACCCATCCGTCATTCCATGACCAAAGGGTCACACATTGATAATATGCTTTGAATTTGTGTTTCAGATCAACAAAGAGGGGGCAGTGATGTCAGCCGTTTACCTCCCGCGATCTGAGGACCTGTTTTCGCGGAGCTGCAACGGCCGCCATTTTGGTTTAAAAAAAAAAATTTTAACGTTCTGTATATCATGAATAAAAGTAAGAAAAAAACCGCACTCAAAAAGCTTTACTCGTTTCCTTTAAAAAAAATAAAATGTAAACACCTGAAATATGGCACTCCAAGGACAAAGTCTCCGTTAAGAAATGAATTTTCAGTGAAAAATTTCGTTATAACTGCTCATAAGCTGCTCATAAAATGAAAAGTTTTCGATTAATCAGAAATTCCGTACGCACTTCTCTGCGAAATGCAATTGGGAACATAAATTTTAAATTTGAAGTAAATCGAGTGAAAATTGTTGAAGTTATTTGTCACGCCAATTGGAAAAAAGCTGTTTGGAGAAGTTTCCAATTTGTACATCGAAAAAAATATATATTTTTTCTAACAGCTTGATATTCATACTAAATAGATGTGCAATTAAATTGATGAGTGAATCACTTTTTCATACGAAAACAAATTGTGAAATTCGCACATGATTTTATACCCGGTACTGTGGCTTAAGGCCTTAACCTCCGGTGTTCTTGGGCCTCAATTGGACTGGAGTATCCTTTAGGATCGAAAGCTTACCCGACGAAGCCACCGGGACCGGTGAGCTTCCTGTTGATGATGACCTTCATGACTTTGCCGAGAACCTCGTACGTTGGCCCGGATAGTTCCTTCGTCAGTTTGTCCTCGTACTTTTCCTTCAGCTCTTTTCTAGGAAGCGACAAGCGAAAACTTTCATTTTCTGGTTGAACGGTCAAGTTACGAGTTCACCCGAATCGGATAAGCCGACCAGTAAATGGACTGATGCATATTGAAAATCAATAAAGAATATGATTTGTCGCTAGAAACTCGGATCACTATAATTTAGCATAAAAATCGCATATGTCGTTAAAACAGATTGCTCAGTTTAACCCTTCGACTGCACACTGGGTCGTTTTGACCCCGTTTTTTTTTTCAACTGACTGTATCGCAAAACTGGGTAATCTATTCGGCCGCAGTGCGGCGCTCAAGTGGTCCCCGACTGTTACTCTAAAGGTGGACACTCGCCCCCCATCCTACACGAGGAAAAAGGACCTGGGGGTCATTTTTCCTCGCTAAGAAGGGCTTTTTCGAAATTCAACCCTTAAGGGGAGAAAAGGGGTGGCAAACTTTGTAGGCAAATAAAAAAAAATCTGGTCAGATTTACTTGAAATTTGGTGTTCGTGCTTCTTGACACAATGAATTAAACACGTATTTCAGCGTTTTTAGAAATTCAACCCCTAAGGGGAGAAAGAGGGTGGCAAAGTTTCTATGTAAAATACAAAATATCTGGTCAGAGGATTTAGTTGAAACTTAATATTAAAGCTCTTCAACACAATTAATAAAACACGTATTTTAGCGTTTTTCGAAATTCAACCCCTAAACGAAAGGGGGTGGCAAAGTTTGTATGTGAAATAAAAAAAATCTGATAAGATTTACTTGAATTTTAGTATTAAAGCTCTTCAACACAATTAATGAAACACGTATTTTAGCGTTTTTAGAAATCCAACCCCTAAACGGAAGGGGGTGGCAAAGTATGTATGGAAATTTGAAAAAAAATCTGGTCGTATTTACTTGAAATTTGGTATTCCTGCTTCTTCACATAATTAATGAAACACGTATTTCAGCGTTTTTAGAAATTCAACCCCTAATGGGAGAAAGAGGGTGGCAAAGTTTTTATGTAAAATACAAAATATCTGGTCAGAAGATTTACTTGAAAGTGAGTATTAAAGCTCTTCAACACAATCAATTAAACACGTATTTTAGCGTTTTCCGAAATTCAACCCCTTCAATGAAAGGGGGTGGCAAAGTTCATACGAAAAATAAAAAAAATCGTGCCAAATTTACTTGAAACTTTGTATTACTGCTCCTAAACACAATTCATGAAATTTCAGCGTTTTAGGAAAATTCAATCCTTAAGGGGAAAAGATGGTAGCAAAGTTTGTATGGCAAAAGAAATATCTGTTCAGATTTGTTTGAAACTTAGTATCGATGCTCTTCAACACAATTCTACGTGTTCCTTAAGATAATCCTATCGCTTCACACTGGTCCATACCACTGATCATACTTGAGACTTGTACAATTTATATTTTTAACATATGCAAAAAAAATAATTCGTAATAACTAAAATTTTCCATGTGTAAACTGTTTAATGAATGTTCATATTTAATTAGAAAAATGAAAAAATAGTTATTCCAACGATTCGCGTAGTATTTCTAGGTTTGATATTTGGCAACATTTTTTCTATCTCCGTTTCTGTTTACTCAACCAGACGAGTTTAACCTCCATGCTTTTCAACGTCGATCTGTCAAAACAATGTCAGGTGCGGGAAATATAAAGCATTGTATTCGGGCCACGACTGGTAAAACGCGTGGAAAATTTGTGTCGGCGAAATATGTCGGTTAAAAATGCAACATGTGTGGAAATTCGAAAGAGTGAGATGAGGTTAGGACTACAGTCAGCTGTTGCCTTGCTGTCACGTCTCTTTATCGTAGCAAGTGGTAATAAATCCAATACCGGAAGTTCAAATTAAACTTAGGTCAATAATTAAAAATTAGATCAATAAGCGTAATTTTTTCTGAGAGCCCTGGATTCCTACAAGTCTTAAGTATGTAAATATGATTATTTTTAAGATTCTGACGGATTCCCACTATTATATACACTTTTGTAGTGACCGGAAATTGGGTTTTTGTATGTCGTCTCGGAATTCCTTCACAAAAATACGCAATTTTAATATTTTTTTTCTCTGTAATTAGGTCGATAACCGACCCTGAAATTTTACAGAGACAATTTTTAATATATTTAGTGAAGCTAAAAAAATGTAAATCCTATGGATTGAAGCCTGGCGAGAGGATTACCGTAAAGGTAAGACCGCACTGAGCGGAACTACACTGCAGCGGAGTTCTATCTCATAAGATTTCGTATAAATAAAAATTTACGCATCGTGCCGCGCAGCTCCAATGAAACATTTTAGAGGCACATTTCGTTAAGGAGCATTCGACCCAAGTCCACACGAGCGAAGCCGCAGGCGGAAAGCTAATTCCCAATAGATGTATATAGACGCACGGGTGATCCATATCGTATTGCGCACTGAACCAGTGATGCCAACTTGGGGGTTTTGCCCCCAAATTTAGGGGGAACCAAAATGTGAAGGCGTTTTTTAGGGGATACATTTATTTAGGGGTATTCTTTAGGGGGGTTTTTTAGCGGGTACATTATTTAAGAAACTTTTTTGAAAGCGTGAAATTAAAGTGTATATCTTGAAAAAAAGTGAAAAAAAAAAAGAAAACAGTGTATCTTCAATTAATTCGATCGGAAATTGAAATAGGTCACTTCGTTCGATCGTCGAAATTATGTGTGCGATAATATATTTTGTATATTCGAAATACATATTCCTGCGAAGAATTTTTCATTCGCGATAACTATTTCTTATAAACTAAACGTTTAATTTAAGGATCACTTTTCTTTTTGCTCAATTATAATCGATTGCCTTTCAAAATGTTTTACACCAATGCCATACTTCATGTCTTGTACTAGCAACACAAGTGGCGCTGCTGGCTGAATTTCGCACTACGACGAACAACAACTTGCTGGTCAAGACCAACGAATTCCGTTTTCACTTTTATCGCTTTTACTGTTCGATGTTTTCACGCTGTCACGTTGAGGTTCTGTCCGTTAGTTTGTTGTCTAATTGCGTATTTTATTTCAAATTTTATTTCGAATTTCGAATTACGACCAACAACTTGCTGATCAAGAGAATTCCGTTTTTACTTTTACGGTTCAACGTTTTCTCGTTGTCAGTTGTAACGTTGAGGTTGTGTCCGTTAGTTGGTTGTTTACCCGCGAGTTCTATTGGATTGCAAAGTAAGTCAAGTACTCAAACAGGGTGTACAATGAAAACTAGGAGTTTTTCATCGACATCTAGGGGGACTTGAAGTCGGTCCTAGAGGGAACATTCTGTAGGAGTTGGCATCACTGCACTGAACCTGCATGAGAGAAGAACGGAGCGTGAGTTATACTCACTCGGAGAAAGGCAGCTCGATGGACGTCTCTTCCTCCTGATTGAACAAAAGTACGAGATAATGATAGCGCGTCTGTCCCTGTTTGATCGGTGGATCGAGGGAAACGACGAAGAACATTTGTCTGCTGTCTTTGTGGGGCAGGAGGAAGAGTCTGAGGACCGTCGACATTGGGATCTTGTAGTCGAACGTTTTACCGTGGAGTTGAAAGAAGGACTGGAATATTTTGATGTCGTAGCGACCACTGGAACAGAAAGATAACGCATTAGGGTATTTGACTGTTGTACGGAAATCATCTTCAAAGGTTAATTATTTCATACTATGCTCGTAATATTTTTTTATCTTCGCGAATGTCAGTATTTACGATATAAATCGGCAATAAAATTTAAATATTCAACCAGACCGTCAAAACTTGAAATAAACGAAAATAATTCATATTTTTCGATAAAATGATAGAAAGTACGTTTTAACCGCTAAATTCTTTTAGGATGACAAGAGAATGAACCATATTTTTAATATAGTCAAACACGACAAGATTGCGTCGTCATACTCGACGAAGAATCCTTACCGAGGCGTGAGACACTGAATTTCTTTGAAGATTGCGATCGCGTCGCCACTGACGCTTATGACGGACGCCTTCTCCATGACCTGCTGGTGGAAAGCCTCGACAGAGTCCTGATCGCCGCCGTCGTTCACGGGAATGTGGAATCTCATCTCGAGCAAGCTGACCGGGGCGTCGTCGTTCTGATGAAATTCCAAGGTAACCTCGTTCTTGCCGGTCGTACACTGAGACACGTCCTCGAGGGGAATTTCAAAGGCTGTGTGATGACCAACGTCGAAGCTCAGCACCGAGCCGTTGAACTTGGCTGTTCCCCAGTTCCAGCCTTTCAAGCTCAGCTCCTTCTCCAGCATGTCCTTCTTGTAGTTCGTGCTGAAGAACTTTGCAACTTTCTCCTGATCCTGGAGATCGAACGAAAATTGATATTTTCTCAATTAAAAAAAAACTCGGCCAAGTGCGAGTCGGGCAGTTGTACGATAACCGTGGCGCCGCGATTTAATGATGGATTCATGTGTATCTCGACGGGACAAATCGAAAGTGAAGTTGAAATTGTTGAGTGTGAAATTGTTCGATATCGATATTAGTTTTCGAGATGCCGAATTTTTCGATAATTTTTTTAAAAATAATATAATAAATCTATCGAATCACACACACACGCACACACACGCGCGCGCAAACACACGAACGCACACACACGTATGTCCTAAATATTCATTAATCTAAAAATATATATCTCAGCCACATATATCCCAGATATTCATTCATTTAACCCTTTGAAACGTAGTGACATACTGGTGTGCGCTTACTTCCACTCTGTTTCTCTTGAATAAAATTTTTTTTCAGCGCATAACGACGAATGTAAATGTATATTTAGGATGTTGGGAGATGAATTGTTACTACAATATCACTATTAAGGGCTTATGTTGCACTTAGTCGATGTTGATCTTCACTACAGTACAAAAAAAAACACGTTTTTTTAGACATTAAATGTAAGTGTGTCTAATCTAGCATGTAAACCATACACAAAAAATGAATTCAGAGACGTTTTTCGGGTCGCTGATTACGAATTCGAGCTCAGAATCCAGACATTCGAAATGGCGAATCCAATATGGCGGACCAAAACCGGAGATTTCACTGGAATTACTAAAACATCGGAGTTGCTCAATATAGTGATTCTGTTATACTGAATTTCTAATAGAATTACGCTTTTAGCATTACCAGCTTTTTCCGCCTTTTTATTTTAAATATTTTTTATATAATATATTATTATAATATATTATAAAAATATATTTATATATTAGTTATAATATATAAATAATTTTATATATTATTATAACCCAAACAAACAATTTTTGCATTTGTGGTCCGCCATATTGGATCCGCCATCTTGAATTTTCAAATTTTGCGTGCAGATTTGTAATGAGCGACCCCGAAAACCCCCGCGTACAAAGTTTTGAGCTGATTGCACGTAAGGATAAATGTATGCTTCAAAGAGTTAAACACTCAGTGGCGTAGCGTGGATTTTTGCCGCCCGGGGCTAACCCTAAATTTGCCCCCCCCCCCTCTCTATTTTCGCAACTGAGTGCCGCCCGCAGCCGCCGCCCCACATCTGCGCCGCCCGGGGCCATGGCCCCCTCTGCCCCCCCACGCTACGCCACTGTAAACACTATATTTTTGTCTTATAACGGGAGGAACAGCAAATATAACGGGAGGAACACAAGAAACTTGGGCGAGACTTAGATGTGGGAATGTGGGAAAGGAAGGGAATGAGGGGTATAGTGATAATACATGTAGGCTGTGTGAAAAAGAAGAGGAGAACTTAGTCCATATATGTACGTGCGAGAAAATCATGGAAAAAATTTAAAAAGAAATCGTAGAAGATCTAGAAAAGTGGATAGGGGAGGAAAAAAGAGATCAAATTGGTATAAAAATACAAACGGCACTAAAGAAGGAACCTGTAACAGAACTATGTATGTACATAAAGCAATTCGAGAAACTAATTGGAAAAGTAACAAACGAAGGAAGGAATGCGAGTCGAAACGATATGCAAAACGTAAATAGAATATAAGTAGACTTAAGGAAAAACTTGTAAGGGGAAAGGAACATGTAGGGGGGCTTTCATATGTGTAAACACGCTGAAGGGGTATACCTGAAATAAATACTACTACTACTATAAAATTAATGTTATTTAAATATATACAACACCAAATTACTTATTTTTGGAGTCGGTACCAGCCAATTGCCAATTTATTGTATTATGTATACAATAAATTATTATATATACTATATTATGAATAGGCGTTTTCAGTATTTGTTGTTTAAATATAGTATATGGTACATAATATACAGACATTCCAAATTCTTGACTAGTTTAGTTTTTGAGATAGACCCCGTAACAAAAATGCTCTAAAACTGACCATTTCGGCAGCCCCCATTTCTTTATTTTTTAAGATAAAAGCAATATATTTGTACTCTACTCAATGAGCTTTATACAATTACACCCAACATGCCAGGGTAAGAATTTTTTTCTGCTCTTTTTTCATGTATGGGCCGGGTTGAAATTCCGAACTGCAAACGCTCCGGCGGTTTAAAATTCCGAATTTTAATGTTCCGAAATTCAAGATGGGGCCGGGTTAAAATTCCGAGCTTTGAATGGTGAGAACGCTCGAAACTCCGAAAGAATTTTATACGAAAGACCAAAACTCCGAAAATCTTAACACCGTCAAAATAATTCGACTATGGAAGTTTTAAAAGTTTCAAAATTTTCAATAAATCGACGAATTATTTCAAGAATTTTTGTTTATTAAGAAGTGATTTTGCGTCAATTTTGAAATTTGTCTAGACAATGTTATACGTTCTACATCATTTACAGTCAACTGTGTAGACTTTCGCTGGCATGAGCTTGACAATCGGGCCGGGTTGAAATTCCGAACTTTGAATGCGCCGAAGGTTTAAAATTCCTAATTTCAATGTTCCGAAATTACAAGGTTCGTCAAGATTATGCTAGCAAAAGTCGACACAGTTGACTAAATTGTAACTGTAAATGCACTGTAAATTTGTTGAATATTTCAGGTGGCGACGAAAAACATACAAATTTCATTGCATTCCAACGATGCAAGCTTCAAGACCAAGCTTAAAAGATTTCCGGAGGACTGATAATCGAAAAGCAACAAGTGAAAGGGATAAAGATGAACCAAATTGGATCCTAGAAGTATGGAAAGCTGTACGAAGCTACGTTGGAGATGAATATTCCATATCTTTAAAGCCTTAGGCCACAGTAACGGGTATAAAATCATGTGCGAATTTAACATTTTTTTTCGTATGAAAAAGTGATTCCCTCATAAAATTAAGGTAAATATTCCAGGGTGTCTAATTTTAACCAGAACTGAAATTGCATGACATTTAAGGATTTTTAAGGCAAGGAATGGGGTTTTTTTTCATGACTCTCGGTATGACTTTCTGGCATAGAAGTATACTTAATGATTCTACGGTGCGACCGATTTTTAAAATTTTTATATTTTTATTTTGCTCTTTCAAACATATGTGTTCTGTATGCCAATAAAAAGTATACGAAATAAACGAAAAGTCACCAAACTGTACAATTCCATATGTGGTAAAAAATGTGAGACAAACATAATTTCAAGATTGCTGTGAAGAAATATATTTTGGGAACATCTAGAAAAATATTACATACATTTAGGAACTTTGAGTAATATTATTTAGTCGCTTTACACGAATAACAAAGAAAAACTAATATGTTGAGATAACCCATCATTTTCTTTAACTTTCTTCTATTTTATTTTCTATCGATTCGATATTCGCTTCTCTATCCACAAGTACCACAAAGTTAGTTCATATCAGGGTTGCGAAATTTGTAATGAAAAAGTAATGCATTATTCATTACTTTTTAAAAAAGTAATGAAAAAATATTTCATTACCCATTACATTTCATTAAGTAATGTAAAAAAATTCCATCACCCATTACATTATATTTTGTAATGTAAAAAATTTCCGTTACTCATTACATTTGATTTTGTAATGTAAAACATTTCCGTTACTCATTACATTTGATTTTGTAATGTAAAAAATTTCCATTACTCATTACATTATATTTTGTATTGTAAAAAAATTCCATTACTCATTACATTTGAATTTGTAATGTAAAAAATTTCCATTACTCATTACATTACATTTTGTAATGTGAAATATTTTCATTACAAAATGCAATGTAATATGTAATGAAAAAAAAATTCATTACACATTACCTTGTAAGGGGCAATGGACATTTTTTACATTACAAAATCCAATGTAATGAGTAATGGAATTTTTTTACATTACAAAATGTAAAGTAATGGGTAATGGAAATTTTTTACATTACAAAATCCAATGTAATGGGCAATGGAAATTTTTTACATTACAAAATCCAATGTAATGGTTAATGGAAATTTTTTACATTACAAAATATAAAGTAATGGGTAATGGAATTTTTTACATTACAAAATCCAATGTAATGGGTAATGGAAATTTTTTACATTACAAAATCCAATGTAATGAGTAATGGAATTTTTTTACATTACAAAATGTAAAGTAATGGGTAATGAAAACGGTAATGCATTACAAAAAGTAATGCATTATTTGCAACCCTGGTTCATATTGAATATAGACTCAACGATAATTTAGTAGTGTATAATAATTCAGGTAGACTGGTCATTTTTCATGACATTTCATGACTTTTTCAGGGCCGAGTGTAATTTCATGACATTTGAGATTTTTCATGACTTTTCAGGTCGGTAGACACCGTGTATTCGGAAGTGGGGCTCCTGCTAGAATCAGGCTAATTTTTTTCTTATTTCTTTTAATTATAATAGCAGATGATACGAAGTAATATTATGGAGGGGCACGACATTTTTTTTCTTCAAAACATTATTAAAAACTTTGGACGCGGATCCCTGCTTGGATGGACTAATTTTGGGCTACATTTGGGCTATGATCATAAAATCATACACTGGGGTGGGCGGGGGGGGGGGGGGCACCTCGGATGGGTGCATGGAATTGTGGGGTTCGTAGAACACTGGGGTGGGTGCGTGGAATTGTGGGGTTACGTGGAATATAAATATTCATAACATTATTGCGGCTGAAACATCACCCGTTGTTACAATAATGATAAAGATGATGTTTGTTAACCATATTAAACAAACCATTTATACAAAAAGTAGCCTGATTCTAGCAGGAGCCCCACTTCCGAATACTTACCAAAATTAATTACACATCTATTAAGTATGAATATCAAGCTGTTAGAAAATATATATATTGTTTTTTTCAATGTACAAAATGGCCGACCACTCGAAACTTCTCGAAACAGCTTTTTTCCAATTGGCGTGACAAATAGCTTCAACAATTTTCACTCGATTTACTTCAAATTTAAAAGTCATGTTCCTAATTGCATTTCGCAGAGAAGTACATACGGAATTTCTGATTAATCGAAAACTTTTCATTTTATGAGCAGTTTATGAGCAGTTATAACGAAATTTTTCACTGAAAATTCATTTCTTAAGTTCAAATACCTACAAGTTTTGAATAAAACAATATTTTTTTAAATTTCGTACGTACTTCTCTAGGTATTCTAATCTAGATTGACGAGAATTTTTGTTTTTCGTTCTAGGTAAAAAATTGTGGATGCTAAATGTCACGCCGTGGAGCGCCTAAAAAGAAGATAACAGAAAATATTAGTAGTCTGGCATTTTGTACATCGAAAAAAGAAAATATATATTTTCTAACAGCTTGATATTCATACTAAATAGATGTGTAATTAATTGTAGGAGTGAATCACTTTTTCATACGAAAAAAAAGTTAAATTCGCAAATGATTTTATACCCGTTACTGAGGCCTAAGGCTTTAACCAAATGGTTGGGTGTACGTAACGGCACACTACCCTGGCGACCCTAATCAACCCCCCTTTTTATAGTGTTATTGAGTAGCTGGCATCGAAAAAGTAACTTTTTGTTTAGGTCATTTATGTCTGGGGTCAACGACCTCAGAGTTACAAGGTCAAATGTGTCCCTCAAAAAAATCCAAATAAACATTGGGTTGTTTGGGTTTGTTTGGATGTCAATTCAGTTTTGAAAGTTCTATTTTCGTAGTGTCCCGTTACGTAGACGCTGACCAATTTTTGTGACCCGCCACTTTTTTTACTTTACGGAATGGAAAAACTCGGCGTCAAGACGCTGCCGCGTCTCTTGATGCTAAACTTACGGCGTCTTTGAAGCCTCGGAATCTGTGAAGAGTTCCATTCTTCAGGAATATCCTCAGGCCCCAAGTGCCGACGAATTTTTGAAAATTCACCATTTCCATGTCACCGGAGGAAATTTGTTCGACCTTGCCGGTCTTTTGGTTCTTGAATATGAGATGTTGATCGGTGAGCTTGAGCCGGCCGGGCGTCTTCGAGAAAGGCGACGGAAAATCAATAATTAATTTCTTCGTAAACAAAAATATCGCAATATTTCGAATTTCGAAATAGAAATAAAAAAATGGTTTAATTCTTACCATGGCGCCCTTAACTTCGGCCGTAATATCGGGATATTCGAGGAAATCCATTTTCGATTCCTCGATTCACGATCGTTGCGGAATGTGAGGTTATGTTTCTGTTTCTTTTCTTCGTACCGGCTATATATATTTATGCAAGAACCTTTGAGCTCAGGTCGCTTCGTTACCCATTACAAAAACGCTTTCAGTAGTACTTCCCGCTATTTTTTTCCGTCGATACGAGGTGATCCTTTTCCTTGTGAATAGAATTGAAACAACTACTCGTAACGCGGCGACGACGAACACGCGACTGCACGCGCCGAGAGAAACGGAGAACGAACGCGCGGCTTTCTAACAACAAATATTTCCAGCGCTTCCCCCGCGCGTTCTCAACCGATCGCCATTTTGAAATTTCACGAGAAAGTTTCAAAAGTGCCACAAACACGACCTCTGTGAAATTAGCTCGCCAAAGTCAACTTTATGATATTGTTCTTTGATAATTCGTTTGCCGGTCGTTTGTCGGTCATTGTTCGATTAATTTCAACGTTTGTCGGATAATTGTTTATTAAGGGTGTGCGGGTACCCGATTCACTCGGGTACCCGATGTTCGGTTCGGGTCGGGTACCCGACGGGTTACGTTTTTGCATTACCCGCCACTATCGGGTACCCGAATGTGGTAATCGGGTACTCTCAAATTTTTGGTACTCGTAAACGTCGAGTACTCTTAAACTTCGAATATTCGTGAACGACTGAAATAATAGGAGAAAACGAAAACTCGAAGAAGGCGATAAAACGAATAAATGATAGTACTGTAAAAAATCTTTTTTCGCCTCACTTTTCTATCCTGTGTGTGTGTGTGTGTGTACGTACGTGCGAGTGTGTGTGTCTGTTAGGATGGAGTGAAAAACGGTAACTTTTGGCGGGTCGTATCGTAATAGCGCGGGAAAGTTGCGTTTTGGCATCACTAAAAAGTTTCCGAAAGGAAAAAATGTACAATAAATATCTTCTGTTCTGGCGAACGCCTTAAAGTTTTGATTTTTTAAACGTGGGTTTTAAATGGAGAAAAAAACCCAAAAAGACCACGATTCAACGCCTCGCGTTTATTCGAAGCGAGAAGAATGTAGCTTCCATTTGACATTTAAAAATTGAAAATATCTTAATTAGTTTCAGAGATATAAGCGTTTGAAGAACACGCTTTACTTGGAAAAAAAATTAAAAAATGACAAAAAATTAAATTAAGAAGAATGAATCGCCGAAATTACCAGTTAGCACTAGAAAGAATTAATGAAAAGTCGACGAAGAATCTTGCTTTTATTCAGTTTTTTGACATTCAAATATCTCGATATTTCCTGAAATGCGAGTGTTTTAAAAGAAGTTTGCCGGAAAAAATTGTGAATATATATATATATATATATATATATATATATATATATATATAACAAAAATACAAAAATTATTAAATCAATTATTTGTATTCCTTATGAAGTCCAACCTATCGGCGAAGAGTAGAGAACATAAAGCTGGAGTCTATTTCGTTCGTTTTGGTACGTTTCCGTGGCGCTATTTATACTATGAAACAAAATTTTGTTCCGGCAACATGACTTATCGAGTACCCGATGTGAGAAGAGTACCCGAAAAAATTCGGGTACCCGAAAAACTCGGGTACCCGATCGGGTCATAGTCTAATTACCCGACCCGACCCGACCCGAGTAATTCTGCTACCCGCACACCCCTGTTGTTTATACAGAAAATCAAAACGACAATTTCTTGAGACGTTAGCCGTTTTATTTCAATTGTCCCATTTTGAACGTTTGGTGGTTAATCGAAGCGTAATCTTTTGTCGGTTAGGAATTTCATAATCGGAACGTTCGTCGGTTCTTCCATCGTATAATATGAATTAAGGGGTTACCCCCATATGCGATTTTGAAAAAATCGATTTTTTTTATTGCATTTTTTTGAAGTATAAGTATCCGGGCCCATACCTTTGTATGGGCCCGGAATAGATGACTCTATGTAAGTTTACAAAAAAAAAATATTTTCTTCGTGTAAACTGAAATTGAAACTTTTTCTCAAAATGGCATTTCTGAAGTCGGTGACCAAGATTACTCGAACACTAATGAACCGATCTTCTTGAAATTTTGCAGGCTTATTTAATACATAACAATGTAGTCTTTAATCGTTCGATTTTTTTTTTCGAAAGAAATGGCCGTTTTATAGCCAAAAAACGGCCGTTTTTTTTTCGTTCAAATCGAACCATGAACTTTGACTGTCCGCCATTTTGTGAAAAATGAATATTTTGTAAAATCCTTCGATTAAAGACTAGTTTATACTTATATTTGACTAAATCCATCCGCATTTTTTTTTTCAGGTGATCCACTTCGCCGCAATGTTGGTCACCGCAAACCGTGTATATAAAAACATTCTTTCATTGACGGCCATTTGCCACTAAACAATGTAATATTTTTCAATAAAAAAATTACTGAAAGTTCTTCAAGATGTGTTCTTTAAGATGGTATATTGATCGATTAAAAAAGTTTTGTAGTTTTCTTTAAAAAAATTCATGAAAAAGGCTTTTTTGCGCTACAAGTGGGGGTAACCCGTTAAAATGACATTGTGGTTAATGGGAAGTTGATGTCACAAGAACCTCGTTCCATACCGCAGCGCCGCTAGTGGCAACTCATAATTAAAAATGTCTTCAGTAAGCGACCCACTCCCACCACTGGAGTTTCCAGCCTTGTATCTAGTCCATGGTCTCACATACAGGTCTGGAAATTCTATGCTGGCAGCCACGGTCTTACATACAGGTCTGGAAACTCGATGAAATTCGGGCGGTGGGGGTGGTTCCACTATTGAAACAGAAATCGTGGTGTCGCTAGTATCGAGGAGTCAGTTTTGACAGCGAACACATTACCTGAATATGGTCGTCGAGTAACCGCGAAGTAATGCCGAAGTCCTGCGTAGTACCGGAGTGCAATAAGGCTTACAGAAGCCTAAAAGTGAAACTGTCAATGTTTTGCAGCTATACAAACTGCTGTCAGTATATAGCGTGATAAAGCCTCCAAAATATGGTAATTGTACCATTACAGAACGGCCTGAGCCGCAGATTTTGATACCGCTAAGCGATCTGAAAGCTTTGAGTGGCGAAAAATCGGAACCCAAAATAGTCAAGTATCGTGACGAAGTTCGACGAAAATTAGACGCCGTTTCAGATAAAGGAGAATGGGACACCGACGATGTCACCGAGTACCCTGTCGATCACGATTATACCCTTCCTCTGGCGATATACTGTACAGTTTATTACGCGACAGGTTTTTTTTATTTTAACTAGTTTTTCATGAAGCAGGCTTCTTATTAACTCAACGTAGGTAACCGTAGAATAAACGAACAACTCTCATAGCACGATGGTAGAATCATCGAAATCATCATCCCAGTAGAAAGAATTGTTTTCAATTCTTTCGCTACTATTAATTACAGGTGATAATTTAAATAATATATATTTATCTAACATTATCGGGTTTATGTCTATCATGTTTGATGCGTTCCTTTTTACTGGGACGTAAGTTAAATTTAAATAGAATCTTAGGTTTCCATGCAATTTTTTGCACTTCGCAGTGTTTATGTTCTGTGTTTGTCAATAAATTAATAAAATCATAACGTGCATACTTTCAGGGTACTTATGCAAGTAAGTTCTGAAGAGATATGATGCGTGTGTCATCTGTCGCGAAGGGGTCGGCTTGAGTTCTAATAGCTCACCTGCTCTTTCTTAATTGGTGGATATGAAATCTCGTGGCGGGTTAATCCATGCCAATTCAAAATTCTTTAATCTAATGCACTGCCTTGAAACGTGTTTTGCGAAGCAATCCTCAAAGGTTAACGTGTTTGATTTAACACTCGAAGATGTATTAACGGGATAAAGTTTTCTTTTCCATGTGAAAAACATGGTTAGGATATCTTATTATACGCGATAATTTATTGCATTAGGTTGCGCATGAGGCAAAACGTCTTTCAAGAAAATATGAAATAAAAAAAAATTTGTCGTAAAAAAAAGATGTCTAAATTGACAAACCAATGAACGAACGATCAACAAAAAATAAATAAAGGTTTGGTTTTCTCGTTATTTTGTACATTTCACCCCCCCCCCCCCCTCCCTGCAGAGCGATAATGACTAAAAATCTTCCTTATTGCCATTATACGACGCCATTATTTGAATTCTAAGGGATAAATAATTGTTATTATATAATTGATAAACGCGAAATTACATTTGCGCTGTAATATAAAATGCTATCTCCATATATAGTGTTAGGAAAAACAACAGATGATGAACACGTATACGTAGAAATATTTGCAAGTAGTAACTCCGATAAGTACTGCTGCAAGCATTGGAGAGTGAGAGTGAGTATTGTTGTCTCTCTCGCACACTGACTCCTCGATTGCAGCGCCTCTCGCGGCGAACTTCAGCAAAGGAACCATGTGAACTAACGGAGTTTGCAGACCTGTATGTAAGACCGTGCTGGCAGCACGGTCCCACACACAGGTCTTGATATTCAAAATTTCAGTGGTGAGGGATGGCCTCTTATTGAATCACCGACTGTTTCAACTCGTGACCACAAGGATCACTGCTATAGAGTGATGCAGGCTGTGTGAGAGAGACGGAAATAGATTTGAAAAGTAAACAAAATCCAAACATAACCGCTGATTCACACGACCACACGCAACGTGCTCTGCTTGTATATTGTCATGGTGTAGTTTTGTTTAAATAAAAAAACGGTGATATTGAAAAATGACTAAGTGGTGTATGGTGCCAACGTGCAAAACCGGCTCTCGAAGTGATAAATTGAACCGCTCAGTGTTTCGGGTGCCGAGAGACTTGGCGCAATTAAAAAAATGGGAGGCCGCGATACTGGGCATTGCGAAATTAGAGCGGAGACACGTTGTGTGCGAAAATCATTTCGAACCGAAATATATTCATCGAGTGTGTTAAAACCTGTGCAAACAGGTTTTAAAACGGCATAAGTCCTGTACGTCGTGTGATAGAGCTGTGAGATTAAACTCGGGACTTCTTCTCTGTCGCAACTAGTGACAATGAAGACTCGCGGTGGTTTGATTCATGCTAATTTGCATTTTTTCCGGCTTATTCGTCACGTCGAAGGATCGTTTGCGAAATACTCTTTCAGCAAAAATGTTTTCGATTTGACTGTCAACGAAGTCCTTGAGACTTACGAATTTCGTTTTCCGTGTGCAGAACATGCTTCTGAGGTTTCACCGTATGCTATTGTGTACTACATTCGACTGAGAATGCGGCAACATACTCATCAGAAAAATGTACAGTTCGATAAAAAATATGCCCAACAAAATAAAATGGCAAAATGGCCACAACATTAACATTATTCTCAGAAAGAGCACGAAATTGACTAACTATACTCTGCAAAAACACTAGTTCCTTCACTTCTGTTACAAAACACTTGCAAAATAAAAATGTTTGCTCATAGCGTCATCAATCTTTGCTCACACCTATAATGTACGATAATCCAGGACACATGAAGAAAAAAAATCTATTTTTTTTAAGGACAATAAAACCTGCAATTGATCGAATGATTGAAATTATTTATTTCACGTTGAAGCCGGGAACCTGAAAAAAAAAGAAAAATGATTGGGATCATTACAATAAATACTTTCCAGGCTGGAAAACATAAAACAAAGTTAGTGAATTATTTTCATTTATCCTACTCGAGAGTCCTTCGCTTAAAGGTCAGAAAAGAGGTGTTTTTTTTAATTTACCAACGCAAACCGTTTCGGAAACTGCAAAGGAGAGATTATTGAAAATGTTTCTTGGGACATGCATTAAAATTTTTCGAAGAGGAAGTAAAGGATTGCAAAAGAAGCACTGTTTCTTAAGTATTTGTTTCATTTTCAAGAAATACTTCCTGCAAGTGTTTCGGTCTAGATTCCACTTCGGTCTGGAATAGTTGCCACTTATTTTCTGGTCCATTAAAACAACGCGTAAAACCTTTTTTTTTATAAAAGCTGAAACACGTTTTTAAAAAACCGAGCGCACAAGGATCGAACCCCTGAAAGCAGCATTACGAAGCTTGCACCGAACCCCTCGACCAACACGAGCTCACATTGACACCTATGTAAAAAAACATTCACATTCATTGTACCCACTTGGATAACTATAGTCTTTTGGTTTTTTTCAGGTTTACGATAAAGTTACTTTTGATGTTATTTAGGTCCATCATGCATTTTTGACGTTGAATATCATAATTTGCCTACACTAGCCAATTGTACAGCTAGGTTAGGTTCCTCTGAGTCAACAATCTATTTCCATCTCTCTCGCACAGCTTGCATCACTCTATCGCAGCGACACTCGTGGTCACTAGGCGAAACGGCCGGTGCTTCAATAAGAGGACATACCCCCACCACCAGAGTTCCAGACCTGTATGTAAGACCGTGCCATGGACTTCCCTCCTGTAATCTCCATACTCCGTGATTCCTTCGACAAACATAACCTATATCTACCGGGCAGTCGAAGCGAGCTTGTCATGACAGGCAGTCGACATGTGGAAGTTCCATGGCACTCTTCTCACATTCTTATGTTTGCTTTCCATGAAAATCGTGACATGTTCGGTTGGTGACAGGTCGCCGTTTTACAGAGAATGTATTTTCGAGTGTTATGCCTCTGTTTGCGAGCACAGTAAGAGTATCTTCGTTGCTTATTTACGTCCGTGGAATAATACTTTCAAAATTTAAGCGATAATTCAACGAGTGTTTTGATTTTGAGGCAATATCAACTTTTCGAGAAAGTTACGGTCGTCACGATGTATTGAAACGTTCAGTATAATGTTGAAGTTTGCATCGTTGGAATGCAACGAAAGTTTTTTCTTTAATTTCATTCATATTTTTCTAATTATAGAAGTTAATTTTTTTATAGGATTGTGGATCGTCTAAAAAATTCTTGAAAATCGGCTGAAGAATTTTTGTAGGCAAAATCTGCCGAAATAAATTAAAGGAATTTAAATATATTAATTTTCGTTGCATTCCAACGCTGAAGATCAAGATTGTGACGGAACGCGAATTATTTTCAATATATAGCTTCACCAAGTTTTCAATGAAATTGTCGCAGCCCAAATTGTTGATTAAAAAAAATACTTTCGCCCGAACTATCCCCGAAGCGTCCACAAATTTCGTTCTTGCTCTACATTTTGTAAATGCGATGAAAAAAGTCCGAAAAACATCGACATTCAAAAGTATAAGATTTCAAAAGTATAAGAAAACGAGCAAAACATCTGAAAATTGTAAATTGTCGAGTCGCCGGCTGTACGAATGAGCTATCGTTTGATGCGCAGATGCGGAATTTGAGATAAGAGGTTCATCGCTGGACAAATCCCTGACAACTTGGTCATGCGAAGACGACTGTGGCTACAATTGCATGTGGGACACTGTTGACTATTTCGTTCGTCATGAATACCCAGTACCGCAATTCCACGGCAAGGTAAATTCCAATGATCCAGTCGAATGCAAATGTCGACTGACTAAACACACAGGCTGTGTAATTTCAGTGGCCGTTTGCAAGAATCTACGGAATTCAAGAGCCCGCTTCCGTTGTATTTTCGTTGCTCAATTTTGGCGCTCACGCCATTTTGTATGGAGAGTTCAGGAAGCAGACAAGAGTGGATTCGCCGCTGTTGCTCCTCTGGACTTACTTCACGCTGGTACGAGCTTCTTCAATTCGTTCCAATAGTTCAGACAGTTTTTAGTGTCTGGAGTTTGTCGATTCGTTGTCGAGATATTTTTTTCAACGAGAGATCTCGCTTTCCATTGTCATCCCACAATGAAGTTCAGTGGCAGCGAGTAGTCGTCAGAGTTTGATGAAGTTTCAAATTTGCAGGTATGTCTGAATGGGTGGTTCTGGTCTGCGATATTCCATGCTCGAGACAGGCCGTTCACAGAGATGATGGATTATTCATGCGCCTTTGCAATGGTCGTTACACTCTTCTACTGCGTGCTAATGAGGTCAAATATCCTTGATATTTAACGCTATATAAGGGATAATCATAAAATTAAGGCTTTAGGCCACAGTAACGGGTATAAAATCATGTGCGAATTTAACAATTTTTTTTCGTGTGACAAAGTGATTCACTCATAAAATTAATTACACACCTATTTAGTATGAATGTCAAGCTGTTGGAAAAAATATATATTTTTTTTTCGATGTACAATATGGCCGACTACTGATATTTTCTTTTGTTATTTTTTTTTAGGCACTCGGCGGCGTGACATTTACCTTCCACAATTTTTTACCTAGAACAAACAACAAAAATTCTCGTCAATCTGCATTAGAATACCTAGAGAAGTACGTACGGAATTAAAAAAATATAGATTTATTCTAAAGTTGTAGGTATTTGAACTTAAGGGAAGATATACATCTAGAAGCCGGAAAAAAGGTCATTTTTGTGAATTTTTTGAAGGAAAACCATTTGAAATTTCGGATTGGGGTTTTAATTATCTAAAAGTATATACATTCAAAAATATGGTCAATTTTCTTTATTTAAAAATATCAAAAATATACATGCATATTGTATGATCCTTGGAGCGTCGTAAAAAAATCTGCGTATACGGTACCCACTGGCGTTTCTTCAAAAATCATCTGAAAAAAAAAACCAAAAAGATTATTAAATTAGATACTATAATCTAGTACTTGTCATAGCCGATTTTGAAAATATCGATTTATGACAAAATGGCGGACGTTTGAACATAAATAGTGATTTTTGGGCCAAAAATTAGTTATTATTTTGCCTATAAAACAAAAACTAAGTAACGAAAAAAAAATCCTATGACAAGTACTAGATAATGGTGTATGGAATAACCACAAAAAACCTCAAGGCAATCGGTTCATTGGTTTCCGAGAAATTTTGGGTACCGATTTGAAAAACGTGGTGTTGAGAAAAACGCGTTTGAAAATTTGGGAATGAATAAATCATGAATTTTGTCAACTTACATGGAATCATCGATACCAGGCCCATAGTGTAGGTCTTCTACGGTCGACGGAATGTTCGTAGCTTCTAAATCCTCGACCTTGACCATCTAGGTGTATATCTGCCCTTAATCAGAAATTCCGTATGTACCTCTCTGCGAAATGCCATTAGGAACATAAGTTTTAAATTCAAAGTAAATCGAGTGAAAATTGTTGAAGTTACTTGCTTGGGTTTCTACACTTCTAATGTTTCTAAAAAACTTCTAAAATTTTAACAACTTGATATTCATACTAAATAGATGTGTAACTAATTTTATGAGTGAATCACTTTTTCATACGAAAAAAAATTGTTAAATTCGCACATGATTTTATACCCGTTACTGTGGCCTAACCCCTTAAATGAATACTTTATAATATTTATGGATCAGAGTTGGGCATAATTCTATTTATAAATACGAATACGAATTTATTCACATCGTGATTTTCATGTGAATATAAATAGAAATTTATACATACTTCACTTATTGTCAATACGAATTAAAATACAATTGTATTCACAAAAATTGTAAATACAAAAAAATTGACAAAATAAGTTGTGAATTTTTTCGTATTTAAGACAAATTTAAATCAAATTCACAATGATTAGATTAAAATTTACACCAAAAGTGAGTTCTTACGTATTTTGAGAGAAAACATTGTGTTGAGGGCCTCAACACAATGTTTTCTCTCAAAATACGTAAGAACTCACTTGTATCAATTTTAATATAATTGTCGTGAATTCGATTTTAATTTTCTTCAACTTGAGGAAATTCACAACTCATTTCGTGAATTTCTTCATATTTATAATGTAATATTTGAAACTCACAACTTTTTTTGCAAAAATTTCTTTGCCTCGACGCAATGTTTTCTCTCAAAATACGTGAGAACTCACTTTTAGTGTAAATTTTAATCTAATCATTGTGAATTTGATATTAATTTGTCTTAAATACGAAAAAAATCACAACTTATTTTGTGAATTTTTTTGTATTTACAATTTTTTGTGAATACATTTGCATTCACAGATTTTGATGTGATTTTTTTTAATTCACAATATTTTTTGTAAATATTCACATTTTTTGTGAATATCCACAATTTTTTCTGTGAATTTATTTGCATGTTCCGAATATTTGCAAATACAATTGTATTTGTATGCATGCATGTGAATACAAATAAGTGAAGTATGAATGAATTTGTATTTATATTCACATGGAAATCACGATGTGGATAAATTCGTATTCGTATTTATAAATAGAATTACGCCCTACTCTGTTATGGATAATCATATTGATACATAAATTATCAAGAATTTATCAATATAGAGGCCGTCCTGTTACGAATGGATAATCCTGCAACTGTCGATAGGCCAGATAATGTCCAGCTATTGGGTGTACAACTTTGCTTCCGCCGTTTATCAATACTTGACTGCAGCGGTAAGTGCTGGTCGAAATAGGCAGATAAAAAATGTCGCACAGTAAGCTTGGACGTCTGTCAACATAACGACAGCACCACATTAGTGAATTTGTGTTTGCATCATAAATTTATTCTCGATCGAAGTATGTCAGTTTTCGAGCCAAATTCTCGTAATTTGCGGCAAATTTTGATTTTCTAATTCCATTTGAAGAAAACTGCGGCTGAGGCGCATCGAATGCTCTCAAGTACTTACGGTGAGTCTGCTCTTAGTGAAAGAACATGTGAGTGGTTTCAACGCTTCAAGAGCGGTGGATTTTGACGTCGAGGACCGGCATGGCGGTGGAAGAGAGAACATTTTCGAAGATTCCGAACTGGAGGCGTTACTTGATGAAGACTCGTGCCAAACGCAAGAAGAATTCGGTGTCGAACGCAATTGATGCGTTTGAGCCGAGCATTGAAGGAGAAACGGCCACAGTACCAAGAGAGACGCGACAAAGTTGTCCTCCAGCATGAGAATGCTCGGCCACATGTCTCAAGACCGGTCAAGACATACTTGGAAATGCTAAAATGGGAGGTCTTACCCCACCCGCCGTACTCTCCAGACGTTGCTCCTTCCGACTGCCATTTGTTTCGATCGATGCCACACGGCCGGGCTGATCAGCATTTCCGCTCTTACGAAGGAGTCCGAAAATGGATCGATTCGTGGATCGCCTCAAAAGACGCATCGTTTTTTCGAGATGGTTTCCGACAATTGCCAAAAAGATTGGAGAAAGTAGTAGCTAGCGACGGACAGTACTTTGAATCATGAATAGGTAATCACTTTCTAGGAATAAAGCCTGAAATTTTGAAGAAACAAACGGCGGAAGCAAAGTTGTACACCTAATATTTGCTGGAATTTCAGTTTAGTAAAAGTCCCACGGTTTTAGAGATTTTGGACTTTGTCATTTTGCGAAAAAAAGCATCTTCTTTTAGTTTTTCGCATGTCATTTCTTCAAATGATATGAATCGACGATAACTCATCAACTTTTTTAAGTAATTGGCACGATATGCGTAGTACACTTTTTTTACACCGTAGACTATCAAAGACAGATGTTCGAATTGGTTTGTATGGGACGAGCTGTTTTATAGTGTGAGGCATGCGAACAATGGAAATGGTCGATCACTCGCGCGCTTCCACGTATTTGACCTTGAAATATGGGTTGTATGGAAATTCTGCATAAGATCTTTTCGTGTTCGGGCTCTACTGCTAAAAAAGCACTGATAAAAAAGCAGAGTTGGGCGTAATTCTATTTATAAATACGAATACGAATTTATTCACATCGTGATTTTCATGTGAATATAAATACATACATGTGAATACATACATCATACAAATAAATACACAAAAAATCCTGGGCATTAAAAAAAATTCACATCAAAATCTGTAAATCCAAATGTATTCACAAAAAATTGTAAATACAAAAAAATTCACAAAATAAGTTGTGATTTTGTTTTCGTATTTAAGACAAATTAAAAACAAATTCACAATGATTAGATGAAAATTTACACCAAAAGTGAGTTTTTACGTATTTCGAGAGAAAACATTGCGTCGAGGCAAATAAATTTTCGCAGAAAAGTTGTGAGTTTCAAATATTACATTACAAATATGAAAAAATTCACAAAATGAGTTGTGAATTTCCTCAAGTTGAAGAAAATAAAAATCGAATTCACGACAATTATATTAAAATTTACACCACAAGTGAGACCTTACGTATTTTGAGAGAAAACATTGTGTTGAACTCAACAAGTAAGAACTCACTTTTGGTGTAAATTTTAATCTAATCATTGTGAATTTAATTTTCATTTGTCTTAAATACGAAAAAATTCACATTTAAGAATATGTTTAGTTTTCTTTGTTTAAAAATATCAAAAATATACAATGATATTGTATGATCCTTGGAGCGTCGTACAAAATCTGCGTATACGGTACCCACTGGCGTTTCTTCGAAAATCATCTGAAAAAAAAAACCAAAAAGATTATTAAATTAGATACTATGATCTAGTACTTGTCATAGCCGATTTTGAAAATATCGATTTATGACAAAATGGCGGACGTTTCAACATAAATAGTGATTTTTGGGCCAAAAATTAGTTATTATTTTGCCAATAAAACAAAAACTAAATAACGCAAAAAAAATCCTATGACAAGTACTAGATAATGGTGATGCAACCTGGGGTATCTTTAAGCGGGCAAGGATAGGGTGCCTCGAAAGGAGGCTACAGTTGATGGGGGCAATGGTGCAAAGCAGGATGATGTATGGGGCAGAAGTATGGGGATGGAGGAAGAGGAAAATCTTGGATAGATGGCAGGGTAGGTTCGTTAAAATGGCCATGGGTATTAGTCCAAACACGCCCAACTACATATGGAGAATGGAAGCAGGGTGCCGAGGCTTAGAAAGCGAGGCATTGAAAAGAGCGGCGAAATACATAACAGAAGTCATGAAGATGGGTGAAGAAAGGTGGCCGAAGGTGTGCCTGAAGGAGGAGGTGAGAGGGATTATGAACAAAAATCCGTCCAAATGGGGAGAAGAAATGATTAAAGCCATGGGAGGAGTGGGAGAAGGAGGAGTGTGGCAGCTAATTCGGAACGGGGAGGTTAGAGGCATAGAAAAAGTAATAGATCGAGGGATAAAAATTAAAGTACAGCAGGAGATGCAAGGCGACTGGTGTAACATCGATAAATCAAGGTACTGCCCTGAGTACAAAAGTAGGAAAAAGAACACAGAAATGGAAGGATACTGGAAAGCAAAGGAGATACGAGGCGAAACTAAAGAAGTCTGGGCGAGAATAAGGTGCGGGAACATAGGTAAAAAAGGGAACAAGGGGTATGGAGATACGAAATGTCGATTTTGTGGGGAAGAGGAAGAGAGTTTGGAGCACATGCAGCTGCGGAAAAATAAAGGCAAAACTAAAAACAGAAACTGTGAAAGGCCTAGAGCAAGTGACGGAATTTAAGAGGGGGGACGATCTCAGACAAAAAATAGAAGAGTTGACAAGGAACGGCCCAGTCAAAGAATTCTGCTCCTACATAAGAGAATTCGAAAAAATAACGAAGGATGCGCGTAAAGAAAAGTAGGAGAAAGAGGGAAAAATGAAGGAAAAAGGCAATTAATAAATAAAATTGCTTATTGGTTTTGAGGTATGAGAAGGAAGAGGATAGGAGATAGTAGAATGCAAGTTAGATTTAAGCAAATATTGTAAAAGGGGAACCACATGTAGGGGGGGACTCTCAGTGTAAACGCCCATGAGGGTATACCATGGAATAAACTACTACTACTACTACTAGATAATGGTGTATAGAATAACCACAAAAAACCTCAAGGTAGTCGGTTCATTGGTTTTCGAGGAATTTCGGGTACCGATTTGAAAAACGTGGTTTTGAGAAAAACGCGTTTGCAAATTTGGGAATGAATAAATCATGAAATTTGTCAACTTGCATGGAATCATCGATACCAGGCCCATAGTGTCGGTTTTCTACGGTCGACGGAATGTTCATAGCTTCTAAATCCTCGACCTTGACCATCTAGGTGTATATCTGCCCTTAATCAGAAATTCCGTACGTACCTCTCTGCGAAATGCAATTAGGAACATAACTTTTAAATTTGAAGTAAATCGAGTGAAAATTGTTAAAGTTATTTGTCACGCCAATTGGAAAAAAGCTGTTTCGAGAAGTTTCGAGTAGTCGGCCATTTTGAAAATCGAAAAATATATATATAAATATATTTTCTAACAGCTTGATATTCATACTAAATAGATGTGTAATTAATTTTATGAAGGAATCACTTTTTCATACGAAAGAAAAATTGTTAAATTCGCGCATGATTTTATACCCGTTGCTGTGGCCTAAGGCCTTGATGTTAAAAAGAAGACTTCTAGATAAAACAAATAACCAACAATATTTTTTTTTCAACCGGTTAAAAAAAAGTTATCATTTGTACCAATGACATGTGAAAAACCAAAAGCATATGACTTTTTATCTCGAAAACCGTGGGACTTTTACTAAACAGAAATTCCAGCATACAGTAGGACACGATCTGACCTATCGACAGTTGCGGGATTATCCATTCATAACAGGACCTGTATAATGCGTTTATACTATTGTAACAGTGATGTTCATTATGGATTGCAGAATAGCATACAACAACAAAAAGGCATATATTGTGATAACATGCGCCTACGCGAGCGTTCTATTCACGCATTTGTCCCACCTGTGGTCGGGAAAAATCAACTATGGCTACAATATGAAAATTAACATATTGTTCGGTAAAGAGCCTTTTTTCGAATAATCTTTCTTTTTTATTTGAACGACACTTTTATTTCGTTTCGTCGTATGCTTTTTTGTTTTATCGTTATCGTTTCTTGCAGGCTTTCTCACATTTCTGGTGACGATGATTTGGTGGTATGTTAATCGTAAGAGATTGAGGCACCTTTATCTTATCGGTTGGTTCAATATCTTGACCGTTGCCGTAACGCTCCTCGAAGTTGCTGATTTTCCACCGTATCGTTGGATCTTCGACGCTCACGCTCTCTGGCACGCCGCAACGGCGCCCCTCACCATTTTTTTGTACAGGTTGAAGACAAATCCAACTCTATATGACATACGCAATATTTTTCTTCGAAAACGCCAAATAGTACAGTCGTGCTGTATATTGGAATCGGAAAAAATTGGAAGAAGGCTGGTTTCCCGACAGGTGATTTTGTAGGTGTCGCGGGTGCTGAATTCAAGTTTGCCTAAAAATCGGGGTCCAGGGTTTTTTTAGGGGATGAAGGGGGATGGGGGTGGATTAATGCCAACTGCAAGCCCCACGAGGTTGGCACCGAGAGAAAATGTTCAGAAAAATCCGGGCTTTATTTTTGTCCACAGCGCCGGAGTCGTGGAAGTTCATTTTGGGGATGAAAAAGTGGGGTAAAATTTTGAAAAAACAGTTTTAATTCGATAACTCTTTAGGAAAAATTCATACAATCTTTGTTCAAATGGGAACATTGTAGCCCTTGAAAATACGCGTCGATCGAGTATTTGATCATCCCTCTACAACAGTATATTCACCCCTAAAAAAATGTTGAAGTATAAATAAAAATTGTTTATTGAATAACACAAAAACAATGGATTTTTCGGGGCTGGTTTAAATGTACGAAATGTACCGAATAATTTTCTTTATATTTTCGTTTACATTGACCACCCTGGAATGTCGTTTTTTCCAACCCCTCTCGGGGGTTGAAAATTCAAATTGAAATTCTGGGAAAACTATTGACCAAAAGCAAGGAGATACGAGTTTGGCGGACAGATACAGGTGGACAAACATGTAGCTGAATGTTCAAGCTACAAATTGTTCCATGGTGGCGAATTCGTGCGGTCAATCGTTTTCCCAGAATCTCATTTTGAATTTTCAACCCCCGAGAGGGGTTGGAAAATAAAAAATTCAAGAGTGGTCCATAAAAACGAAAATATAGAGAACATTATTCTCTACATTTCGTACATTTAAACCATACCCGAAAAATCGATTGTTTTTGAGCTATTCAATAAACAATTTTTTTTTGGTATTTCAACCATTTTTTCGGGGTGAAGATTTTATCGGACAGTGATGGCCAAATACTCGATCGACGCGTCTTTTCAAGGGGTACTACGTTCCCATTTGAACAAAAAGTGCACGAATTTTTTTCTAAAGAATTATTGAATTAAAACAGATTTTTCAAAATTTTATCCCACTTTTTCACCCCCAAAATGAACTTCCACGACTTCGGCGCTGTGCGGCATCCCCTAAAAAACCCCTGAACCTCGATTTTTAGGCAAACTTGGATTTAGCACCCGCGGCACCTACAGAATCATCTGTAAAAAAACTGGGGTTCTTCTAATTTTTTCCGATTTCTGGGTTTTTCAGCGACAGCACGACTGCATTAAAACTCGAATTCTGTTTGAAATATTTATTCGCTCATCGAGCTTACCAGTGATGATTATTTTCGTTTAATTGCAGATTCATCATACTGGATTGCCAGTATCTCAGAAAGCAGAGGAACTCGGGAGTGTTGGATCATCACCTCCAATAGCACAGTCAACATACCCGCCAATTGCTTCCTCCGAAATTTATTCCCACACTACCGACATTTCGAATGTCATATACATTCCATAACGTTAGGTGGTCAGGGTGCCTTTACGTTGGAAGCAGATTGCACCAGTGGAATGGTCACGTGATTTAAATTCACTAGTGCATTGTGCTGCGCGCGGAGAAAATCTAGCAGCGCAGTAGCACCGTAAACAAATATTTTTAAAAGACAAGCTTTTATTTAATGTACTAAAAAGTGGAAAATAATTTGGTCTACCACGTCACCTATATGTGACGATAAATGTAAGCTTGGGGCGCTCAACTCTTTAAATGTTTAATAAATTTGATCAATTCAGTTTCATTAACGGTATTTAATTTGGCACAAAAGTAATTAGAGAAATTATTATCACACGTTTATACTCAGTTTCAGGATTTTTATTGAAGGGACAATAACACCACTCTAGCGGCAGAAAATAAGGCCTAACTTTGACAATTTATTTTGGGTGTATGAAAACAGGAATAGGATTTCTTTTGAGAGGATTTAATTAACACATATTGAAGTATAAAAAAAAATTTATTATAATTTTCATAGAAAATGGCGGCGACAGAGCCCATCTTGAAAAATGTGTTTTTTACAAGTAGCTTCACGGGAGGAGGATTTTCTCGTAAAGTATAAGACCTGGAACAAAAAACAAAAAAGTTATAATCTATATATTATTAGCTATGGGACTACGTAGGGATTTTTTTAAATCTAATTTTAAAAATGGCCGCCTTTGAAAGAAATAAATCGATTTTTTCCCAAAAAATAAGCAGTAAATTGTTTATAAAAAAAAGTTTACATTTATTCAAAAAACGGCTACGTACTCCCAAGAGAATGTAATTGTGGAGCAACTCAAAATTTCAAATCGATTCATGCAAAGGTGTTCGAGTAATCCGTCCTCCCACTTTGAAAAAAGTGGTTTTGGGAAAAACGCGTTTAACGTTGTACGAGGCGCCTGAAAGAAATCCGAGGCGCTGCGGCAAAATCGATAATTGAACATTAAAAAAAATCGCTACAGGACCAATTGCGTATTGTTTTTATGACCCCAAAGTATTTTTGAAGCAAAAAATACGTTTTTTCCAAAATTCTAGAGTGGTGTTATTAAATAAGAGCTCGTTTTTTTAAATATTTTTTTTAACATATAAATTATTTTATACTTTTTAGTCTGATTTTACTAGTTAGTTGTTACAAGCAGTTTATGAGTTTGTATGTTAGGAACATGGAATGCTTGTTAAAAAAACAGACTGTAATTAAGATTGAACTTACGACTAATTGCTGCATGTAAACTTTTCACATACAAACACAGTCGGCTACGAATTTGTTCGTTTGTAAGTAAAAAATTACATCGAATCATCAATTCCTGGCCCATACAATAGGGCTGATGCCGATGTGGAAGCTTCCAAAATATTAATTTGTTGTCTTCGAAGCATTCTGCCTTCCCGGGTCGAAACCGGTTGATTACAGCTGCCGTCCGCTACCTGTCATGGGGACCCACGCTCCTTCACTAATTGTGGGATATCGCGGAAACTATTCATTGGATTGACTCGAAATTTGTAGGGAATATTTTCCAGACATCAGACTTCAAGAAAATGTAATTAAAAAATCGATTTTTTGAAAACTGACTGCATCTCACTTCGTAAATTGTATCATGCATTGTCACCTTTTAAATTCATGTTTGCAAAATTTCAGAGCTCTAAGTAGTCGTAAAGTGGGTGAAATGTCGATTTTCCATTTTGCATCTCACAGAGAGTCAAGTTAAATAAAAGCTTGTAAAAATGATATTTGACCTGAAAATAGTGAAAAATAATTCCGTCGAAAGGACTCTCCGCATTTCTGTCCTTTGGAATCTAATATTTTTTTTTCGTCAACGTCGCTTTGCCTCGTTCGACAATGTTGTGCCATGTGAAAATGACATCAGGGATACAGAAACCGCGAGCGACTGATTTGGAGAGACAATATTGATATTATTGAATGAAAAATACACTTTTTTCGGCGACACTCGCTGTGCCTCGCTTTGGCAGCTTACGCTCATTCCATTATTCGCATTTGAACGTTGGGATTCCGTGCATCGAACAATTTCGTGTGGCGGCAAAGCCGAACACAGTTGAATATCTTTAACGTCATTAGCTGCGTTCAGACTGGCCGAGCCGCTTCGCGAGGCAGCCTCGGTACGCATGCCTCGGGCGCGGCAGCCTCGGGCTCGTGGTAAATCGCCACAAAGAGGCATCTTTGCGCGTTGCGCAAACGAGGCCCGAACCTCTGCCGACGACTCAGACCGAGGCTGCCGCGGGCGAGGCACGTCAACATAGTCCGGGACGGTGCCGCGCGAAGCTGCCTCGGCTCTTGCCTCGTCGAGTCTGAACGCGGCTATTCATTGCCAGAATTCAAACCGATCGGAAACACTTGCTGCTTCTAATGAATAGCCGTGTCCAGAGCGGCCGAGGCAAGAACCGAGGCAGCGTACTTACCGAGGCTGCCTCGCGAGGCGGCTCGGCCAGTCTGGACCACGGTCTTACGACGGTTTTGCAACGAAGCTAAATTTTCGTGGTGGGGGTAGGCACGCTTATCGGCTTCACTTTTCGATTCACTAGGCGCCGCTACGCGTCGCTACTAGCAAGGGGAAGTAGTTTCCCCCTTACCTCTTACCGGCGAATGGACCCAAGGTGTTTACGTATGTTTTTGTGGCGCGATTGTCGAAATAACCTTTATTTGCGACCATATACCAGAAGGTTCTACGCGATTTACCGTGATACATTTTTTATCGTTTTTTCACGCATAAGTGTGAATTTTTTTTGGTAGTGTTTGCGAAAAAAATACGAAATGGCTAAGGGTTGCGCGGTTCGCAATTGTAAAACGGGGTACAAAAATTGTAAGCAGAAATGCTCCATGTTTCGCGTGCCCAGAAACGTCGAACGATACAAAAAATGGCTCGATGCTATTCCGGGACTGAAAGAGTCTCAGTACGTGTGCGAAAAACATTTCGAAGAACGATGTATTGTGAGACATTGGAGAAAAAAGGATGTAAATGGTCGTAATATGTGCTGGTATGAATTAATGTATTCAAAAAGTTTTCAGTTTTTTTTCGATGAAAGTAGTCATCTTTTTTTTAATCAACACATTTTTTTATTGGTTTCATATATTATGCAGTTTACACGACAGTACGGTAAATGAAGTTAGGGCAAACGACGCATGCGTTGCGTTCAGGAGGGAAAAGGACAGAATAGCTATTTCTCTCTTCGTCGCACCACTACTTCCCCTTGCCGTCACGCACCAAGCGGCAGAAATCGGAATAAAAAACAGAACCGCTAAGAGTGCCTACCCCCACTACCGCCATTGTCAGACCTGTATGTAAGACCCTGGTCTGGACTCAGCTAATAGCGTACCTTTAGAGGAGTATTACTTATAACTGTACACTCGTATTACAACGTAACGATTGTATATCGATTTAATCGTTCTTTCGTTGACTGTCGAAGAGGGTACTTGAAATGACACTATTTATCAAACGTAAATGGTGCTTTATTGTTCGATGTTCCAGTATACACCATTTTTTGTTGTAAATCCTGTGCTTGCGATATTTTTCTATCCTAAATACATAATAATCATCTAATTTAAGTAAATGTAAAGCACTTAAGTATCGTTTCTGGTTCGTGACATTTTAATTATTTGCTAGTCAAAAATAATGTTTTCTTTCGAACGTTGCACTGACTTTAACCAATTTCAAGGAATGTTCGTATATAAATAACATGTATAAGGGAAACGAAAGAAAAAAAAAGAAATTGAAGACCAAACCGTTCGTCTAATCAATACGTACTTGTACGTAAAATTTCGCCGGTCATTAAGTACTTGTCTGACTTGCGTATTTTTGCGAACTAAAGGAGAAATCAATGCGACGAAATGAAAAACGATTACTGCGAACAACTCTAGTCTATTTTTTCTTTAAATAACCTCGTTATTCTAGCCGTTTTTTTTAACACATCAATAACACTGGCCGTATTATTTATTCCTGGTACAAAAATAGAATAAGCTTCGCCACTAATTATTCACCGAATGAGTCAAATTAGTAAACCAAAGAAAGGGACGAAACGTCGACAAGAGTAATTCGACACTCTTTTGAAGAAGTGTTGCAGTATAAAATGGACAAACTCGATTTGACCGTTTCACCGATCGATTGTGTTCGTCCACGATTAAAGCGTTTCTGAATAGAAATTAGTACTAAGATCGCACTGTTGTATAAAAAAATAAGATAATATATTTACGTTCAACGAATGCGGCTCGTTAGCCAGGCAAGATTAAAAAACTGCATCAACGAGAATTGACGCGCGTCTAATTTATTTTCGCGTATGGTAATTTCGAATTGTTAAGTCGCTGGAATCCTATATACGCCACATGCAATAATCCATCAACGATCAATGGCCGTTATTTGATCATAAACACTGATTCTCTCTTTCACAAAACTAATAAAGGCAAAAAAACACAAGTTACCCCTTTTTCCGTAAAGTTCAGCGTGACTTGCTTAATAAGGAAATAGACGTGTACTCCTTTCCCAGATCGATAATAGCTAATACAACAAAGCATTTCGCTGCGAACGATTCGTTGAGTCAAGATAAATGCGCTTTCTTTATATTTCGCTAAAATGTTTAAAATCATTTCCGTGTGAATTCCTCTCGCCCCTGATTCTATTTTTTTAAAAATTAAGAGTGATCCGCTGGCCTCAGGTAGTAGAGATAAAGTACCGGTGCGTTAGTCAGTCTTAGTTTCTTTTTCTGGATTTATCGGATCTCTCTCCCTCTTTCTCGCATCTGCTCGTTGGACGATAACATTTTCCAGGCCTATTTCGTTTTATGGCAGTGATGATTTATCTGTGTTTAGCTGCTTGTCTCAAGTATTATACTATGTGTGTTTATATATATCCAAATAGACGAGAAGTATTCTGGTACTATTGTGGTGGCCCGGGCTCTGCCGTAACGAACGCACCTAAAGATTACGGTATTGGTACACCGTACTGGTAGGCTGTACCATTAATCAGTTTGATTCCGTCTTGTGGTCGTACCGTATTGATGCCCCAGGGTACGATCTAGTTTGATGTACTAATGGCACGCTTCGTAATCGAATATATATATATATATATATATATATATATATATATATATATATATATATATATATATATATATATATATATATATATATATATATATATAGGGTGGCACAAATTTGAGCTCTATTTTCCTTCCCTTTTCTCAACATCCAGTTGTCTACTTTAAAGAGAAAAAAAATTGTCGCAAAAGCTGCGAGTGGTCAAAAAATATTTCGAGGTCGCTCAAGCTTCCCATAAATTCAAATTTCCATTAAAAAATCGATTTTTTTTTCGTTCACTTCTCACCCATGAATGGTACGTTTCATAATTTTTAAATTGAGCTCGCGAGAGCTCTAGCCGGCCGCTCAGTGGTCGCTCAAGAGCTTCGAAATGTCCAATTGTCGGGAATTTTTTTTTTCTCCTCGCTCATAAATTCAACACTGTAAAATTTTCAAAACAATTAATCCATTTTTTTTCTTTATAAACGGATTTTTTTATTTACCTCACACTTATAATCCGATAAAATGGGGGACCTATAATTTTGTCTACGGACAAGAGCTTTAAAGAATTATTTTATGAGAACAGAGATTATAATTCTTGGGTTAGTAGTGTGAGGTGAATTTGAAAAATCTGTTTCCAAAGAACAACGATTGTTTTGAAAATTTTACAAAGCGTCAAATTTATGAGTGAGAAAAGTAAAAAAAGATTGGCAAAAATAGGAAATTTCGAAGCTCTCGAGCGATCACTAAACATTCGATGACCGGCCAGAGCTGTCGCGAGATTTATTTTTCAAATTATAAAGCGTGAAATTCATGGGTGAGAAGTAAACGAAAAAAAATTGATTTTTTAATGAAAATTTGAATTTTTGGGAGGCTTGAGCGACCTCTAATTATTTTTTGACCGCGCAGAGATTTGGCGACAATTTTTTTTTCTTTACTTTAAAGAACATAATTGGATGGTGAGAAAAATGACAAAACATAGACCTCAAATTTGTGCCACCCTCATATATATATATAACCTCCCCTCCACATATACATATATTAGGCCGATGAAAAAAAACTATTTTTTTCTCCAAGTTCTCCTATTCCGTATTTACATCAAGGCAAAATAAGACGCCTGTTGAAATATGACGATCCAATATTAATATTTAGAGATTTCGTTCTCGCGATTTTCTATTTCCCATGCTCACGACACTTTCGGCCGGTAGTATACAACAATGCCCAATAAATATTTTTATAGGCAATTGAACGCTCCATAAAAAAGATTTCACAATAAATCGACTCTTTCGAAAGTCATTCAAGGTCAAAATTGAATTTATAGTAATTTTCGAGATTTTTTTTCTTTTCCAGCGAAACTCAGTAACTTCAAAATTCAATAGTTCGATAGTTAACGGCAAATATATATATAAAAGGATACCGATTATTATAAAGTTACTTTATATAGTTTATTCACAGCACGAAAAAGTTATTAAGAAACTTTTTTCATAACTTTTAAATTCAAAATGAAAAAATGTATTGCTTCAGAAAAAAGTATAAATAAAACGAGAAGAATACTCATGTGTTTTAGAATTTTCATCAACAGTGAATATCAATAAATAACTTTATAAAAATTGGCATCTATTTATTTAATTTTTGGTGAATATAACAATTAATTTCACGGAAATAGCAGCATTTCTCAAAAAATGAATTTGTAAAGCCGTTAACTATTGAACGAATACATGTTTAATTCTTTCACGATTTTATCGAAAATGAAATGATCTAGAAAAAAGGTATGACATTTTGTGATAAGGCTGATAGTTTCGCCGGAAGAGTGAAAGAATCTTGAAGTTTACTATAAAGTCAACGGCGATCTTGGATAACTTTTGAAAGAGTAGATTTATCATGAAACGATCCCTTTTGTCGTAGAGCTTCCAACTTCCTGCAAAAATGTGTATTGGGCATTGTACGCTTATGACAAGTCATAAAATTCAGAAGCAAAAAGCAGAGTCTTCTCCATGTTATTAGAATGGGAAATAGAAAATCGCGATGAGGAACCTCTAAATATAAATATTAAGCGCTCACATTGTAAAAAACGTCTTATTTCACCTTACTGCAACTAAAGAATGGGGGAATTTGATTTAAAAATAGTCAATTTTCTTTCAATCACCCTACTATATGTATAGGCAGGGTGTCCTGTAATGAATGGATAATCCCGCAACTGTCGGTAGGTCAGATCATGTCCTACTATACGCTGGAATTTTAGTTTAGTAAAAGTCCTACGGTTTTTGAGATTGAGGCTTTATTTTTGAAAAAAAGTCTGCTTTTGGTTTTTCGCATGTCATTTCTACAAATGATAACTTTTTTTACCTGTTTTTAAAAATGCTCTTGGTTATTTGTTTTATCTAGAAAAGTCTCCTTTTTAACCTCAAATGTTCAAAAAACTTGATGAAAAAATATCTGCAGAATTTTCATACAACGCATATTTCACGGTCAAACTCGTGAAATCGCGCGAGTGATCGACCATTTCCAATGCTCGCATGCCTCACACCATAAAACATCTCGTCCCACTCGCTAGTAACACCATTTTCGATATTTTTTATCAAATAAAAAATTTGAAACAATACGCCTAAGTTCCTTTAAAATTCGATAAATAAGGAAGAACTAAAAGAAAAATGTTAAAGAATAATATCATTTTACAATCGGCGATAACTACGCAACTTTTTGTACGTAATTGGCACGACACGCGTGGTACTTTTTTTTACACCGCAGGCTATCAAAGCCATGATCGAATTGTTTTGTATGAAAATCCTGCATAAGATCGTTTTTTAATAAAGTTTTCTTAACATTGAAGGTTAAAAAGAAGACTCATAGATAAAACGAACAACCAAGAGTGTTAAAAAAAACGGGTCGAAAATGGTATTGTAGAAACAGCATGCGAGAAAACCAAAAGCGGATGATTAAAAAAATAACGAAAAGCCCAAAATCTCGAAAACCGAGGCACTTTTATGAAACTGAAATTCCAGCATATAGTGGGACATGATCTGAGCTATCGCCAGTTGCAGGATTATCCATTCATTGCGGAACACCCTGTATACATACGCGCGCGCGTGTGTGTTTGTGCGTATGAGCACAATTTGTGAATATATATATATATATATATATATATATATATATATATATATAAAGCTCGTATAGTCGAGGTTCTCTCTTATCTCATTCGTCTCAGTGCTTGAAGAGGGCCTCGTTCTCCGGATTATCGGCCTCCCGGTGCTTCTCCAGATTGCCCGATAGTGTGGGATCCGGTCTGCGTCTCTTAAAGAAGCCTAGCTTCCAGAGTACAAGTACAACGAGTATCAGTAGCAACAGGCCCGCGATTATTGCCACGATTATAATCCATATGGGCACAGGCTCGCCTTCTTGCTGATCCAACAAATCGGGATAAGCGATCGTTTCGGCCTGGAAATGAAACGAGAAAAACAGTTGCTTTACGGTAAAGATAAAACACGACTCGGGGATTCAATGAATAGGGTATTTGACTATGTTGAAAATATAGTTCATTCTCTTGTCGTCCTAAAAGAATATAGTGTATAAAAAGTATTTTCTATCAGTTTATCGAAAAAATATGCATTTCGTTTATTTTGATTTTTAAATTAGATACATTGAACGTTTGGTCACGTGAACGAAAACGCTCCAGTAATTTCGTGGAATTTTCATATGTTCTAGGTATATTTTTCTTTGGCATTGGCGGCATACCATGGAGAAAAAAAAACTTGTATAATTTTGAGAAAAGCACCGACACCAGAGATTGGGCAGTATTGCGATATCTGTGACCCCTAAATCTAACCATGCGGTCTCCATATTTCACCCAAAATGAGACTTTTTCAAGAGTGGTCAAAATCGAAATTCGACCCTTAAGGGGGTGAAGCGGGGGTTTTAAAGTTTATATGAGGCAACATATTTTTGGGTCAGATTTGCTTGAAACTTGGTACAAATACACTCCAATACAAATAATTTAACATGTATTTGTTGGGCTTTGTTTGGTGTATTTAGGCCAATCCAAACAAATACAGTTAAGGGGTTAAAAGTACTACTTGACTGTCTACACGCGCCGAGCAGCGCGGAAAACACATAGTCTTATATGTGAAATAATTTTGGTAAGTTTCAAGTAAATCTGGTCAAAAACATTGTTTTCTCATACGAACGTTAATACTCCCGTTTTCAAAATTTCCAAAATCTCCAGCAAATTACAAAATGTAACCTTTAAGGGCGTAAAGGTTAAATTTTGGAAAGTGCTGAAATACAAGTTCAATTATTTGTACTGTAGAGTATTTACGCCAAGTTTAAAGCAAATCTGACAAAAAAATATGTTGTCTCATACAAAGTTCAAAACCCCTGTTTTTCAACCCCTTATGAGTCGAATTTCGATTTTTGCCACTCTTGAAAAAAGTCTTATTTTGGGACAAATTGAAGGCTGCGTGGTCCGAATTAGGGGCCACAGATATAGTAATATGTCCAACGTTTGTTGTTGCTCGAGGGAAATTGAGAACTTTGAAATTTCTTCATTAACGGGAGATATACACCTAGATGGTCGAGGTCGAGGATTTAGAAGCTATGAACATTCCGTCGACCGTAGAAGACCTACACTATGGGCCTGGTATCGATGATTCCATGTAAGTTGACAAATTTCATGATTTATTCATTCCCAAATTTTCAAACGCGTTTTTCTCAAAACCACGTTTTTCAAATCGGTACCCAAAATTTCTCGAAAACCAATGAACCGATTGCCTTGAGGTTTTTTGTGGTTATTCTATACACCATTATCTAGTACTTGTTATAGGATTTTTTTTCTCCGTTACTTAGTTTTTGTTTTAGAGGCAAAATAATAACTAATTTTTGGCCAAAAAATCACTATTTATGTTCAAACGTCCGCCATTTTGTCATAAATCGATATTTTCAAAATCGGCTATGACAAGTACTAGATTATAGTATCAAATTTAATAATCTTTTTGTTTTTTTTTTTTCAGATGATTTTTGAAGAAATGCCAGTGGGTGTACGCAGATTTTTTTACGACCCTCCAAGGATCATGCAATATCCTTGTATATATTTGATAATTTTAAATAAAGAAAATTAAACATATTTTTTAATGTATATACTTTTAGATAATTAAAACCCCAATCCGAAATTTCTGATAGCTTTACTTGAAAAAATTCACAAAAATGACCTTTTTCCGGCTCCTAGGTGTATACCTCCCCTTAAATAAGAATGGAGAGGAAGGTCAGCTGCGATATAGGTCCTTTACCTTGTTTACTGGCATGTGACGTTACAATCGTCACGTGACTATATATCTGACAACAGGAGCGTTTTGGCGATCTGGTTGAATATTTAAATTTTATTGCCGATTTGTATCGTTAATACTGATATTCACGAAGATAAAAAACATTGTGAGCATAACATAAAATAATTAACCATTTAAGATGATTTCTGTACACCAAATGCCCTACTGATGGTTTTTATACTTCGTTACCCTTCAGAGATCTACAGCCGGAATGGTCGCGGGAAATGTTTGGAAAGTTTTTTTTTCTTGAATGCTCATTTTGATGCGTGCTACTACGATGATTGAAAATGGAACAATACTTACGATCGCATGATCGTCACTGAGATTCTCCTGTTGGATTTCAACGTTGGATGGAATAACGATCCTCGCGTTGGAGCCGATTCGTACCATGTCGACTCGCGGATAATCTTCGACGAGGGTTGAATTCCAAAGCCTGAGAAAAACCGCAGTTGCCGTATTCATCGTACAAAAGTGCGTTCGGGATAAAAAAAAGCTCATTCAAGGTAATCCTATCACCAGGCTTCAATCCATAGGATTTTCAATTTTTTGTTGTTGAGCTTCACTAAATATATTGATAATCGTCTCTGTAAAATTGCAGGGTCGGTTATCAACCTAATTACAGAGAAAAAAATATTAAAATTGCGTATTTTTGTGAAGGAATTCCGAGACGACATGCAAAAACCCAATTTCCGGTCGCTACAAAAGTGTATTTAATAGTGGGAATTCGTGAGATTCTTAAAAATAATCAGATTTACATACTTAACACTTGTAGTAATCCAATGCTCTCAGAAAAAATTACGCTTATTGACCTAATTTTTATGTAATATCAAGTTTAATTTGAACTTCCGGTATTGGATTTATCACCACTTGCTACGATAAAGAGACGTGACAGCAAGGCAACAGCTCACTGTAGTCCTAACCTCATCTCACTCATTCGAATTTCCACACATATTTCATTTTTAACCGACATATTTCGCCGACACAAATTTTCCACGCTTTTTACCAGTCGTGGCCCGAATACAATGCTTTAAATTCCCCGCACCTGACATTGTTTTGACAGATCGACGTTGAAAAGTACGGAGGTTAAACTCGCCTCGTTGAGTAAAAAGAGACGGAGATAGAACCAATATTGCCAAATATCAAACCTAGAAATACTGCGCGAATCGTTGGAATAACTATTTTTTTCATTTTTCTAATTAAATGTGAACATTCATTCAACAGTTTACACATGGAAAATTTATTATTTAAGTTACTACAAATTATTTTTTTTGCGTGTGTTAAAAATATGAATTAAACAAGTCTCAAGTACGATCAGTGGTATGACAAGTGCGAAGCGATAGGATTACCTTAAAAATATGCGGAGGGTTCTTACCTCGCTTTTATCGTTATAGTTGCTTCTTGCTTTCGTTGCAAATTGTAAATCGTGCATTTTATGTCGAAACACTTGGCCGTGCCCGCTTTGCAGTTCTGCGTTTCGACGTGGAAAAAGAAAAGAATCATATTATCGTTTGCAACACTGTATGAAAAAGAAAAAAGTTTTTTTCTTTCGTCGTACCATCGATACGACTTGATGGCGATGCCCGTCGTTGTCGACGATCGTTCTCGTGTTTACAACTTTCTCGGTGTCCCTCCTTTCCCTTATGTGATTGTACGTACGATTCCGATAATAATTTACGGGCGCGCTCGTCGTCGAGGCGAACAACGGATCAAAGTCGTCGAAACTCATGCTACCGGGAAGCTTCAGTGGATTGACCACGTGACCTGTCGCGAGCGTGCACTCACCGAGATCTCCGAGTGCTGCAACGGCAAAAATGCAACAAATCAATGCATTTTATATTTCGATTCTTCCGATCAAGTTGCTCGCATTTAAGGAGTTTCGGAACAATTGACAAAATTTTACCATTTGATTTAAATTAATACAGTAAAGGCTTTGTCATTTACTGTATGTAGCCTTTTTTGGCTTAAAATATACTTTGGGGCCATAAAAACGAAAAAAAGTTGTAGGAGGCACCTGAAAGAAGTCCGAGGCGCTGCGGCAAAATCGATAATTGCATAGGTCTTGTAGCGATTTTTTTTTAAAGGTTCAATTATCGATTTTGCCGTAGCGCCTCGGACTTCTTTCAGGCGCCTCGTACAACTTTAAACGCGTTTTTCTCGAAACCACTTTTTTCAAACTGGGAGGACGGATTATTCGAACACCTTTGCATGGATCGATTTGAAATTTTAATAGTAGCTTACAAATTACATTCTCTATGTACAATGTACTAAAAATTGCATTCTACCTATGTACTAAATTACATTCTCTAAATGTAAACTTTTTTTATAAACAATTTAATGCTTATTTTTTGGGCAAAAAATCGATTTATTTCTTTCAAAGTGCGCCATTGTTTCAAAATTAGAATAAAAAAATCCCTACGTAGCCCCATATCTTATAATATATAGATTACATTTTCTTTTTGGTTTTTGTTCCTGGTTATACTTTATGAGAAAACCGTCCTCCCGTGAAGCTATTTGTAAAAAAACACGTTTTTCAAGATGGGCTCTGACGCCGCCATTTTGTACGAAAATTATAATTAATTTTTTTTTATACTTTAATATGTGTTAAATAAACCCTCTCAAAAGACATCCTATTCCTTTTTTCATACTTCCAAAATAAATTGTCAAAGTTAGGCCTAATTTTCTGCCACTAGAGTGGTGTTATCCCTTAACGGGTTATACGCAGTTAGAAATTTAAAAAAAATCGATTTTTTATTGCATTTTCTGAATGTACAAATATGTGAGTACATTCCCTGAAAATTTCAAATCGATCCAGCGAAAATTCTCGGAAATACACACATATTTGTAAGGACGCTTGGAGCGCTACAAAGTTGACTGTTGAAACTTCAAACGCGTTTTTCTCAAAACGGTGTTTTCAAAGTCGGTGAGCACGATTTCTCAAAAACGGCTCAACCGATCGGTCTGCAATTTTAACACAACCTTGTCAGATATATTCTTCAGGTATTGATCGAAGGAATAAGATTTCCGATAATTATTTCTATTTTTTTTTTCAACGATTTAACGAAAAAAATTTGGTCGAAAATCGAAATTGTTTCTTTCCGGAGCCACCATTTTGTCAAAAATTAAAATTTTGTCTATTTCTTTGATCAATACCTGGATTCATCTATCCCCTAAAAGAATCTTTTTGGTTTTTTCATTTTAGATAATCCAAACCGGAGATACTTTGCTCACCGCCGGACACTTTTTTTCGGGGACCTCCAGGTGACTTCTTACAGGAGCAATGTTAATGAATATTTTTGAAAATAAAAAATGCCAATCTAAAGCTAAAAGATGCCACTACACTGCCTAATACTTTTCGTTGTGCCCAAATGAAATCCTTTTCCAGAAAAAATTCGTGAAAAAACGACTTTTTTGGCCTTGCAACTGCGTATAACGCCTTAAGGGGGCATATCAGTGTGAAAAAAAAATCGATTTTTTTTGCTTAGATAGTTTTGGCCTTGAAGATTGTGCCTACAAATTTTCAAAACAATATTCGGCTTAGAAGTATTCGAAATTGACGCCAAGCGTCGACGCTCTCAGAGCCTTCTGTACGGGCCTTTCTGTACTTTAAACGCGTTTTTCTCGAAACCATGTTTTTTGACCTGGTCAAAAATTAATGCTGTCATTATGTCAGAGTTATGCTGTCAAATTTTGTCCAATCGACTTCATTCAAAAAGGATTCTCTTTAGAAAACTTATTATAGTTTTATATATATTTGGTTTATAGTCAATATAAAATATAAACGGTCAAAAATTAATGCTGTCATTTTGACAGCATAACTCTGTCAAATTTTGTCCAATCGACTTCATTCAAAAAGGATTCTCTTCAGAAAACTTATCGCTATCATCGCATCGTAGAGTTTTTTTAATTGTTTACTTTTTTTATTAACAATTAACTGCAAAATTTTTGTGTAAAATTCGATTTTTTTAAATGGCCGCCATTTTTTTTATCAAAATTTTCAAATTTCCCACGATGCTGCGATAGCTATACTATTATAATTTAATAATCTTTTTGAATTTTTGATTTCACATGCTTGCTGTGGCACTTATGCTGTCAACCGTCGGGGAGTCTTTTTGAGACGCCATTTTGCGACCGCTCCTCTGCTTAATAAAATGTACTAAAAATGAAAAAATAACATTTCCTTGTATGCTTCATTACTTCAATAATTAATACACAACATTTCGAATAATTTGAGCGAGCCGTTTTTTCGAAAAAAAATCGCAAAAAACACCTCATTTTTCAGCCTGTCACACTGATATTCTCCCTTGAAGGAAAATTCACGAAAACGGAATTTTCAGCGTACCTTGAACGGTTGGTACTTCTTCGAGATACAAAAGCCACTTTCCGTGCGCCTTGTCGTTCGCGACCTCGTACGGCCACGAGATGTAAACATCGACGCTTCTCACTTTCCAGGGGCCTTCGTTGAATACTTGATATATGTGCGACACCTTAGGCCCAATTTGATTCAAGTGTTTTATCGCCGATTCGCCGACCACGGGACCACCGTAGTACGCCCATTGAGTTTTCGCGCTTCTGCAATTTTCAGGCGATCGATATAAGCGAAATATCAAAATAATGATATTCAGGAATGGGGGTAAAGGTAAAAAGAACGAAGAATGGGAGATTAAGGGGGAAAAGATTCAGATAGTTAAGGAGTTTAAATATTTGGGATATAGGTTTACTTCGAAAAATTCAAACTGGGTTCATAGCAAAAGAACGGCGGGGAAAGCGCAAAAAGCGACAAATATGGTATGGGGGATATGGAAAAGAGCGGGAAGAGATATGATGGAGGAGAGACTCCATTTGCTGGAATCAATAGTAAAATCAGCAGTGATGTATGGAGTGGAGATTTGGGGATTGGGGGAAATTGAATCCTATAAAAGAATACAGAGCAGGTTTTGTAAAATGGCGCTAGGGGTACACAGAACGACCCCTAATTACATATGGAGGAGAGAGTTGGGAGTGCCAACTTTGGAATACATAATTAGAGAAAGGGCTTTGAGTTATTTGAAAGAGGTTGTGAAGATGGGGGAGTCGAGATGGCCAAAAATATGTTTGCGAGAGGAGCTAAGAGCGATTGAGAATGGAACCCCCTCGAAGTGGGGAAAGGATTTTAAAAAAGTATTAATGGAAATGGGAATTGAGGATCTAGTAGGGATGATAAGAGAGGAGACAGACGAGGGCGAACTAGAAAAAAGGTGAAAGAAGGATTAGAAAACCTAAAGAAAAAAATACTGGAGGAGGAAGAAGAGTACAAAAATCATCATACAATAGTTTATACAAGTACTTGGTGGAGAACGAAGAAAGCCCATGGAAATACTGGAAAGAGGAAGGAGTGAAGGGTAGGGAGAAAGAATTGTGGGCAAGAATAAGATGTGGAAATGTATGGAGGGCGGGAAAGAAGGGGGAGAAAAATTGGCGGTGCAGGATTTGTGAGGAGAAATTTGAGACGGTGGAGCACCTGCTAATTTGCAAAAAAAGGCTGAGAAATGATGCCAAAAGCGGCAAGAAAAGAAGCGGAGGAGTGGATACAAGGAGTTGACGAGGTTGCGATAAAGGGGGAGATCATTAATATGTTAAGCGGGAAAATAAATGTGGCAATTTGCCGCTATTTCAAAGAAATAGAGGCATTATGTGCAAAAATAAATAAAGAGGAAAAAGATGAGAGCGACAGCGATCAGTAGTGGTTAGGATATAGGTTAGAATTTTAGACGTAAGTTGTTAGGTGTAAGTTCGTGAATGAGATTGATTGTAAGAAAAGAGACTTTGTAAAAAACTTTATAACAAGTTGTGCAAATAAAACTCTATTATATATATATATATATATATATAAGCGAAATATTCGTTTTTCCCAGTGCAAGAGGTGTAAGGAGGCAGTTCTGATTGAGAATGGTAGAGCATCATATAGAGCATTTGTTTCGAGTTTATTTTTAAAAAATGCTCACCCCTTGATCGAAAGTTCGGCTCTCTTGAGGACGATGGCTTGCAATTTGTTCGGTTCTTTGTCGGTAACTTCCTTTGACGTGGAGTTTGCGAATATGAGGAAGCCCAGCTGGGGCTCGTTGTCTTCGACGCCTTTGGGATCGAACCTAACCTGTATATTCACCGCTTTCGATTTTCTGAATGGATTACCGATCGAGCAAATCACAGTGGTAGAATTGTGCAAATTACAGATGACCGACTCGTTGCTCTTGCTTGCTATGTAATTCAAGCTGGAGGAGTGTATTATGAAGAGCTGAGCCTCGTACGCCGATTCACCGACGTTCGCCGCATTCACATCGACCACGACCTCCTCGACCTCGCCCAACAGGAGCTCGTAGAAATTTGGCTTTACCGTCGATGCTGAAATAGTATGCATTTTATTATCGATTATTTGTATCTTCATTTCGAAACAAACAAAAATAACAGCTGCGCCGAAGGGCATCGTTACAACTCTAAGTAAAAAATTGTTACCTCAAATTACTATTATTCAAAGATATGAGAATATCTATCATTTTTAATTTATCGTTGAAATAATGGTTACTTTGTCATTGAATAATTATTATCGAAATGAAGAGAATATTTGAAATTTTCAATCGTTATTGGGTAAGCTCAATATTATTGAGACATTGAATAAGTTCTCGCTGTTTTCCAACAGATGGCGTTACCACAACTGCGAACGTGTCGTTTAAGATGGTAACGCATCCATAAAGAAGTACTGTAAGAAAGCTTGAAATTAATTTTCCATTGAATAATCATTATGGAAATGAAGAGAATATTCATTATTTCCATTAATTATTGGGTAAGCTCAATATTATTAAGACGTTGAATAAGTTCTCACTGTTTTCCAACAGATGGCGTTACCAGAACTGCGTGCGTGTGGTAACGCATCTATAAAGAAGTACTACAAGCAAGATTGGAATGAATGTTCTATTGAATAACTATTATTAAAATTAAGAGAATATTCATAATTTGCAATAATTATTGGGTAAGCTCTATATTAGTAGGACGTTGAATAAGTTCTGGCAGTTTTCCAACAGATGGCGTTACCAGAACTGCGTGCGTGTATGAAGGAGGTTGGAGCGTTAGCCACAATCCAAGGTTAAATTTAATAAAAAAGGCTTGTTATTGTTTAGACTATACTGAGTTTGTACGAATTTTTTGAACTTTTTTCACCACCAAACACTAGAGATAAAAAATAGTTTAATGTATGTAATTTAACGTGCGGTTGGATGGGCAAGACTTTCACACTAAAGGTTATGTAATTTTTTTGTTATTCAGCACCGAGATAAACCTTTTCTAACAACGGATTAATGCAAACTGAACCTTTATAAACATTTAGAAAAAAAATCCTTGCCCATCGTAAACCATGGGCCAATAATCTCGTGACGTAAATATGAATAGGCATAATTATAAATTACTCAAAATTTCATTGTGAATTGCATAAAACATTCGTCGTCGTAGTTTTTTAGTAATAATCATCGATAATATTATACTTTTTCAAGTTGGTAGTAACACAAAAGTTTTTCTACTTTACGTAATAAAAATATAAAAATGCATAAGTTTGCCCTTTAATTATATATTTTTAAAAAGTAGCATATACAGAATAAATCTGTACCTCGTATGAATTTTTTTTGAGGTTCATTGAAAAAAAAATGAATAAACCGTCATTTGACTCAACTGAATCGCTCCAACCTCCTCAAGGTAATCATATTGCTTCATACTAGCCATACCACTGATCATACTTGAGACTTGTACAATTCATATTTATTGCATATGCCAAAAAAATAATTTGTAATAACTAACATTTTCCATGTTTAGACTGTTCAATGAATGTTCAAATTTAATTAGAAAATTTAATATTTTTTTCTCTGTATTTAGGTCGATAACCGACCCTGAAGTTTTACAGAGACGATTATTAATATATTTAGTAAAGCGCAAAAAATAATGAAAATCCTATCGATTGAAGCCTGGCGATAGGATTACCTTGAGATGGTAACACATCTATAAAGAAGTACTAAAAGCAAGCTTGAAATTCAGTGAATGTCATTTCGCCGAAGTGTAAACAACGTTTTTTTGTGTTAAACATGTCAAATTTCGCGCTAAAAAAGAGAAGTTTTCGGGAATTTTACTGTGCTACTTTATTTTTAAAAAATCTGCAACTAAAGCACTCAAAATTCTTGTTGGGTCTTACGGCGACAATGCTCTGTCGGAAACAACATGAAGAGATTGGTTTAGACGCTTCAAAACAATGAATTTGATGTGTTGAATTGGAGGCATTATTCGTGAAGACTCCTGTCGGACGCTAGCTGAACTTGCAAAATCGTTACTCGTTGATCACCCAAGTTTCGAAACGTTTGAACGCATTAGGAAGGATTTTTTTAAAGTAAAGCATCAATTTTCACGAAAAAACAGCGAGAACTTATTCAACGTTCCAATACACAGCGATGAGGTTTTTTTTACGAATTGGACAATAATACAAACGGATCTTACCGGACAAATTCAATTTAGCCTCGACCTGCAAATCGCTCTCGCATATGTCGTTTTCGCCGCAATCCTTTTGGAACACGGCCTCGAAAACTCGTGCAGCCTCCTGCTGATTCAATATCGGATAATTTTTTATATCGGGCAGCAATCTACCCTCGGCGGGCATCACTGGCTCCTCCTGGACCAGTGTGTAATTGAGACGAAACTTGATCGGTGACTGTATGTCCCTCGTGTTTTCCTTGAGATAAACGGTCTCGCGTTGGCAGTGGACAAGCTTCGTGGGATCCAGGCTGACGGTTCGATTTACATAGTGAAATCTCGTTTTTCCTGACCCAAACCAGACCCTCGAGAATTTCTTCACTCCGGAGTAAGTCTCGGCCTCGATGTAATAATTCAACTGGAGATACTGCATATCGTCGTTCTTTGTCAGTGACTCCGTCTTGCAGCAAGCCTCGAACGTGAAACTGCAAATTATTCGGTTAATTTTTTCCGCACCCTTAGGTTGTTTTACTCGAATTTTTGGAGGCTGCCATTGATATTTTGTATTAGGAGTACAACTTTGCAGTGACCGTTTTACTTAGAGAGCCACTGCGGCAGAAGTAGTGGCCCTAGCTCAATAAAAAAAAGTGGCATTTTAAACTAGAGGCTCTGCCAATGTAAACAATTTAAAAAAGCTAACGGATACGTGTATGCATTATAAAGTTATAGGCACTCAAACATGGCAACCTACGAACCGAATTCTCAGCATTTGCGGGAGGTTATGATTTACTTCTTCAACATCAAGAAATCTGTGGCTGAGGCCCACCGTTTGCTTGTAGATGCTTACGGGGAGGATTCTATTAGTGAGAAAACGTGTCGGCGGTGGTTTCAACGCTTCAAAAGTGGAGATTTTGAGGTCGAGAACAAGCATGGTGGCGGAAGGCAGAAAGTTTTTGAAGACGCAGAATTGGAGACCTTGCTGGACCAGGATTCGTGCCAAACTAAAGAGGAACTCGCCGAGACGTTAGGAGTAACCCAGCAAGCAGTTTCAAAACGTCTCCGGGATATGGGTATGATCCAAAAGCAAGGAAACTGGGCCCGTATGTGTTGAAGCCGAGAGACATCGAGCGCCGATTTTTCACCTGTGAACAACTGCTCTAAAGACAACAAAGGAAGGGATTTTTGCACCGGATTGTGACTGGAGATGAAAAGTGGATTCACTACGATAATCCTAAACGCCGAAAATCATGGGGACTGCCTGGTCATATTCCGTCATCGACGCCCAAACCGAATATTCACGGATCCAAAGTGATGCTGTGTATCTGGTGGGACCAGCTGGGCGTTGTGTACTTTGAGCTGCTCAAACCATCCGAAACCATCACAGGGGAACTCTACCGACGTCAGTTGATGCGCTTGAGTAAGGCACTCAAAGAGAAATGGCCACAATTCAACGAAAGACATGACAAGGTGATACTGCAGCATGACAATGCCCGACCCCATGTTGCAAATGTCGTGAAAAAGTACTTGGAAACGCTGAAATAGGAGGTTTTATCCCACCCGCCGTACTCTCCAGTCATTGCCCCTTCCGACTATCACTTGTTCGGGTCAATGGCACACGATTTGGCTGACCAGCACTTCGGTACTTACGAAGAAGTCAAAAATTGGGTCGATTCCTGGATTGCCTCCAAGGACCAAGACTTTTATCGACGCGGGATTCGAATGCTACCTGAAAGATGGGCCGAGGTCGTAGCTAGCGACGGGCAGTACTTTGATTAAAAAATATGTAGCCACTTTTTTATAATAAAGCCTTAAACTTTTGAAAAAAACGGTCACTGCAAAGTTGTACTCCTTATAAAATCGCACGAGGGGAGCAACCATTATGAAAAAAAAAACAGTTTTATGCAACTTTTGCACAAATGTGAAATGGGAAAACTATTCACCAAGTGTGATTCGAAGTCGGATCGGACACGCAGCCAAATTTATTGGGATCTATCGCCTCGATCTTGTCCTGATAAGTTCCGTTTTTCTTCATGTAACGTATCGACGTGGTAATGTCGATTATTTTTCTCGCCCGTAGGAGAGCGACCGCGTCGTTGTCGTACGCGCCTACGAGAAGATCGGGATATCCATTTTTGTCCATGTCAATGCCACCGCTCAACGAGTATCCAAACGTTCTGAGAGGAACCGGCGTGTCCTCGGCGTGAATTACCTATTGAAGAAATACACGAGGTTCGATTTTTCATTTATGGTAGTAGTAGTAGTTTATTCCCCATATACACAGGGTGTCCCTCTTATCTCTGCCACCCGAAATAACTCGGTAATTATCGACGTCACAAAAAAATGTTCCAGACAAAAGTTGTACGATGTGAAGCCATCAAATGCGACCAATTTTTTTTTATTTCGGTGGAGACGCTGACGCGCGGTGAAGGTCACCTCGACTTTTTTAAAATGGGATGGTACATTTTTTATCAACCATCTTGTGAAGCACCTCAAGCCGCATAAAAAACATTAGGGGGTCAAAGTCGTTCAAGGTCATTCAAGGTCAGTATCGATTATACAAAACTAAATATCCCGGGTCAATGCCAAATATTTTGTAGTGATCCGAGATATTTAGATTTGTATTTCATTTTAAGGGGAGATATACACCTAGATGGTCGAACAACAAAATTTAGAAGCTGTGAACATTCCGTCGACCGTGGAAGATCTACCTATGCGCCTGGTATCGATGATTCCATGTAAGTTGACAAATTTCATGATTTATTCATTCCCAAATTTTCAAACGCGTTTTTCTCAAAACCACGTTTTTCAAATCGGTACCCAAAATTTCTCGAAAACCAATGAACCGATTGCCTTGAGGTTTTTTGTGGTGATTCTATACACCATTATCACTTGTCATAGGATTTTTTCCGTTACTTAGTTTTTGTTTTATAGGCAAAATAATAACTAATTTTTGGCCCAAAAATCACTATTTATGTTCAAACGTCCGCCATTTTGTCATAAATCGATATTTTCAAAATCGGCTATGACAAGTACTAGATTATAGTATCTAATTTAATAATCTTTTTGGTTTTTTTTTCAGATGATTTTTGAAGAAACACCAGTGGGTACCGATACGCAGATTTTTTTACGACGCTCCAAGGATCATACAATATCCTTGTATACTTTTGATATTTTTAAATAAATAAAATTAAACATATTTTTGAATGTATAGACTTTTAGATAATTAAAACCCCAATCCGAAATTTCAAATACTTTTCCTTGAAAAAATTCACAAAAATGACCTTTTTCCGGCTCCTAGATGTATATCTCCCCTTAATAGGTGACCTTGAATGACCTTGAACGACTTTGACCCCCTAATGTTTTTATGCGGCTTGAAATGCTCCACAATATGGTTGAACAAAATGCACCATTCCATTTTAAAAAGTGGAGGTGACCTTCACTGTGCGTCAGCGCGTCCATCGAAATGAACAAAAAAAAATGGTCGCATTTGATGGCCCCCCTCACACCGTACAACTTTTGTCTGGAACATTTTTTTGTGACGTCGATATCTACCGAGTTACTTCGGGTGGCAGAGATGAGAGGGTCACCCGGTATATCCTTGCGGGTTTTTACAACCTCCCATCTCTTCTTCAGTTCAGGGTTATTGCGCATCCTTGGTTCAGAAATTCCCTGACTTTTCCAGGTTTTCCATACAGGTTTTGCAATTGACCCAGATTAGGGTCAAATAAAGAACACTTTGTTTTCATCAAATATACATTTTTTAAGGGGTCTTCTCCCTTTAGACGCTAGAAAAGGCTATTTTTATAATTTTTTTTTGATAGGTTTGTATTATAGATATTAATATAAAAGTTGTTACACTTAATAAATACACTTTCGAAATACATTTTTTAAATTTATTTATTTAAGTCTCTATTTATAGACGAAAATGGTAGTTAAAAAAATATCCTTGAAAAATGGTAAGGTTTGCTCTTCCCTCCTCCACACTATGTACCTCGTGCTCCTGAATCGCTTCTCCTTCTCCTTCCCCACACTTCCACACCTCATCCGTGCCCATGTTTCTCTGATTTCTCCCCTCACATTACCTTTCTCCCAATACTCCTCCATCTCTACCTCTTTCTTCCCGCCTTTATATTCAATGCAGTATCCTGACCTCTCAATTTTCTCCCAGTTTCTCTGTACTTCCTGATCCGTCATGTTTCACACTCTCCCTGTCTTCATCGCCCATTCCTCGTTGTTACTTCTGCTTCAAATAACAAAATGGCGGTCATTGTTTGAAAAAAAACGGGTTTTTTTCACCAATTTCGGCAAAAAAAATAGTAAATATCAAAATTTGAGACAATCCTCGATATGCGCTATAGCTATAGTCGTAAAGAATACGTGGTTAACATTTCATAAGGATCGGTTCAGTAGTTTTGAATATTTTATCAACAAGCCGTCGGAAAACGTTTCGAGAAAAACGCGTTTAAAGTTTGTTTGGGTTACATAAATACATTAAAAAAAAATTTATATGTATTTCAAAAGTGTATTCATTAAGGCCTTAGGCCACAATAACAGGTATAAAATCATGTGCAAGTTTAACCATTTTTCTTCGTATGAAAAAATGATTCACTCATAAAATGAATTACACATCTATTTAGTATGAATATCAAGCTGTTAGAAAATATATATATTTGTTTTCGATGTACAAAATGGCCGACTACTAATATTTTCTTTTATCTTTTTTTAGGCGCTCCGCAGCGTGACATTTACCATTCACAATTTTTAACCTAGAACAAAAAACAAAAATTCTCATCAATCTACATTTCATACGAAAAAATTACTTTTTCATACGAAAAAAAATTGTTAAATTCGCACATGATTTAATATCCGTTACTGTGGCCTAAGGCCTTAACCGTAACAACTTTTCTATCAATATCTATAATATAAACCTATCAAAAAAATCATGAAAATAGCCTTTTTAGCGTCTAAAGTGAGAAGACCCCTTAATGTATCTCCTATCTGTCTCTCCCCTGCTTGGTTCATGGCTCCATGGAGCCTAGATACCAGGAGGTTCAGCGAGGCCTTTCAACTCGTCCCCAAAACGAGAACAAGAAATGATGGCGCTGGGGTGCTCCGGCATCTACATGTATATAGATATACGCTAAACATGGGTACGATCTAAGACAGATCACAGATGATGTACCTAACCCTCATTCATGTTAAGGGAAACACCACTCTAGGATTTTGAAAAGACGTTTTCTTGCGTAAATATACTTTGGTGTCATAAACACAATATGCAATTGGTCCTGTAGCGTTTTTTTTTTTTTATTTAAAGGTTCAATTATCGATTTGGCCGCAGCGCCTTGGAACGCGCGCTGAGTTGCTCGTACAACTTTAAACGCGTTTTTCTCGAAACCACTTTTTTCGATCTCGGAAGACGGATTACTCGACCACCTTTGCATGCATCGATTTGAAATTTTGATAGCAGCTTCACAATCATATTCTTTATGGGAGTACGTACCCGTTTTTTGATTAAATGTAAACATCTTTTTATAAACAGTTTACTGCTTTTTTTGGCAAAAAATCGATTTATTTTCTTCAAAGTGCGCTATTTTTGCAAAATTTGAAAGCAAATTTCTAGGTAGTCTCATAGCTAATAATATATAAATTATCATTTTTTGGGTTTTTGTTTCAGGTCTTATATCTTACGAGAAAACCGTTCTCCCGTGAAGCTATATGTAAAAAAAATACGTTTTTCTAGATGGGCCGCCATTTTAAGTTTGAGTTTGAGATCTTTTCTCGCTTTTGCGTTTTTTTTCCGAAGCGTCATGAGGAAATTATGAATCGGCGGATATTTCGACGTTTGATGTCACGATCGGTCTGTCGTGAGGTTAGAAACTCATCTGATCACTTTCACCTCGTTGACCAATATATTACTATATATGTAGGTGCTGCTGCACCCCAGCGCCATCACTTCGGGACATTTTCGAGGACGCTTTTTTCATCGCCTTTGCATTGCCGCTGAACCTCCTGGTATCTAGGCTCCATGCCCACAATCTTCCCTACATAATCCGCCGCTCGTTTTTTTTCATCACAATTTCTTCCCTTGCATCCTGCTTCCATTTTTCAGATGTAGTCGGGCGTGATTTTTCATTTGTATTATAATAAAATATTCGATTAATACTTGTATACGTCGATCGATTGATAGCGAGGGGAGATTCGTTCGTCTATTTTCAGATTCGAGTTTCGTTGCGATATTTCGTTAATTATTTCGGCTTACCTGTGAGGGCACTGTAATTATTCCTTTCTTTGATCCCAGATAAACGTAGACTGTTCCCTTGCCCTCGTAAGGTGCACCGATCGCTATATCCTCGAATCCGTCTTTGTTCAGATCCCCCAAATTCGTAAGAGCAAAGCCGAATCTCGACTCTTCACGGCCGACGAGTTTTGTCGGCTTGCACTCGTTGCTTTCGCGTTTCGTACGGCACAGACTCGTGTAAACGTAGACCGCACCGCCTTCAGCCTTGTTGAAGTAAAAGGGCGCGGATATGATGAGATCAGTTATTCTGAAAGGGCCATTTACGAAATGTTACGCACACGAAAATGTTGGAATACATCAACATAACAGTTTCACAAATTCGCAGTTACGTGGATACGTTAAGTACTCGTACAATACGGTATTTGACTGTTCTACGGAAATCATCTTAAGGTGGTTCGGAAGAAACAATTCCAAAATCGACTATCGTTTAACCTCCTATTTTTTTTTTGAGAAAGAGATTGCATGTCATTAACCACGTTGAAATGAAAAAATTAAGCCACTCCACCGTACCATTTCTGAGATATGAACGTTGAAAGTTGGCCTAAAATACACGCACTCAAACATAACCTCCGAAATATTTACCGAAAATGATAACTTTACGTAAAATTTAGTCGTTTGACCCAACAAACAAAACTTCTTATTCGAATCTTCGATTAAGGGGTTACCCCCACTTGCGATTTTGAAAAAATCGATTTTTTTATTTCATTTTTTTTAAGTATAAGTATCCGGGCCCATACCTCTGTATGGGCCCGGTATAGATGACTATGTAAGTTTACAAAAAAAAAATATTTTCTTCGTGTAAACTGAAATTGAAACTTTAAACGCGTTTTTCTCAAAATGGCATTTCTGAAGTCGGTGACCAAGATTACTCGAACACGAACCGATTTTCTTGAAATTTTGCAGGCTTATTTAATACATAAAAATGTAGTCTTTAATCGTTCGATTTTTTTTTTCGAAAAAAAAAAATGGCCGTTTTATAGCCAAAAAACGGCCGTTTTTTTCGTTAAAATCGAACCATTAACTTTGACTGTCCGTCATTTTGTGAAAAATGAATATTTTTAAAAATCCTTCGATTAAAGACTAGTTTATACTTATATTTGACTAAATCCATCCGAATTTTTTTTCAGATGATCCACTTCGCCGCAATGTTGGTCACCGCAAACCGTGTATATAAAAACATCATTTCATTGACGGCCATTTGCCACTAAACAATGTAATATTTTTCAATAAAAAAATTACTGAAAGTTCTTCAAGATGTGTTCTTTAAGATGGTATATTGATCGATTAAAAAAGTTTTGTAGTTTTCTTTAAAAAAATTCATGAAAAAGGCCTTTTTTGCGCTACAAGTGGGGGTAACGCCTTAAAAGTTAATAATATGGCAACTATCACTACAAATAATTATGAATGAACAGAAAAAGCACGGAAATACACTGAAATAAACTAGAAAATCGCTCATTACTCGTCACAGGACTCGTAATGACAATCTGTTTACTGGCATCTGACGTCACTAGAGATCCAACCAATCCTGGAGCGTTTTCGTTCACGTGACCAAACGTTCAAATTAGTCTAATTTAAAAATTGAAATAAACGAAAATAATGCATATTTTTTCGATAAAATGATAGAAAATACTTTTTAAACACTATATTCCTTTAGGATGATGAGAGAATAAATCATATTTTCAATATTGTCAAATGCCCTATTACCATAAAACAGTCGTAGTCAAGTTTCAATTGAGAATATAATTATTTTGGAAATCTTGTAATTTGTTACTTGTCACCGTTGACGTCGGCAGCGGCGATCTCGTAGCCAAAACTCGAGGCGAATTGTTCGCCGTCGAGGGTGAGTGTAGCGTCCATGTCGGGCCTGAGATGTTGACGAGTGAAGATGATAACTTGGCCGGTGCCGTTTGAGCGCGGTGCTCCCGCCGCGTATGCCAAATCAGTCCCGAAAAAGTTGCCCACGGTCACTGACATACCTACGGAAAACCAATTGTTTAAATCGAGAAATTTCAAAATTCTCAATTTCCCTCGTGTAACGGCAATAGTTGGGGATATTACGATATCTGTGGCCCCTAATTCTGACCATGCAGCCTCCATATTTGACCCAAAATAAAACTTTTCGAGAGTGGCAAAAATCGAAATTCGACTCTTAAGGGGTGAGAAACAGGGCTTTCAAACTTTGTATGGGACATCATATTTTTTTGTCAGATTTCCTTGAAACTTGGCGTACGAGGGTGGGGTGAAAAGTTTCCGGCCTGACCAAGAAAAACGATATTTAAAAATTTTTTTGCTTTATTTTTCAACATAATCTCGATCAACACTGATACATTTCTCATAACTCTCGCATCCCAAAAAACAATAGCCATAACCTTGTTTGCCGATAAAATTGTTTTTGCCTTCTTTGGGGTTGGTTCCCCTTTTCCAACCCACTGTTTTGACTGTTCTTTACTTTCAGGAGTGTAGTAGTGGACTCATGTCTCATCAACAGTTATAAATCGACGCAAAAATTCGTTTGGATTACGTCTATACAGCGCCAAATTGTCGGTAGCGTCGAGCGTTAGCAAACGCTCGATTGGTCGAGCGTTAGAAAACGCGGCACCCACCTTGCACACAGCTTTTCCATGTTCAAATGGTTGTGCAAAATATTTCGCACACGTTCAGCTGACATCCTACAGGTCTCAGCTATCTCATGCACTTTCAACCTGCGGTCTTCCGACACTATTTTATGGATTTTTTCAATCATCTCTGAAGTTGTGACTTCAACGGGCCGTCCTGAGCGAAGCTCGTCAGAGGTGCTCACACGACCAATTTTAAATTCAGAAACCCGCTGATTAGTGGTTGAATATGATGGGGAGGAGTCTCCTAGTGCTGAATCCATCTCTTCTTTTATTTGTTTTGGTGTAAAACCTTTCAAATGGAAGTATTTGATGACAGCACGTTTTTCCAATTTTTCCATTTTTACGAAAACAACGGAAGCGTCTCGCGCAATGTGCTCTCAAACGCAAACTAACGTAGCGATTGGGCTGAAACTGTACATACAAGCTCGGTAGGAATGGTACTGTAGGACGCCGCTCCAAAACTAGACCTAGTGGCACCATCTCTTGGTCAGGCCGGAAACTTTTCACCCCACCCTCGTAAATACTCTACAGTATGAATAATTGAACACGTATTTCAGCATTTCCTAAAATTCGACCCTTAAGAGGGTTAAACAGAGGTGTTAAAGTTTGTACGAGACAACATATTTTTTGTCAGATTTACTTGAAACTTGGCATAAATACACTAAAATAAAAATAATTCAACATGTATTTCAGGAATTTTCCAAATTTAACTTTTAAGGGGGTTAAACGGGAGTGTTAACGTTTGTATGAGAAAACATATTTTTTGACCAGATTTACTTGAAACCTACCAAACTTATTTTACATACAGTTGCATGTAAAAGTGTCCGGCCAAAGATAATTTTATGATAAAGTAACGTTTAAAGGATGCAAAATGGAAGCACAAATATATCATCGTAAAGTTCTTTTATTATGCAATCAAAATATGTAATTAAAAAATTGTTCATCACGATTAACAATTATTTGTAAGAAAAATAACACGTTTTGCTACTTCATAAAAGTCCGTCCAAATTCCATGAAGATATAATTCGCTTCGGTTTGTTTACGTTATCAGTCGCGAAGTCATGTAAACATTGAGAGCTCTGTTCCTTTTGCATTGTACGATCAGTAACACTCAGTCAAGATGTCGAAACGCGAGTCTTTAGATATGCGTAAAGTGGTTATCAAGTTGCACTACGAAGGAAAAGTTTGACGTGAAATAGCTAAAATGTTGGCAATTGGAAAATCGACTGTTAACGATTTAATAAATAAATTCAAGACTACAGGTACTCTAGAAGATGAACACTGTCCTGGGAGACCTAGGAAAACAACTAATCGTGTCGATAAAGTGATCAAAAGAAAGGCTGTCGCAGACGTAAAAAAGAATGCTGCAATAATCGCACGTGAATTACGCGAAGAAAATTTGGCTGACATTAGCCAAACGATTGTTTCACGTAGACTGACAGAAGTGGGACTTCTTGGACGTGTCGGAGTTAAAAAACCACTCATCAATAAAAAAAAATATGAAGGCCAGATTAGAATTCGCGAAAAAATACCAGAGTTGGACTATTGAAGGTTGGAAAAAAGTGCTGTTCTCAGACGAAACTAAAATAAATTTGTTTGGAAATGATGGGAGAAGGTACGTTCGACGATCAAAAGGAACTAGAAATGATTCGCGATATCAAACACCAACTCTGAAACACGGTAGAGGCAGCATTATGCTATGGGGTGCATTCTCTTAGAAAGGCATCGGTCCAATCTTTAAAATTGAAGGCACTGTGAACTCTGCTATGTATAGAGCTATTATATTAAGGGGTTACCCCCACTTGCGATTTTGAAAAAATCGATTTTTTTTATTGCATTTTTTTGAAGTATAAGTATCCGGGCCCATACTTCTGTAAGTTTACAAAAAAAAAATATTTTCTTCGTGTAAACTGAAATTGAAACTTTAAACGCGTTTTTCTCAAAATGGCATTTCTGAAGCCGGTGACCAAGATTACTCGAACACTAATGAACCGATCTTCTTGAAATTTTGCAGGCTTATTTAATACATAAAAATGTAGTCTTTAATCGTTCGATTTTTTTTTTTTCGAAAAAAATGGCCGTTTTATAGCCAAAAAACGGCCGTTTTTTTTCGTTAAAATCGAACCATTAACTTTGACTGTCCGCCATTTTGTGAAAAATGAATATTTTTTAAAATCCTTCGATTAAAGACTAGTTTATACTTATATTTGACTAAATCCATCCGCATTTTTTTTCAGATGATCCACTTCGCCGCAATGTTGGTCACCGCAAACCGTGTATATAAAAACATTATTTCATTGACGGCCATTTGCCACTAAACAATGTAATATTTTTTAATAAAAAAATTACTGAAAGTTCTTCAAGATGTGTTCTTTAAGATGGTATATTGATCGATTAAAAAAGTTTTGTAGTTTTCTTTAAAAAAATTCATGAAAAAGGCCTTTTTTGCGCTACAAGTGGAGGTAACGCCTTAAAAGAAATGCTGCCTTATGCTCGTCAGAATATGCCACGAGGATGACTTTTTCAGCAAGATAATGATCCAAAACATCAATTACAGCTCCTTCAGCAGGTTTTTAGCAAGAAAAATATTCGAGTTTCAGAGTGGCCGAGTCAATCTCCGGGCTTAAGGGGTCCCGGTGGTCGAGAGCTCGAAAATCTTAGGTATATTGCGGAATTTTTTTTTATTATAAAAATAAAGAAAAACCATATTTCAACTTTTCAGGCTTACTATTAGGTTCATTGTGAATACAAAAAAAAATATTTTGAAAAAAAAAATGTTATTATTTCAAAAATGCCGCTGAAGTTGACCCTCCGGAAAAATTGGACCTCGACGATGTTAGTCGTTTTGGCTCTTCTATTCATCTGAAAAATAAAAACCAAAAAGATTATCAATCAATATGATTGCAGTTATGGCCGGGACTTAAAAAAATTTTTAATTGACAAAATGGCGTGCTTTTGAAAGTGAAGTTCTAAAAATCAAGGTTTTTTTTACCAGTTATTTCATTTAAAAAATACGAAATTATTGGAATAGAAAAATGATTTTAGTCCCGACCATAGCCATTCATGTTGTGAATAACATATCCAAATTTCAGTTGATTGGGTTGAATAGTTTTTTCTTCTATAACACCATGCCGAAAAAACTAGTTTTGAGATAAATGAGTTTAAAGTTTTAGGTACATATATTATCAAAGATTGAGCAAATTTTAAATACTTACAGTTAATCAGGTCCAAACAATCTCAGGTCAAAACCAGATGACCGTTAGTCTTACTTATGCTGACTGCACAGGTATAAATATTTTGGAGATGGGTCGGAACAGCTGCCTCGCGCCAAACAATACATCTATTGACGGAGCGAGCGGACCGCTCTCTATCTACTAAATCAGCTGTAGAAGCAAGAATATTGTGAATATCCTTACGAAAATTTCACAGCATATTCTCCATCGGGAGCCCTTAAATCCCATAGAACATTTATGGCAAGACTTAAAACTAAGAGTAGGACCTGAACATTGTGCCAATAAAACTGCTTTGTGGGGAAAAGTTGAAGAAGAGTGGATAAATATCTCTCAAGATAGAATCATTCAACTTACTCAATCGATGCCTCACGATGTGCTGCCGTGATAGCCTCGAAAGGCATGGCTACCAAGTATGGATAAAAATCTTACATTTATTACCGTTTTCAATTTTTTTTTTCTTGAGTTACTATATTTTTTCTTTTTGTATAGTGCGTAATTCGTACTTGGCCGGATAGTTATGAAAAAGCGAAGATTGTTATCTTGGTTATAAATAATTATGAATAGTTATATATAATTTTTCAATAACATGTTTCGATTGCATGATAAAAGAACTTTACGATGATATGTTTGTGTTGTCATTTTGCATCCTTTAAACGTTACTCCATCATAAAATTATCTTTGACCGGACACTTTTCCATGCAACTGTACATGGATATATGTTTTCCTCGCTGTTCAGTGTCGTCTCAAAAATATGTTGTCTCGTAAAAACTTTAAAACCCTCCCTTCCCCCCTTAAGGGTCGAATTTCGTTTCTTATCACTCTTGAAAAAAGTATTGTTTTGGGTCAAATATGGAGGCCGCGTGGTTAGAATTAGAGGCCACAGATATCGCAATACTGCCCAATCTTTGGGTCGGTGCTTTTCTTAAAATTATACAAGTTTTTTTTTCTTTCGAAGAAAAATATATCTGAAACATATGAAAATTCCACAAAATTACCGAGATAGCTGTATTTGCTGACTGGCGAGGCGTCTTGCATCGGGGCGTGATAAGCGGTATTGTCACGGGTCAAAAATTCGTCGGATACGCTGAATATATAGACGGTGCCTCGCCAGGTATGAGGACCCGGTGTACCGATTACAACGCGATCCTCCGACGTTAGTATACCGCTGGTTCCGGCTTGACAATAGCCAAATTGTTCGTGGGCTCTAAATAAGAAAGATCATGAATAAAGATAAAAAAATAAACACTATTATCGAGCTCGACATTTTCCGGGTAGTTTTATGGAAAGTGAAAAACAGAAATAAAGGCGGTCAAGTACGTGTGGCAAGCATCAAAGTAGGTTACTGTGCTGTAGAAAAAATTGATCTGTAGAGTCGAGGACGAGAAAAAAAAAGTCACTTGCTTGGCTGTTGGTTTTCCGGCGCAAGGTCTTTTGAGGTCCTGATACTTGAGGTCGTGGGTTAATATGTAACACTGCCCCTGTCCCCATCTAGAGTCAGCGGTTTTTACGATGTGCCGATGAGCGCATACCTAATTCAACGTTCCATGCATCAATATACCGCACTCGGCAACATATTCGTTACAACAAAAGAAGATGAAATAATATTTGAGGAGCTGGCGAACAAAATTTTAATATTTCGCGTCTTTTAAGGGAGACTTTGTCCTTGAAAGCAGCAGGAGATGTTAGCGGCTCAACATGAGCAGCTAGAAGAAGAGGAGGGGTGCCTCTATGAACCAGGCATTGCCGGTTAGCGGTAATTATAAACACATTTGTGTAAACACATTACAAAACTTTAAACGCGTTTTTCTCGAAAACACGTTTTTAAAAATGGCTGACATTCTCCTGACCGCTGTAATTAACATATCGACCTGAAATTTGGAGAGCATACTCAGAAAATATGTCTTCACGGAATGACGGATCGTTTTTTCGATAGATACATTTTTGCATTTATTATTTATCTTTTTATGCGAAAAAAACGCGAAAATTCGATTTTTTTAAATTGCCGCCATTTTCCGAAATTTGTACAAAACGAAAAACCCATCCGTCATTCCATGACCAAAGGGTCACAGATTGATAATATGCTTTGAATTTGTGTTTCAGATCAACAAAGCGGGGGCAGTGATGTCAGCTGTTTACCTCCCGCGATTTGAGGACCTGTTTTCGCGGAGCTGCAACGGCCGCCATTTTGGTTTTTTTTTTCAAAAAAAAATTTTTTTAACGTTCTGTATATCATGAATAAAAGCAAGACAAAAACCGCACTCAAAAAGCTTTACTCGTTTCCTTTAAAAAAAATAAAATGTAAACACCTGAAATATGACACTCCAAGGACAAAGTCTCCGTTAAGTACACCTTTATTAGCTGCCGAAATGTTTTTTATCAAATCCGGCCCTAAACAACTCAGAAGGGGTTAAAAACTGCTTTCTCAAGCGAAAAGACAGTTTTTAGGCACAACAAAAATAAAAACATTAAATTGAAAAAATTATACGTGTTGTGGACAAGTCTGGTTTTATTCGCCAGCTCATTTGTTTACATCCTCAAAAAAATGGATAACGGTATTAATAATAATATTTCGAAAATCATTGACCGACAAGTTTTTATTTCATTAACGAGGCGACGAATAGTACTTAAGGCCTTAGGCCACAGTACCGGGTATAAAATCATGTGCGAATTTACCATTTTTTTCATATGAAAAAGTGATTCACTCATCAAATTAATTACACATCTATTTAGTATGAATATCAAGCTGTTAGAAATGTTTTTTTTTTTTTTCGATTTACAAAATCGCCGACTACTCCAAACTTCTCGAAACAGCTTTTTTCCAATTGGCGTGATAAATAACTTCAACAATTTTCACTCGATTTACTTCAAATTTAAAAGTCATGTTCCTAATTGCATTTCGCAGAGAAGTACGTACGGAATTTCTGATTAATCGAAAACTTTTCATTTTATGAAATCAAGATTGCGCGCTCGTTCTACCTTGAACAATGACATCTCACATGCCAGGGTAAGCATTTTTTTCTGCTCCTTTTTCGTGCATGGGACCCCCATGAGAAATAATTTAAGGGAAGGTACCTGAGTAAACGGCGAGAAAAACACCTAAACTTTGGTAATTTTTATCTCAAAAACTAATGTTTCGATTCGATCCGGGTTTTTTTTATTGGAAAATACGTACATTGAGGTATGTTTAGGAAATTTGTTAAAATAAATTCGTTGACTGGAAGCGATTCAAACGCGATTATCTCGAAACATAGTTTTCAGAGTCGGTGCTAGATGAATCTCGAAAACGGCTTGTCCGATTTGGTCCAAGTTTGGATATTCTTCGATAGTTTTTCTCGTTCGCCACGTAGGATTTTTTTGAAATTTTCATTTTTGACGGAATTGCGACCGTTTTAATTTAACATTCGTTTTTCGTTCGCAATTTCCGACGATTTTGGATTGCATACACATTGCATGAAAAAAGCAATGGTTCAATCAAATGAAAAACCCCTACGTGGCGAACGAGAAAAACTATCGAAGAATATTGTATCCAAATTTGGACAAAATCGGACAAGCCGTTTTCGAGATACATCTGGCACCGACTTTGAAAACTATGTTTCGAGATAATCGCGTTTGAATCGCTTCCAGTCAACGAATTTATTTTTAAAAAATTCCTACACATACCTCAATGTACATATTTTCCAATAAAAAAACCCTGATCCAATCGAAACATTAGTTTTTGAAATAAAAATTCCCGAAGTTTATCTGTTTTTCTCGCCGTTTACTCAGGTACCTCCTCTTAATTGAATTTCTAATTGAATAATCGGTTTTGGATCGACATTCTACACAAAATATCAAAATTTCAGGTCTGTTAGTCATTCCGTTTACGAGCAGCGACCCGTGACATACGGATGGGCAGACAGCAGAGTGTCAGAAAAAGGGTTCCGTTTTGCTCTTTGGGTAGAGAACCTTAAGGGGTTACCCCCACTTGCGATTTTGAAAAAATCGATTTTTTTTTATTGCATTTTTTTGAAGTGCAATTTGAAGTGCAGTTTTTTTTTTGATGCCCGGAATAGATGACTCTATGTAAGTTTACAAAAAAAAATATTTTCTTCGTGTAAACTGAAATTGAAACTTTAAACGCGTTTTTCTCAAAATGGCATTTCTGAAGTCGGTGATCAAGATTACTCGAACACTAATGAACCGATGTTCTTGAAATTTTGCAGGCTTATTTAATACATAAAAATGTAGTCTTTAATCGTTCGATTTTTTTTTTTTTTTTCGAAAAAAAAATGGCCGTTTTATAGCCAAAAAACGGCCGTTTTTTTTCGTTAAAATCGAACCATTAACTTTGACTGTCCGCCATTTTGTGAAAAATGAATATTTTTTAAAATCCTTCGATTAAAGACTAGTTTATACTTATATTTGACTAAATCCATCCGCATTTTTTTTTCAGATGATCCACTTCGCTGTAATGTTGGTCACCGCAAACCGTGTATATAAAAACATTATTTCATTGACGGCCATTTGCCACTAAACAATGTAATATTTTTCAATAAAAAAATTACTGAAATTTCTTCAAGATGTGTTCTTTAAGATGGTATATTGATCGATTAAAAAAGTTTTGTAGTTTTCTTTAAAAAAATTCATGAAAAAGGCTTTTTTTTGCGCTACAAGTGGGGGTAACGCCTTAAAAACGTACGTTTATCTTTTCGTTGACCCGAAATGTCACCCGTATAGGAGAAAAAACAAATTTCAATGCGTTTCACCTTCTCATCGGTTTAGACTCACCATAACTTTGCCACCTACGCCTTGACTTTTGACCGTAACCCCGAGCCACTGGTTGTCCTTGATCTCATCCGGCTTCGGTGGATCCAGCTCATCCGACTCGAAGCCTTCGCAAGAAAATGCATTTTCATTGATACCTCAACTTTCGCACACGTTTTTCTTGCTCGAGAACGCAAATTGGGCAAAAAATCGCAAAATCCTTGTCAAGTCTGTTAGTAAATAGGCGTAATTCATCAACAAATGAGAGAGAGAGTGAGAAAAAGAGACCGAGAAAAAATGTTATGGTTATAACTATAGAAGTACGTTAGTCGAAGCTCGCATAACTTTGTTGGCAATGGTAATTTTTAGCTGCGGGAAATAAAATTGCGGCAGGCTCATGGTGTGCTGGAAATGTTTTTTTCCTTCATTCCTCATTCACGGTGCTCTCGCAAGCAAGCTCTTCGCTTAAAAGTCAGCATCGCCGCGCTGTTCATGCTCAAATCATTGTATCATTGAAATCGTTTTATTTGTCAAAAGACCTGCAAAAAACGTTCCGAAGAACATCAAATGAGAGAAATAAAATTTGAGAGAAGAAAAAAATTAGCGTCCAAAGACATTTGAATATGTTCGCCAAGTCCTCTTGGATTCACTTACTTGGATCGCTTAGACCATCTTCGGCTGTTGACACAATCAAAATTTATTTTTTTCGTCACGATATTTCATATTATGTGGAATCTTAATGGATGAGTTAATTGTGCCTGAGATTAATGCGCGCTTTTACTTGTTACATTATTATTATTATTTTCGTTATCACCAATGCGAGTACGATAAACATCGAATAGAGCAGGAAATGAAATATACGTAGAGCAGCGTCTCGTTAATTACTAGTCTCGATCGCCACAGTGCTTAAGGGGCTACACCAGTGTGAGACTTTAAAAAAATCGATTTTTTTGCCTTTTTCGACAGTTTATACTTTCAAGAATATCATTATTTTTTTTTTGTTCTTTTCGATATTGGCAAAATAATCCTTAGTTAAAAGAATATTCGTAAATGTGCCATTTTTCACGTCTTTTAAATCCATTTTCCCGCATAAAAAAAAATCTTGATAAAAAAATTATAAAAGCATCTTATAGAAAATACTTCAAAGTTTCCAAAACCCTCTGGTTTTTTTCTGTGCGACCATCAGTCTCCGAGTAATCAGTCATCAAAGTCAAAAGTGTCATTTTTGCTTTGAACATCGATAACTCAGCGAGAAAAAATCGTACAGGGCTCCCCCACCGCTCACATTAAAGGGGAAGAATCCAGCTAGACGATACTTTTAATCCGATCATTCAAAAAAAATAATCAAAGTCCGTGCAGACTGTGAAAGATGAGCAAAAATTTTGAAAATTTTTTTTACCTTGGTTTTTTTATGGCTACTAAAAATTGGCTGATGCGAAAAAATTTTGACCTCAAGATCTCAAAATTAGAGATTCACACCTTCAATTTGCTTTTTTTTGTTTTGCTGTACGATCATTTTTCGAGGAGTTACAGCTATTTGAAAATGACCCTAAAATTGGCGGACTTTTGCAATATCCTTTAATTCTTTTGCCTAGTGTATTTACTCGACAATGACGTAGGATATTTTTGATTGGATGAAACTTGACAATTTGGCATTGAGAAAAGCGACCATTTTATAGGCAAGAAAACAGACTTTTTTCATAACTACGCCATTGTGTTAGATTTTGATATTTTTCGAAAATCCTACGTCCTACTCAATCGGCCGGAATCATGTCAGCAGTGGAGGAATTTTTTTTTTCGGCGCCTCCGAAAGCAGCGCATAAGTCGCTTGGATCTTAATATTTTTCTATGAATAAATTATATAATATAGGAGGCATTCCACGTCACTTCAGCCAGTAAAAAAAATCCACAAATAATTTTGAAAAATCGAGTTACTTTATTAAAAAATATTCACCGTGTCGAAATTTTTTAAAAATTTCTGGCGTTTTTTCTCGCTGATTACCATTTTTTAACATTTTTCCATTCAAATGGCTGTATCTTTGGCAGGATTTGACGTATTTGCATTCGTAGATAACGAAAATGTGCGTCTTTTTATAGCCTTCCAGAAAAAAAATTAATTTAGATTTTATTGAGCAAGTCGAACGTCCGTTTCGGGGCAAAATATGCAAAAATATTTTTTTTTCTCAACGAAAGACACTCGCTATTTTTATTTTTTATTTCCCCGAATTGTGAATCCGAAAAAGGGATTTTTAGTATTTTTTATATTATGGGATTCCTAAACACCGTGAAGTAACAGCTATTTTTATTTTATAAACATTTTTTGATTAATATTCGATTGAAGAGTGTGAAGCACTCCAAGGCTTCAATACATATGACATATATGTCATATGTATTTCCAAAACCTAGTAAACATACAGCGGGTGTTCCACAATCTTCAATCGAATATTAATAAAAAAATATAGAAAAATAAAAATAGCTGTTCCTTCACGGTGTTTAGTAATCCCATAATATAAAAAATACCAAAAATCCGTTTTTCGTATTCACAGTTCGGAGAAATTCTTAAAAATAAAATAACGAGTGTCTTTCCTTGAGAAAAAAAATAATTTTGCATATTTTGCCCTGAAGCGGACGTTCGACTTGCTCAATAAAATCTAAATTAATTTTTTTTCTGGAAGGTTAGAAAAAGACGCACATTTTAGTTTTTTACGAATGTAAATACGTCAAATCCTGCCAAAGACACAGCCATTTGAATGGAAAAATATTAAAAAATGGTAATCAACAAGAAAAAAACGTCAGAATTTTTTTTAAATGTTGACACTCGGTGAATATTTTTCAACAAAGTAACTCGATTTTTCAAAATTATGTGTGGATTTTTTTTTACTGGCTGAAGTGACGTGAAATGCCTCATAGGTCAAATACAGCCAAATATATTCTTAATTTTCCGAAACATTTAATTGAGTACTTTTCTTCCAAAAAATTCCCGAAAATCACCCAAATTTTCACCGTTCAAACCGGTATAGCCCCTTAATTCTTCTTCGAGGAAATACTTTGGTGACTTGAAAATAAGGGTTTCTGGAGTAACCTTTCGCTTGGTAGTACATTTATGAAAATGATAGAAGCGAGGCTGTACTCACTGGCACGACCGTCGGTTATCACTTGTGTGCAATCCTCCATAACGGTGCTCAAGGGACATTGCCAAAGGGCCCCTGATCTGTTGGTCTTTGGTTGTCTGTTTTGTCCTAGAGGAGCGCCCACCAACATCCTGTCCGCAATAAACAACATTTTTTCACCTTCTCTTTCATCTCTAGATCCACGAATTTTTTCAGTGCGCAAAAGTAAACATCGAGACTGATGATGAGATTTTTAACGGTGATTCAATTACTTTCTTCGAACAAATGAAAATAAGCGACATTGTGTTACTGTGACTCTGATCAAGGGACAAACAAAAATTCTTAATAAAGAAAAAGAAGTAAAGTAAGAAAAGGAATAAAGTCAACAATTTTTATCAATTAATGAAAGTGGTTGACTTTTTATTCATATAAAAATATTTTTGTCTATATCGTTTTCAATGAACAAAAGTCTGTGTGTGTGTCTGCGATGGTACTCCCGGACGGTAACAAATTCATAAATGAAAAAATTTGGAATTTTTCAAAAACACTTGAGAAGATTAAAATTGCGTGAAGAGAAACGTCATTTTCTAGGCATAGCACGGTACAAGAGACAAAATAAGATTTACGTAAAAACAAATCACTACAGCATTTTTTATTTGAGCAGCAGTTTTTCTTCTCAACATTTTGTTTTCACTAGTTATTAGCAATAATGTCATTGTTCGTTGAAAAATAAAAAAATTAAATTCCAAATTTTTTTTAAATGTTTGAAACACAATAACAAAAGAAAGTTTCGTCAAAAGTCTTAATCAATATTATCTATTTTAAGGAGAAAAAAAAACTTGTTTTTTTTCTGCTTCCGATCAACCGGGTGGCTAAACTCTTAATATTTTTTAATGAAATTTGGTACATAACTTTGTTGTGCATGTACATACAAACAAATGTCCAAACGATTTTTCAAATAATCCTATAAAATTAATTTTTTTAATGACCCAGATTTTCGGGTCGTCACAGTATCGTAAACCCTTTAAAAAACGACTACATAGCAACCCAGTAATACAGTAGTTTGAGGGAAAAAACCACTATTTGGGCGTATTTTATCCTCCGAGTCATGGATACGCCATTTGAAATTGTTAGTTTTTGTAATTGATCATGGTATGAAGCTAGGGATTGCAATTCGGATATCCGAATTATCCGGATATCCGCAAATTTTTTAAATCTGGATAATGAAAGCAACTGAATGTGGATAATTCGGATAATCCGGATAGTGAAATTCATCAAAAAATTAGGATTTGAACATGGAACTAACTATAGTACAACAATAATTTCGCCATTGTGTGCAGTCAGTACTCATAGGTAATAAGTGATCTTAAGGGGTCTTCTCACTTTAGACGCTAAAAAAGGCTGTTTTCATGAACTTTTTGAAAAATTTATATTATAGTTGAAATTTATATTATAGATAAGTTGCTACACTCAATAAATACACTTTCGAAATACATTTAAAAAAAAATTTATGTATTTATGTAACCCAAACGAACTTTAAACGCATTTTTCTCAAAACAACGTTTTTCGACGGCTCGTTGATAAAATCTTCGAAACTACTGAACCGATCCTTCTGAAATTCTAACCACATATTCTTTACAACTGTGGCTACAGCGCATATCAAGGATTTATTTAAATTTTGATATTTACTATCAATCAATAGAGTTTTATTTGCATAACTTTTAAAAAGTTTTCTACAAAACTTATACAATATCAGACAATATATCTTTAACAAAACTTATAATCTCTCGGTCTCTCTCTTATACTCTCTCGGTCTCTCATTCCATATTCCTTTTACTCCACACTTCCTCAATCTCCCTGAAATATGCACAAATCCCTTTCTGTATTTTACCTCCCAACATATTTATTACTTCCCCAATAATCGCCACTTCATCAATTCCTTCCAGCCATTCCTCCCCGCCTTATCGCGCATTTTCCGTCACCATCTCTCTGCTTTATTTACACAAAAATAAATGCTCCAGGGTCTTATCCTGCTCATCACAAATTCTGCATATCCAGTCACTCTGTCCTTTCTTTCCCGCTCTTCCAACATTTCCACGTCTTATTCTAGCCCACATTTCTTTGTCTTTGCCCTTCACATTTACCTCAGACCAATATTTCCAGGGCATAATATCGTCCTCCACAATAAACTTATACCTATAATTGTACGTCTAACCATTTATTTTCCCCCCTCTTTCTTCAACGTCTCGTTTTTAAATTTTCTAATCCCACCTTTATTCTTGCTTCAATTTCTCTCACCTCTCTCCGTTCCCAAATCATCCTGATTATATCCTGCACCCCCATTTCCGTTAATACTTGCTGTAAGCACTTCCCCCACTTCGACGGCACATGATTCACAATGGCCCTTACTTCCTCCAAATTTTGATATTTACTATTTTTTTTGCCAAAAACAATGAAAAAAACACGTTTTTTTGGTTTTTTTTTTTTCGAAAAATGTCCGCCATTTTGTTATTTTTGCATATATCAAAAGCCGTATGATATGCGCTATAGCGATTAACATACTGAATCTACAACATCTTGATTTTTTGTTTCGGTTGATCCGTCTCCGAGATTTCATCAACAGCGCAGACCTACAATTTTTTCAAGACATTTTTTACCTGTCGTTTTCGTCTATAAATAATGACTTAAATAAATAATTAAAAAAAAAATGTATTTCAAAAGGGTATTTAGTAAGTGTAACAACTTTTTTATCAATATCTATGATACAAAACTATTTTTAAAATTCATGAAAATAGCCTTTTTTAGCGTCTAAAGTGAGAAGACCCCTGAATTCAAAACATTTTTTCTTTCTATCTCACTCGCTACAACGTTTACGTATATGATTGTTTTTAGGTTTTGTCTCAGAGGAGTGAATGGTTGTTTAAATCTCAGAAGAAAAAAGTTTTGTTGATTTATTTGTTTTTTATTTTCTTTGACATTTTATGATCTACTTATTACTATGATAATTGGTTTATGTCTCAGAGGAAAGAGCTACCTGTTTTCAATGATTTACATTTCATTTTGATATTTTTTGGTAAATAGTGGCAAACTATTATGCTCCATCATTTTGTGATATTAAAAATGTTAATGACGTCCACTATCTCTAGTAAAAAGAGAACAATTTTGGTTTAATTTTAATAAATATGAATAAAACTACCTTTTTGAGTCTCAAGAAACTAGATAAACTCTAAATAAAACTACTTTTTAAGTTTCCTGTTTTTTTTTTTGTTGAAATTATACGAATTTTTCGAAAAATCCTGATATCCGGATAGTAATGTTCACCGCTATCCATATTATCCGGATACGAAAAATCAACGGATAATGCAAACCCTATATGAAGCAGTTTGAAATAATCGTACTGTGGAGAGTGTTTGAGGTTGCAATGGTAGGGCTTTGGACGCTGTTTACGTCATGCTGGTATGCCAAACAATTGTCTCAATTAGTCCTACTTCAAAGTCCATAACAGTGTTACACAATGGTGCACATGTTTGAGTTTGATTCACTACAGCGTCCACCATATACGCCAAAATACTATTGAATTTTTTTTTGTTTCATTGTGCCCCCCTAGTTATGTACCAAGTTTGACTATCCCTGAATATTACGAGTAAAACAAAGTTATCAAAAGAAAAAAAAGAATGAACGTCACATTCCCTAGTTTTGATGAAACATATGACGACCTAATTATTCATTTTCCGAATTAAAAATAGATTTGATGATTGACATATGAGTCACGGGCACTAATGAATGAGTGTTTAATAAATGTACTTGCCAGCTTCTCGGCTTAGCGCCGCCTTCCTCCGGCAGTTCCTGATGCTCAGCGACAGAATAACCGAAGTACGAGCCCGGTGGTCCGCGTTTGATAACAGGTATTCTCGCATCGAGATTGAAAGCGTACGTCGAGACGCACATAAGAACGATAATCGTGATGCCGAGATCCACCAACGTCGACTTTCGTTGCGCCATCGTGTACAGTTTTCACTTTTCTTTTATCGTCGCTCTTTTCAACGATGCAACACCCGTCGCTCGATTAACAATGACAATAATAATCGCCAAGCCGCACTCAACTAATTGACCAACTGTGAGTAAAATTCTGGTCGTCGACCGCTCATCTCAATTTCGATCTTGGGCCACAAATTCGGCAGCCGTGATGAGCGGCGCTTTTTCTCTTTTCGCGATTATCATGAGGTACAAGGGGAGAGCTAAGACGCAAGGCGAGGTGTGTACACTTATTGTTATACTAGTTGCAAGAGTAGAGCGCCTCTCACGCTCGCGCGATCACGGTGTGTTATAAAAGTATACACTTTCGATCCACCCACGCTGACGAACCGCTCGGAGGCGAACAGCGGCCGCGATGATGATGCCTACACACGGGCACGCGCGAGAATCAGACCCGCACCCAACCTCCGCGACGGTTCTGCAGCCCCCGTCAGCCCATGGCACGGTCCACGGCACGGTCTTACATACAGGTCTTGAAACTCGCTCAAAATACCAGTGGTGGGGGATGGCCTCTTATTGAAGCACCGACTGTTTCAACTCGTCACCACGAGGATCGCTGCTGTAGAGTGATGCAGGCTGTGTGAGAGAGACGGAAATAGATTTCAAAAGTAAACAAAACCCAAACATAACCGCTGATTCACGCGACCACACGCGACGTGCTCTACTTGTAAACTTGTAAAAACGGTCATATTGAAAAATCACTAAGTGGTGTATTGTGCCAGCGTGTAAAACAGGCTCTCGGAGTGAAAAATCGAAACGCTCAGTGTTTCGGGTGCCGAGAGACTTGGCGCAATTGAAAAAATGGGAGGCTGCGATATCGGGAGTTGGGAAATTAGAGCCGAGACACGTTGTGTGCGAAAATCATTTCGAACCGAAATATATTCATCGAGAATGGGCGAAACCGGCGTTGGAGCCGGGAACCTGAAAAAAAAATGAAATATCATTGGGATCATTACAATAAATACTTTCCAGGCTGGAAAACATAAAACAAAGTTAGTGAATTATTTTCATTTATCCTACTCGAGAGTCCTTCGCTTAAAGGTCGGAAAAGAGGGGCTTTTTAAAATTTACCAACGCAAACCGTTTCGGAAACTGCAAAGTAGAGATTATTGAAAATGTTTCTTGGGACATGCATTAAAAATTTTCGAAGAGGAAATCAAGAATTTCAAAAGAAGCACTGTTTCTTAAGTTCTTGTTCCATTTTCAAGAAATACATCCTGCAAGTGTTTCGGTCTGGAGTCCACTTCGGTCTGGAATAGTTGCCACTTATTTTCCGGCAAATTAAAACAACGCGTAAAGCATATTTTTTTTATAAACGCTGAAACATGTTTTTAAAAAACCGAGCGCACAAGGATCGAACCCCTGAAAGCAGCATTACGAAGCTTGCACCGAACCCCTCGACCAACACGAGCTCACATTGACACCTATATAAAAAACATTCACATTCATTGTACCCACTTGGATAACTATAGTCTTTTGGTTTTTTTCAGGTTTACGATAAAGTTACTTTTAATTTTATTTAGGTCCATCATGCATTTTTGACATTGAATATCATAATTTGCCCACACCAGCCAATTGTACAGCTAGGTTGGGTTCCTATGAGTCAACAATCGATTCCATCTCTCTCGCACAGTCTGCATCACTCTATCGCAGCGACACTCCTGGTCACTAGGCGAAACGGCCGGTGCTTCAATCTGAGGACATACCCCCACCACCAGAGTTTCAACACCTGTATGTAAGACCGTGGGGCTGACAACGGCGGTAGTGGGGGTAGGCACCCTTAGCGGTTTTGTTTTTTATTTCGATTTCTGCCGCTTGGTGCGTGACGGCAAGGGGAAGTAGTGGTGCGACGAAGAGAGATATAGCTCTTCTGTCCTTTTCCCTCCTGAACGCAACGCAAGCGCCGTTTGCCCTAAATTAATTTACCGTACTGTCGTGTAAACTGCATAATATACGAAACCAATTAAAAAAATGTGTTGATTAAATAAAAGATGACTACTTTCATCGAAAAAAAACTGAAAACTTTTTGAATACATTAATTCATACCAGCACTTATTACGACCATTTACATCCTTTTTTCTCCAATGTCTCACAATACATCGTTCTTCGAAATGTTTTTCGCACACGTACTGAGACTCTTTCAGTCCCGGAATAGCATCGAGCCATTTTTTGTATCGTTCGACGTTTATGGGCACGCGAAACACGGAGCATTTCTGCATACAATTTTTGTACCCTGTTTTACAATTGCAAACTGCGCAACCCTTAGCCATTTCGCATTTTTTTCGCAAACACTACCAAAAAAAAATTCACACTTATGCGTAAAAACACGATAAAAAATGTATCACGGTAAATCGTGTAGAACCTTCTGGTATATGGTCGCAAATAAAGGTTATTTCGACAATCGCGCCACAAAAACATACGTAAACACCTTGTCCCATTCGCCGGTAAGAGGTAAGGGGGAAACTACTTCCCCTTGCTAGTAGCGACGCGTAGCGGCGCCTAGTGAATCGAAAAGTGAAGCCGACAAGCGTGCCTACCCCCACCACGAAAATTTAGCTTCGTTGCAAGACCTGTATCATGGAGGCTAGAGTGGGAGGAGGCCGATCTGTGCATTTCAAAGTGGCTACAAAAATGTGGTCCTACCGGGATGGCGCCACTATCTCTAAATTCTCGAGCAAGAAACAGTGCAGCCAGACAGTGCAGCCAGATCGCGCGCAAAAGTTACCCCCTCTCTAGTCTCTTGCGCGCCCATCACACAATCATAGTAGCGCGTGTCCGTGAGCGAGCGACGCTCGGACGTCTTCGGAAAGGGCCGAGCGCCATCGAAGTTTCCCGACCACGCCTTCGGCAGCTACACCAATGCATGGACGCTGAGCATGTTCATGTGCGGCCAAGCCGAAACGAAGGCTTCGAGGGAAAAAGCAATCTGAGCACGACTCGCGCGTGACGTCACCCGACGGCACGAGCGAGGCTTTTAGATGATTTCAATGCTTATTTAGCTCTTGATTCTCTGCGTTATTAATGTATACAAAAAAATGTATCGCACACTCTGATCGCTTATTTTTTTAGTTTATACATTAATTTAAATATAATAATAAATCTAAATTACAACTTATTTATCTTCTAAAATATTGTTTACGCTTTACTCACACCCGTCCTTACGCCAAATCAATTATAATTCATAAAAGTAAGCGGAGATATATTTATATTCGTATTATTATATTAATTCTCATAGCTCTCATATGAAAACTCTCATATGAAAAACACCAAAAAAAAACTTCAAAACCTTAGATTTCAACGAACCAAGAACATACATCTTCACATTTTCAATCATGACGAATTTTTAAGAACAATATCATCACAAACACATCTGAACCAAAACAATATACATCACCTAAATTATCAAAACATAAATTAAACAACACAAAATCACAACATCTTCTACTCAACTCTTACTAATAGACAACAGGACACAAATAATAATCTTTCCACTGATCCTCTGAATAATATAAATTCGACAATCACATTAAATAAAACGAAAGAATGGCTTATAAATCTCTCCAACATTGATATTCCGCTACACATTTCCACATTCTTGCCTCTAGGTGAAAAGTTTTATTTTCCTTACCTCAAACTCTCAAACATAAAAACTCATATCCACGAATCGATCTCCGAACTTGAGTCCAAATTAGATTTTTTACTCGACAAACCTAGACAAATCGAAATTAGAACCAGATTCACTAAAATCTTAAACAAAATAAATATTCCAACATCATTTTCCAACACTAATCAAATTATAAAACACACGTCGTCATTCTTAAAAAACAACCCTCAACTTTTAGTTACACGAGCTGACAAAGGAAATTCAACAGTCATTCTTAACAAATCAGATTACATTACAAAAACTCATAATTTACTCGCAGATTCCTCAACTTACAAATTAACAAATAGAAATCCCATCAACACTCTACAAAAAGGCATTAACAATATTCTCTCCAGATGGAAAACCCTAAAATTCATTGATGAAACAAAATACAAATACTCAAAAGCTGAAAATTGCAACCCATCTCGTCTTTATTGTCTGCCAAAAATTCATAAAAATAATTATCCACTTCGTCCAATAGTATCATCAATAAATAGTCCAATACATAAACTAGCTGAATTTATACAATCTAAACTTTCTAAATTAATCAATACGACTAATTCACACGTCAAAGATAGTTTCCACCTAAAACATTCACATTCTAACATCTCAATTCCACTCAACTACAAATTGGTCTCGTTTGATGTTGTTTCTCTCTATACCAACATCCCATTACGACTTGTTATTCAAAGCCTTCAAAGAAGATCAAATCTATTTTCAAAAACATTTCCTTTAAACGAAATAATTAAAGCCATAGAATACATCATGTTCTCAACTTTCTTTATATTTCAAAATAAAATTTACCAACAAATCTCAGGGTTACCAATGGGCTCACCTCTGGCGTCAATACTATCTAACATCGTTATGATTGATCTTCAAACAAATTGTCTGGAAAATCGCTTGTAGAATATGTGCACTTTCTGGTACTGACGATTCGCGGCCGGATGGATGATTGGTTGTTTTTGGGGATAGTGCTTTATCGCTTGATGAAAGTATGAGAATTAGTGAGTCAAAGATGTGTGCGGCCGTGTTGATGACAAGTTGCTAGTTGAAGATTCGGCTTCAGTCCGGCCAATAGAGGTTTTCCAAGGTCAGCGATGGAAATAAATGATGCTTTCTTACGTTTCGACCCTTTGGTTCGGGTCGTCTCCCGAAATTATATTTTTCTCTATACATTTTAATACACAAATTTTACAAATCAAGTTTGAAGGAATTAAATACACGAATGTTTTATATTATGATTGTGTTATAAAATTGTTGTGTCGTTTTGTATAACTGTTATGTTAATTCTGTTTTGGTTATAACTATATTGATTTGATACGCATAAGTTCTTGTATTGCGTTAATTCTTCTTATTCATCGGTGTTTGAAATGAGTGATGTCTGAGAGTGTAGTTTATTATACTATGGAGTTATAAAGAAATGAAATATGAGAAATGACTAACCTCGATGTTGTTGATGTTTCTAGCTTTTGCTTATATTTGGAAGGTTATTTCAAAAGACAGTATTTATGGAAGTAAATACTGTTTTGCTGGAGTATACTCACTAGATGGAAGAATTTATCGTTTTTTAGCGATTTTTATCATCTGTAAGGGATTAATAATTATAAGAAAGTTTTGTGTTTTATTTGTGAAAATTTAATGTACGTGATTGATTTAAAAGAAATTTTACTAAAGTATCAAATGACTTTGATGATTACCTATTGAGTTTAAGATTTTAAAAATTTTCTTCCAAAATAAACAAAAACTCGAAATTTACATTTCTCAGTTACATATTGAGTTGTGTGATCATGGAGAGTTCGAGAGAAACTGAGTGGTGTCTCAATTTCGTGAAGCTTATTAGAGTCTTTATTTTGCGAATCGGGGGAGAAAGATCCTTTAGGCAGTGACGTGTCAAGAGAAATGAAATTGGTGCGTCATGTTAAGAATATTTAAAATTAAATTATAGTGTCAATAATTTAAAAATTGTTATGTCAAGTAAAGTATTGTAAAATATTTTAATAGTTATATAATAGAGTTATAGATCGAGCTTAGTTTTTGTATGTCAGTTCTAAAATTTATGGCGTTGGAGTATGCCTTAATTTGGATCATTTCTAAGATTAGTCTTTTTTGAGCCAATTTTTATTGTTTAAAATTTTTACATTGTCGAATTGAAAGTCGTGTTTTTGTTCTATTGCATGTTGTGCTAAGGCTGTGTATTTTGTGGTAGTATGTGTTAGGCTATTTTTATGTTCTTTTATTCTGGTTTCAAGGTATCTTTTGGTTTGGCCGATGTATGTGGCATTGCAATCCTTACAATCGATTTTGTAAACTATGTTGGATTTTTGGGTGTTATTTATTTTGTCTTTGGTGGAGCCAGTAATCGATGAAATGTCGTGTTTATCGTTTGTGACTAATGTTATGTTGTATTGTTGGAAAAGACGCATTGGTTGATGATGGATGTTTTTTGTGTAAAGAACATTTATTAGTCTGGAAGAATCAAAATTGTTGTTATTCTTTTTTTGAATGTTGATTGTGGAAAGCCGATGTTTTATTACTTTTTCTATGAAAGAGATCGGATAGCAATTTTGTGTCATCGTGTTACTAATCATTTTGAGGTTTTCTTTGTGAAATGAAGGATGAGATAATTCAATTGCTCTGTCAACTAGCATGTAAATTATGGCTTTTTTTGGGAAAGTGGGTGGTGTGAAAAGAAATTTATGAATCTGCCTGACCAGGTTGGTTTCCTATACCAATTTGTGATAATTGAATTTTTTTATGGATTAAAAGTATATCAAGAAACGGGATTTTTTATCTACTTCATTTTCTGATGTAAATTGTAATTTTGAGTTATATGAGTTAAAAATCTTTTTGGTGGATTCAATTTTGTCTGTTGGTAGAGCAATAATAATATCATCAACATATCTTTTATATAGGGGTAACGAAATTTTTAATTTTTCCAGACAATTTGTTTGAAGATCAATCATGAAGATGTTAGATAGTATTGGAGCCAGAGGTGAGCCCATTGGTAATCCTGAGATTTGTTGGTAAATTTTATTTTGAAATATAAAGAAAGTTGAGAACATGATGTATTCTATGGCTTTAATTATTTCGTTTAAAGGAAATGTTTTTGAAAATAGATTTGATCTTCTTTGAAGGCTTTGATTAACAAGTTGTAATGGGATGTTGGTATAGAGAGAAACAACATCAAACGAGACCAATTTGTAATTGAGTGGAATTGAGATGTTAGAATGTGAATGTTTTAGGTGGAAACTATCTTTGACGTGTGAATTAGTCGTATTGATTAATTTAGAAAGTTTAGATTGTATAAATTCAACTAGTTTATGTGTTGGATTATTTATTGATGATACTATTGGACGAAGTGGATAATTATTTTTATGAATTTTTGGCAGACAATAAAGACGAGATAGGTTGCAATTTTCAGCTTTTGAGTATTTGTATTTTGTTTCATCAATGAATTTTAGGGTTTTCCATCTGGAGAGAATATTGTTAATGCCTTTTTGTAGAGTGTTGATGGGATTTCTATTTGTTAATTTGTAAGTTGAGGAATCTGCGAGTAAATTATGAGTTTTTGTAATGTAATCTGATTTGTTAAGAATGACTGTTGAATTTCCTTTGTCAGCTCGTGTAACTAAAAGTTGAGGGTTGTTTTTTAAGAATGAGGACGTGTGTTTTATAATTTGATTAGTGTTGGAAAATGATGTTGGAATATTTATTTTGTTTAAGATTTTAGTGAATCTGGTTCTAATTTCGATTTGTCTAGGTTTGTCGAGTAAAAAATCTAATTTGGACTCAAGTTCGGAGATCGATTTGTGGATATGAGTTTTTATGTTTGAGAGTTTGAGGTAAGGAAAATAAAACTTTTCACCTAGAGGCAAGAATGTGGAAATGTGTAGCGGAATATCAATGTTGGAGAGATTTATAAGCCATTCTTTCGTTTTATTTAATGAGATTGTCGAATTTATATTATTCAGAGGATCAGTGGAAAGATTATTATTTGTGTCCTGTTGTCTATTAGTAAGAGTTGAGTATAAGATGTTGTGATTCTGTGTTGTTTGATTTATGTTTTGATAATTTAGGTGATGTATATTGTTTTGGTTCAGATGTGTTTGTGATGATATTGTTCTTAAAAATTCGTCATGATTGAAAATGTGAAGATGTATGTTCTTGGTTCGTTGAAATCTAAGGTTTTGAAGTTTTTTTTTGGTGTTTTTCATATGAGAGTTTTCATATGAGAGCTATGAGAATTAATATAATAATACGAATATAAATATATCTCCGCTTACTTTTATGAATTATAATTGATTTGGCGTAAGGACGGGTGTGAGTAAGGCGTAAACAATATTTTAGAAGATAAATAAGTTGTAATTTAGATTTATTATTATATTTAAATTAACGTATAAACTAAAAAAATAAGCGATCAGAGTGTGCGATACATTTTTTTGTATACATTAATAACGCAGAGAATCAAGAGCTAAATAAGCATTGAAATCATCTAAAAGCCTCGCTCGTGCCGTCGGGTGACGTCACGCGCGAGTCGTGCTCAGATTGCTTTTTCCCTCGAAGCCTTCGTTTCGGCTTGGCCGCACATGAACGTGCTCAGCGTCCATGCGTTGGTGTAGCTGCCGAAGGCGCGGTCGGGAAACTTCGATGGCGCTCGGCTCTTTCCGAAGACGTCCGAGCGTCGCTCGCTCACGGACACGCGCTACTATGATTGTGTGATGGGCGCGCAAGAGACTAGAGAGGGGGTAACTTTTGCGCGCGATCTGGCTGCACTGCAGCTCACTTCTCATTATTTACTTGTTCCGTCTCTGTCACACTCAGCTCGTGCCTCGAGATTTTAGAGACAGTGGCGCCATCCCGGTAGGACCACATTTTTGTAGCCACTTTTTTCAAGTCTCTCCATAAGAGATCGGACTCCTCCCACTCTAGCCTCCCTGACCTGTATGTAAGACCGTGCTTTTTCCCTATAGTCTTCTTGGTCCCCTATATGTTTCCAGCCTGTATGTAAGACCGTGGTTGAGTGACACATACTTCGTTTTGGGCTGAGTGAGTTCGATTCGCATTCTCCATCTACCGCGTTGCGATAATGTGAGATCACGAGTCGGAAGTGCTTACTGATCCTACTTCGTCAGTCGACCGCTCCGTGATAGTGACAAAATTAACATCAGCTGAAAGTACGTAAAGTGAGAGTCTTCACCCGAGAACACGGTTTTACATACAGATCTTGCAACGAAATTAAATTTTAGAGGTGGGGGTAGGCACGATCGTGGCCGAAACTTTTCGATTCCCTAGGCGCCACTACGCGTCGCTGTAGCAAAGGGATGTGCTTCTCTGTTTACTTCTTGCAGGTGTTTTCGACTGTTTTTGTGCCGTGAATGTCAATATAACCTCTATTTACAATCATATACTACGAGGTTTTACTCTACAATTTCCGCAATTTCGCGTGTTTTTCTTTCAATCGTGTTTTTATAGCAAGAGTTGAATTTTTGTTCTTAATAGGATTGGCGAAAACATTGGGAAATGGTTAAGGGTTGCGCGGTTCCCAAGTGTAAAACGGGGTGCCGAAGTGTTAAACAAAAATGCTCCGTGTTTCGAGTGCCAAGAAACGTCGAGCAATACAAAAAATGGCTAGAGGCGATCCCGGGACTGAAACAGTCTCAGTACGTTTGTGAAAAACATTTTGAAAAACAATGTATTGTAAGACATTGGAGAAAAGAGGATGCAAATGGTCGGATTATCGCTGAAGTAAGATCATTCACCAATATTGTTTTTTAAATCGATAACGGTGGAATAATTCACGCTATTTCGTATCGAACAAAAACGTTGAATGTCACGAATGAACTTTTTGTACTCCATTTCAGAGTCCATACACAAATCCTAAGCTCAGTGAATTTGCAGTACCAACAATATTCGAGGAAAATGTGGTGCAGAAATCTACAAGCTCGACTGTGAACCGATGTGCAAAGCAAGAAATAGACCAAGTTCTCCGCCCAGTACCAATCTCAAAACTTACAGGTACATGCCGTGCATGGATATTTATATTCGCATATGAGCTAAACGATTCAAGCTTCAAAAAAGCATTTTGAAGCTTGAAATGTTTATTTTAAGAATCTTGTGGACGATTTTTTTTGGTATCATGCTCAGCGCTATCATAAGAAATAGCAGGAAAAAAAGTTTCAAAATATTTTGTTTTTTCAAAATAGACAATGGGCTCAAAAAAAAATTCAATTTAGTTTTTTTGGCTCCTTGTACGACTATTTGTTGCTGAGATATCGCCGATTGAATGAAAAGTCAGCTTTTTTCTTTGATCATCGATATCTCATGAAGTGATAATCGTACAGCGAGCGAAAGGTGGGTTTTGGAAACTTGAATAAATCCTCTAAACGTACCTATTGGTATTTTAGAGGAATATATTTTTTTTCTAAGCTTAATATTGATTTGAAAAAGAACAAATCTTCAGATTTTTTCCAAAATTTTGAATTTTCTTTTACTTTTTTTTTTAATTCAAAATTTGGGGAACAATCTGAATTTTGAAAAAAGAATCAAAATTTAGATTTCTTTTCTTCAATATTCAGTTTTTTCCAAAATTTTGAATTTTTGTAAAAAAAAAAAGTTAGATAAAATTCAAAATTTTGGAAAAAAGACTGAACTTTTAAATATAACTCACAATTTTGAAAAAAATTACGTTTTTCTTTTCAAAATTCAGATTTTTTCCTGAATTTTCAATTTCTTGTTGACATTTGATCAGTAGACAATGCGAAATTGTAAGAAAAACATCGACATTTTTTTTGGACTTAATCTTCATTACCTGATGTTTAAAGAGCAATAAAAGTGCTCCTTCGATTTATGACAAAACTTTGACGATTCGGGTTTAAAAAAACGGTCCAACCGATCGATTTGAAAATTTTCAGGGTTTTGGGGCATGTATTGAGCTCAAAAAAAACCTAGACACGTCATTTTCGCAATATTTGCAAAGTGGCGTTGGATTTTCCAAAATGGCAAAAAAAGTCTTCTTGTACTTTTTCAAATCAATATTAAGCTTAGAAAAAAAAATGTATTCCTCTAAAATACCAAAAGGCACTTCTAGATGATTCATTCAAGTTTCCAAAACCCACCTTCCGCTTGCTGTACGATTATCACTACATGAGATTTCGATGATCAGAAAAAAGCTGACTCCTCATTCAGTCGGCGATATCTCAGCAACAAATAGTCGTCCAAAGAGCGAAAAAAAACGAAATTGAAGCTAAAGAACCACGCTCCATGACCCCAGCATTGATTAAGGATGTATGGCAGCTACTGCAGAGTCGTTACAGAACTGATTATGCAATTTGCAAAAATCGCATTTAAAGACTAAATAAAATAATTGTAGTATTCATTGAAGCTAAAAAGGAGATTTACCACAGCTCAAAGTAAAGCATGCGGTACAGAAAGAAGAATTTTCAATTTTTAACTGCAAATTTAGTTGCTGATTTGATGTACGTTTTCCCTGACGTTGTCGTGATTACGACATACGAGCTAAAGAAATACGAAAACGATCCCATTTAACTCGCAATATCTCGCAAAATATATGGGCACATGTCGATTTTTTTTAACGTATCATGCATATTACAGCGATACCGCACAAAAGTTTTTTTTACAAAAGAGTACTCCGGAAATACCTTTTTTGCCAATGTAAAGGGAATTTTGGACGTACAGTGCTATGTTCCCCGTGTTAAATGACCCAACTTTGAATTCGTTTATCTCAGCATTCACGTGGGCAAATTTTGTTTTTTTAATCTCAAAAAGTTCTCGATATTTTCCTTTACAATATCAGTGAGTTTCAATTCGAACAGTAGTAAATAACTTAGTTGCCATACATTCTTAAGCCAGGAAATTTTTTTTCGGCCTCATGGACGCTTTTGAAAAAACAAAAAATTTTGAAACTTTTCTTCCCTCTATTTCTTATGATAGCGCCGAGAGTGATATTAAAAAAAAATTGTCCGCAAGATTTTTAAAGTAAACATTTCAAGCTTCAAAATGCTTTTTTACCCCCCCTGGTACGACAATTTTTCACGGTTACAGCGTTTTAAAGATCGCTGAAATTTTTTAAAAAATGTTTCGTTCCTTTAATTTTTTTGCTGAGTGTACAATCCATATAAAAACGAGAGAACTTGACAACAGGATATTCCCCCGGTGTTCTGGCGATAACCATTAATTTTGTTGAGGTTACAATGCGATAATTTTTGTAATTCTCGGTACAGATGAAAGCATGTTTCCCTTGCCCATAGATGTACCGAATGCAGAAAGCGCACGCGATACATCGAATGAAGGTCTCTCACCAAAACCGTCCATTAAGCAAGAGGATATTGAAATGGAGATTACTATAGAAGAAAAGTTCGTTCCGCCACAAGAGTCGATTAAACCAGAGATTTCTTTACCGAACAAGTGTGCTGAACGCGAGGTTTTCCCATCAACTCCTACTGTTGTGACGAATACGAAATCTGCATCAGCGCATGCAACGCATTTCGAAATTTCGGACATGACGCTGAACGTTCACAGCTCTAAAGTTCCAGCAAATCTCGGGATCAGCCGAGAGAAGACTTCCATCTCCATACCTAAATTGTGGAGTATCACAGAGTCATCGACGGAAGACGAACAGAGGATAATATTTTCCTACGTTGTGGCGAAGGTGGAAAATGGGGTCGTCGTGCCAGTAATAGCGAAGAGCGTTATGTTTACGACGAAAAAATCACTGTCGTACTCCGTTTTCGGGCGCGCTATAAATCCCGAAGAGTGTAAGCTCGAAATGATATTAAACGACGTGACTCAGCTACCGGGGATTTTGGAAAGATTCAAAAATATGAACATATGCAATGGCTTGGGTGCTGTTAATCTGCTTCATTTGCGTGCCAATGGCGCCTTCCAAGACTCCGTTGGTCGATGGCATCAGAACGACTGCCCGCTAGTCTCGAAACGAAAGAGGTGCGATCACTGTATAAAAATGAGAAACCTCATTTTGAAAAAAGAAATGAGATCAAAAGACAATCGACCGTTACTCCGAGTGTGTCGAGCATCCAATCCGATCGACGAAAAAAAATTACTCGCGCTACGGAACAAGAGCTATCGCGATAGGCGCCTTAAAAATCGGGCGAAACAACGTGGAAAATTATTGAGGCAATCTTTAAGTGCTAAAGCCGAAGAAATAGCGACTATCCGTGTCGAAACGTTACAGAAAAAATGCTCCGGTTTAAATGTTCCAAGTGCACAAAAAACAGAGCTCGCAAAAAGCAGCGCATTGTAATCATCCTTTTTTTTAGTCGACACGTTTCATTGCTTTCGTATACGATACAGCTTACACGACAATACGGGAAATAAGGTTAGGGAGAACGGCTCGGGCGCGGCGTCCAGGACAGAAAGAGCCGTTTATCTCTTTGTCGCGCACCAAGCGGTATAAATCCGAATAAAAAACGACATTAAGTGTGCCTACGCCCACCACCGTTGATGTTTTTTTAAGTGTCAGTGTTACGATAAAATGAAAGATTAAACATTCTAAGATATAGATTTTTCAGTTTCTGCCCACAGATGCACCGTTTTTTAATTGATTTCTTTTAATCTCTCACACGTAATTCAGTGGGGCAAAGAAACGAGTACGTATAACTTGAGACTGAAAATATGATTAAATTTCTTGATAGATCTGTGCGACAGGAAGAACAATAAGTATATTTCACATTTGAAAAAATGAAATATTAACTTTTATATTATAATTTGCATATAGGATGCAAGTTATCGCATCGAGAAGATAGTCAGATGAATGTTTGGATGTGTAACATTTCATTCCATCTTGAAATCATTAAATATATTTTTTCAATACACTTTCTTTCACATTTCATATTGCCCATATTTTGGAGGATGTGCGACGAATATTAATTTTTATACAGGATGGCCCATTTATCTCGAGGCATCAAAATAAGTTAAGAACAGCGAAGGAAATCGAAAAACCATGGTACATGTATCAAGCATGTTTGAACGATGAGTAATATGGCAAGATACCTATTTAGTTTAGTGGACGTTTTATATTCAAAACATTTTATATCGATATATTCAAAATTAAAGAATTCTGTATTAAGGGGTTAGGTCACAGTAACGGGTATAAAATCATGTGCGAATTTAACAATTTTTTTTCGTATGAAAAAGTGATTCACTCATAAAATTAATTACACATCTATTTAGTATGAATATCAAGCGTTAGAAAAAAAATATATTTTTTTTTTCGATGTACGAAATGGCCGACTACTAATATTTTCTTTTGTTATCTTTTTTTTAAGCGCTCCGCGGCGTGACAGTTGGCATCCACAATTTTTTACCCAGAACAAAAAACAAAAATTCTCGTCAATCTACATTATAATACCTAGAGAAGTACGTACGGAGTTTCAAAAATATTGTTTTATTCAAAAGTTGTAAGTAATTGAACTTAAGGTATTCCTTTCACGAAACCAAATATTTTACACTTAATTGATTTTTGTCTATAATGAAGTAAAAATACATCCTAGTATACTAGTAAAATTTCAAGCCGAGTTACGGAAGCTTTAAGGGAGACTTTGTCCTTGGAGTGCCATGTTTCAGGTGTTTACATTTTATTTTTTTTAAAGGAAACGAGTAAAGCTTTTTGAGTGCGGTTTTTTTCTTGCTTTTATTCATGATATACAGAACGTTAAAAAAATTTAAAAAAAAACCAAAATGGCGGCCGTTGCAGCTCCGCGAAAACAGGTTCTCAAATCGCGGGAGGTAAACGGCTGACATCACTGCCCCCTCTTTGTTGATCTGAAACACAAATTCAAAGCATATTATCAATCTGTGATGGGTTTCTGTGATGGGTTTTTCGTTTAGTACAAATTTCGGAAAATAGCGGCCATTAAAAAAAATCGAATTTTCGCGTTTTTTTCGCATAAAAAGATAAATAATAAATGCAAAAATGTATCTATCGAAAAAACGATCCGTCATTCCGTGAAGACATATTTTCTGAGTATGCTCTCCAAATTTCAGGTCAATATGTTAATTACAGCGGTCAGGAGAATGTCAGCCATTTTTAAAAACGTGTTTTCGAGACAAACGCGTTTAAAGTTTTGTAATGTGTTTACACAAATGTGTTTATAATTACCATTAATCGGCAATGCCTGGTCCATAGAGGCATCCCTCCTCTTCTTTTAGCTGCTCATGTTGAGCCGCTAACATCTCCCGCTGCTTTCAAGGACAAAGTTTCCGTTAATGAAAAATTACGACCCTAAAAATCGTCTCATTTATACGGCGCTTTATGGAGATGTCACGCTGGCCATTTCTATCTAATAATTTATATACTAAATAACGCTAGATGCCTGATATAAACTGCTCACAGGTGTAAAAAAGTCTAAAGATTCCGTAACGACAATAAAAACAGAGGGTCACCGAACGTTTAAAGAAAATATTAATGTTAAAACTTGGAAAAATGTGACAAGCAATAGAATTTTCGTAGCCGTGACGTTTCGAATAAATGTAAAAATGTCTCAATCTACTAAATTTGCGCGAATTTTTTAATTTTAGTTTATTGTTGTGTATAACATTCCATTGTAACTTACTTTTTTATATAGCGCAATTGCAATTTACCGACGATTCAGAAGGCCCTGCTTATGCCCCCACAAAATACGGCCCTCTGCGAGAGGAATACCTTAAGAAATGAATTTTCAGTGAAAAATGTCGTTATACTTAACTGCTCATAAACTGCTCATAAAATGAAAAGTTTTCTTTTAATCAGAAATTCCGTAGGTACTTCTCTGCGAAATGCAATTAGGAACATAACTTTTAAATTCGAAGTAAATCGAGTGAAAATGGTTGAAGTTATTTGTCACGCCAATTGGAAAAAAGCTGTTTCGAGTAGTCGGCCATTTTGTACATCGAAGAAAAAAAAAATTTCTAACAGCTTGATATTCATACTAAATAGATGTGTAATTAATTTTATGAGTGAATCACTTTTTCATACGGAAAAAAATGTTAAATTCGCACATGATTTTATACCCGTTACTGTGGCCTAACCGCTTAATATGTGAAAACCATATAAGACAAAAGTATGGAAATGAAACTAATATTTCTGAAATATTTTAGATTAAATATTATACCTTGAATGGCGATAGTGAACTACCTGAATGGGATTATGAAAACAACAAATAAAGCTGCTCAATGTAGCATGCCCTCACCTATGGCCTAAAGAGAGCTCAGCCTTAGCGTTGGAACCTTGTCGACCGATATATCCATCCTATTCGCATTTTTGGGTACACTTTATTTACTGTTTTCCCATTGGAGTTTGGACTCCCGTATCTAGTCTCCGTGTCTACGCCTATTCGCGATGTTCACGTCCTAGAGGTGGTGCAGCGATATTTCAAAATAGCCGGTCAAAGTATAGCCTCAAATGTAACCAATTACTTCGTTCTTGATTTTCTGCGAGTAGGCTATTGGATTTTCCTGCATGGTAGATTGTAAAGATGCTTGTGAATAATTTATTTTCCGTTCTTCAGCGGAAAATAAATGCTCTGTCAGCTTTGGATTTAGTTTTTTTAAGGTTATGAGAGTCATTTATAGGTTTCGAAGAGTAATCCTATTTTTTAGAGCAATATTTTTTTCAAGAATTATATTTATACATTGTATATAACACAGCAGAAACTCGAGTTTTTTTTTCGTATTTTAAATTTTGTCCCCTGTTATCAATGTATTTTGACAAAGTTTACTACAGCAGTGGAGCTTCTGCCTTAGGCCGCGAGAGGAGCCAAGACTTTTGGGTACGGTCTTGCAACTCGATCGAATTTCAATAGTGGCGGTGACTCGCAGTATTGAAGCTGCCTTTGGTGTCGCTAGTATCGAGGGATGTTTTGATAGTGAGAACGCATCCTGCGTATTCTGTGATTTCGCGTATTTGGTTACCATGTAGTGCAGTCAGTTTAGTGCAATGAACGTGTTAGCGACTTATAATCTTACTTTCCCATCCGAAGAACATGGCTCGGATATTTTATCCGATTTATGCGGTTCTTTATTATATTAGGTGGCGCATGAGGCAAAATGCATAGCAGGAAAATATGAAATAAAAAAAAAACTTTGTTAAAAAAATGGCCTAAATTGATAAACCAATACACTTTGGGGATCCCACTATATTGTACGTTTTGTCTGCGATTATTTTGTATCTGCACAACAGCAATTAATCAATACCCCTCATTCCGCCATTATCTTGAACTTTAAGGGATAGATCATTGTTTTTTTAGGATTTACCACTCGTAATTATTTTTGCCTGCAAAATATAAGGTGCTATCTCCACATTTATTGTTAGCGAAAATACCAGTCGATGTATGTGTGTACATAGAAATACTTGCGTGTAGTAAACTCAATTATCGGTGCCATTCACAATTTATTAAAATTTGCTTTTTGCACGGTTTTTCTCTCTCGGATCTCACCGATCCGTCAAGAAATTTTTTGTCGAACGAACTCCCGTGAGATGGCTCACATTTTCACTATGATGAAAGTTACAAAATCGAAAAACCTGGTCACATCTAGTTCTTTCACCACATTTCCGTTACAGAATCGACCCCCAGTAGCGCGATTCTGTAACTTGTTATAACTCGGTAGCGAAAGTTTTCGTTGTCGTTAGATAGCGACAGCCAATAAAAGGCTTCCTTTCTTCTATGATCGTGCTTGTGTTTGGCTGTTACTATTTTTTTTATTGTTTTTTTTCCTTAGGTACACACGCTTTTCGCGTTTATTACCTATTCTTTCCCCTCATTGTGCCCGTTTCTTTCTTCTACTCTTACTCCTTTTTTCTCCATCTTTCTCCCTGTTCCCCCCTTTGCGGCCGAAGCCGACTTCCCCCTCTGTATTATATTCATCATGACATTTCTGTCATGGGTATAGGGAAACTGCGGAAAACCTACACCAATAACAGCCGGTCATCGAGTTCGCCCCTCAGTCGTGGAACTAGTCTTATTTCGCCGCAAAATGCCGAAGAAAAACATTTCACGACGAAATGTATGCGACTGGGATTCGAACCCGGGACCTCCCGGTCCGCTGGTTTAGTGGCGAGCACGCTAACCACTAGACCATCGCACCGGTTTTGCGTTTGGCTGTTACTATTTATCGATAACAAGAACTGTCGCTACCGAGTTACAGAATCGCTTTACAGGTATCAACCCATTCAGCTGGAATATATTTTATACATGAAAGAACAAAATTCATTTACCCCTATTGAACTCGCTTGGTTTTCAATGGTAGGGTTGGTGCATTATTCGCCATTTAATAACACCCTTTTTTGAAAGGTGTTTCAATTTGATCCTTTGGTGGTAATAAACTACTTGAATTTTGATTTCCATTTGATAAAATTGATGTGCCATAAAAATGCATTTAAATTTCACATTTCAAATTTCCGCGCGAAAACGCTAGCCGCCATGCTGCTACGGTTCGTGACGTCACTTGCATAGTAAACATCGACGCTGCGCCAATTGTGAATACGTAATTTGTATGGTTAATAGTGAATTACAATCCTTATCATTGCTGTGTTGTTCCTAAATGTAAGAATACTAGTGTAAAACACTGGGAAAGTTGTGGATTAAAATGCCAATTTATATAAATATGAGGAAGACTTGGTTAAAACTTGCGAGAAGAGATCCAAAATCATAGTCCGAAAAAAACTCATTTGTTCTTTTTTCAAGTGCAGATAACTATTTGAAAATTTGCAATTAAGTATGACAAACGAGCATATATAGTTGTTGGCGTTTTCTTTCACAGGTTAGAGATTAATACGTCTACCGCTTTCTTTGTTTACTATGTCAATGACGTCACGTCGGAATCCATTATGGCGGCTAGAGTTTCTCATGTTCGTTGAACAGATAGAAAAACTATTTTTTTTAAATTAAATATAAAATTTATTTTGTGTTTTTATAAATTGAAACCAACATTATTCGATTGCTTATTGCGAAAAATACTTTATTTATACATTCTTAGTATTTTGCCTACATAGAGTAAAATACCCTATTACTTGATAGATTTTTTCATTTATACTCGTCAGTTTATGAGTTTATGTGTTTATCTTTAGAAAGGGATAGCATTCGTTTTTTAATAACTTGTGGACCATTTAGATTCTCAGGTTAGGCTACAACGACAAGGGGGCGTACACAAATTTCCCAATCTTTACCCCCCCCCCCCCGTAATGGGACCGTAACGGGACCCCCTATTCCGTTACGTGACGGGGGCTTTGTCGTTAATAATGGCGATTTTTCCATAGACATAACTAATTATGAAAGGATCGGGTTTATACTCATTTTATCAAGTAAATATTCATCAAGTTTTGTACCAATTTTTATGACAAAATCTTGAAAATTAACCGAGATATATGCCTTGATTTGACGACGAAAAAAAAAATTTCTCTTCATTGTCCCATCGATATCTTTATGAAAGGTTATCTGTAAGTTAAAAGTCAAAAGTCAATAATTTATCGATATCTATACAAATGTAGCTATCGTTATGCGTAGCCGTTTTTTTATTTTCGTTCTTTTTTTTCCAAGATGCCGACAGTTTGGACATTTTTTTCTTCTATTTTCAAGGCCCTTTTTCTGTATTCAAGCAGTCTTTAAAAATAGTAACTATCAAACGTTGAAAATGCGGATACGTACAACCTTAGTCACTGCGATTACTAAAATGTTTTTAAAAAAATGAAAATCGCTTGATAAGTTTTTAAGTATTCGCTCGGACAAGGTCGAAAAAACTAGTTTCGAGAAAAACGCGTTTAAAGTTTTCGTTCCGTGTTTCTTGATATAAAGTTATATTTTTTCTAGAATATTGATACTTACATTGAAGTATCTAGTCGCGGGCGATATGACGGTTCTTCATCTTAATGATAGTTCACAAAATAATACGAGCCTGTATTTTATCTATTGTCAATGATGCCACACCTGTAGAGACTGAGGGCACTATCCGGTCGCGCTACCTGTTCTCACTAATGTGACTATAACTCCGTCAATTTTCGGACTTGTAAATAAAAATGTCGCCAACATATTTTCCAATACATGTACTTTCAAGAATCATTAAAAAAATGTCCTTCTAATTTTGTTTGGGGGATGTGGAAAAGCTACTGTGCAAGTTGTTGCACAGTGACTTTCCCCCTTAACTTACATTGCGTATAGAAAGCTGTGAACTGTCCACGGTAAAATTGCACGCGAGGTTTAAATTTAAAACTTGAACATGCATACATTTTGCTATTTCTGGCAGTTTAAAAAACGTGACGTAACGCAAACCTTGACCCCCCTCCTCCACGTACGTAGACGTAACGCCAGGCCGAACCCCCTTGGCTATTGTTGTCCTTGTCGCACAGAACATGCCTCGATTATAGCGACTCCAGGACGGCTTCGGCAATCCCACGGTCTTACATACAGATCTGACAACGGCGGTAGTGGGGGCAGAGATTAATAGGGAGATGCACAACGCGGCCCTTTTCGGCGTGCTTCGTAAATGGCGCTAAATCGCGGCGGCGAGTTCGGGAGTATGATTTCGTGATCATCGCCTCTGTCGAGGTTGCAGATTCCCTTGTAGCCGCGCGAGTCCGTGATCACCGCTAAAGTTGGTATCGCAGCAGCGTGAACACGAATGGGTAGCTCGGTGGGGGAAAAGTCTCTGCCCCTCGCTCGCTCGACAGGCGAACGGAGCGAGGTTTTCCGTCCGATCGAGCTCGACATATATGTGTGGCCGTACTACGGATTGGAATATGCATTAAATGAATTTCAAAGTGAAAAACATGTATCGAGATCATTGTTTTCTCTCGGTTGCCCGTTTATGCCGAAAATGCGGGTTAAAAAAATTAACGACGAACCGCGTTGAAAAATAAAACGCCGAAACGACCGTGAAAGGTTCAAAAAGAAATCTTGAGCCTTTGCCGCGATCGTTTCGGCATTTTTTTTCAACAGTAAACATTATGGAAAAGGGTGTATCATAAATGTTTCTTTATCTGCAATGAGCGTCGTGGCTGAGTTGTAGCGTGACGGATTACGATGCTGAAGGTCCGGGTTCAATCCTCGGTGAATGAACTTTTTTTCTTCATTTTATATTCAGAAAATTTCTACCTTACTCTCGCTTTATCTATTCTCGCCTGTCTAGGCATTATTTTTTATATTTAATTCATATATGTATAACAAAAAAAAAATGTTAGTACGGGCATCGAAGCCGCGCCGTCCATACTCAGAGCTCGGACGCAGTGCAGCCAGATCGCGCGTAAAAGTTACCCCCTCTCTAGTTTCTTACGCTCCCATCACACCATCGTAGTAGCGTGTGTCCGTGAGCGAGCGATGCTCGGACATCTTCGGAAAGAGCCGAGCAAGCCGAAGCGTCCCGACCGCGCCTTCGGCTGCTACACCAATGCATGACGCTGAGCAGCACGTTCATGTGCGGCCAAGCCGAAACGAAGGCTTCGAGGGAAAAAGCAATCTGAGCACGACTCGCGCGTGACGTCACCCGACGGCACGCGCGAGGCTTTTAGATGATTTCAATGCTAAGTTAGTTCTTGATTCTCTGCGTTATTAATGTATACAAAAAAATGTATTGCGCACTCAGGTCGCTTATTTTTTTAGTTTATACGTTAATTTAAACATAATAATATATCTAAATTACAACTTATTTATCTTATATAAAATTGTTTACGCTTTACTCACACCCATCCTTATGCCAAATAAATTATAATTCATAAAAGTAAGCGGAAATATATTTATATTCGTATTATTATATTAATTCTCATACTTTCATCAAGCGATAAAGCATTATCCCCAAAAACAAGCCAATCATCAAATCCGGCCGCGAATTGTAAGTACCGCGTATATTCTACAAGCGATGAGATGGTCCCGTTGGTAGCGTTCCTGGCTTTCTGATTTCTTATTTTTTTCCTGGAAATTTCTCCTTTTCCTATGACCTGAGTGAACGGCTGCGGAGATATTCGGAGAAAAGTTAAAGATGAAAAGAAATGAGATTTTCGTTAAAAAACTTTTTATTATTATTATTTTTTTCGGAAATTTCTTTTTTCCCTATTACCTGAGTGAACGGCTGCGGAGATATTCGGAGAAAATTTAAAGATGAAAAAAATGAGATTTTCGTAAAAAAAACTTGATATTATTTTTTTTCCGGAACTTTTTCTTTTTCCTATTGAGTTTGTTTGGGTTTGTTTGGAGTTTGAGTCATACAAACACAGATTTAAACAATCTTGAACATTCACATCTCCGAAATAGAAAGACGTGAGTATCTAATATTGGTAATACCATCTATAGCAAAAAGCCAGATATCGAGGATACAAACTTCGAAAGTTTTGATCTCAGATAGGCAAACGAGCGATGGTCCATAATAGCGAACACCGAAATAGCGAACATCAAAGAAGTGGACGAGTTGCTTCCTAATTTTCTGCCGATTTTCGCTAACACGTACGAGATTCTTTGAAAGTCTTTAAGAGGGGATATACATTTACAATGATCAAAAAATCAATTTCTTTTCTTTAAGGGATAACACCATTCTAGGAATTTGGAAAAATCGTTTTCTTTTGGCTTCAAAAATACTTTGGGGTCATAAAAACAATATGCAGTTGGTCCTGCAGCGATTTTTTTTAAGGTTGGATAAGTGTGTACAGTAGAACCTTGATTATCCGAACCTCGATCATCCGAACCCTCAATTATCCGAACCCTCAATTATCCGAACGATGACTTAGTTTATCCGGAAGCTCAATTATCCGAACGTTGGCGCGAAAGATACATGGTTGCTCGCTGCCACCACCGTGAGCAACAATAAGCAACCCAACGCAACTCCTCCTTCTCAAACAGCTGCGAGACTTAGACGCTCAAAAACGCGTTGCAGCCGTTCGTCAATTAAAATTGGACGATTTTATTTTTAAAAAATATTTTAAAAGGCACTCGACTTTTTGCAGGTGCTTAAAACACACACACACACACACACATATATAAATATACAGGGTGGGCGGAACATTGACGTCCAAAAATAAAATTTAGGTCCCTTGTATCCTGGGGTATCCGAATAACCCCCATGTATATCCCGCGACTTTTCATAGTTTTCGAGTTACGAATTTTCGACCTGACCAATTTAAAAAAATCTAAAAAAAAAGTAGAAGACTGTCGAAATTTTTTTTGCAACTGAATCTTCATGAGTAGTACTTTTATGCATAAAATAATCAGCTTCGTAACTGTGATGAAAGTTATTAAAATGTTGGTGTAAAGTGAAAAACTTATGTTCGGTAAATTATGACTTAAATTTTCAACTTTAAATTAAACATCTAAACAGGTGACTTCATGGTTCCTAATTAGGCCTCAAGAATGCGCCAGACTCTCAGCTTTCATAATCATTTTTAAAAAAAGCAGTACTTAATAGGGGTACTTTGGCTACAATTGACCTTCAAAGACAGCGAGGTGGAAAATTCTTAAAATTAGCCATCTGATTAAAAAAAATTGCCCATTTTATCATTCCCAAGGATATTTAGTTTGTTACCTAACCAAAAATGACTGCAGGAAAGCTAAGATTTAAACATTTAGAGGTTTATTTTTTTTAGTTCGATTCAAGTTTAATGAATTTTGCGCCATCCGTTCTTGTAACGAGAACGGATCGCGTAAACGAGCTTTTACCTGATCCATGAGAACGGATCGCGCAAAATTCATTAAACTTAAATTAAACTAAAAAAAATAAACCTCCAAATGTTTCAATCTTAGCTTTCCCTGCAGTCATTTTTGGTTAGTTAACAAACTAAATAGCCTTAGGAATGATAAAATGGGCAAATTTTTTTTTTAATCAGATGGGTAATTATAAGAATTTTCCACCTCGCTGTCATTGAAGGTCAATTGTAGCCAAAGTAGCCCTACCAAGTACTACTCTTTTTAATGGTTATGACAGCTGACAGTCTGGCGCATTCTTAGGGCCTAATTAGGAACCATGAAGTCACCTGTTTAGATGTTTAATTTAAAGTTGAAAATTTAAGTCATAATTTACCGAACGTAAATTTTTCACTTTAGACCAACATTTTCATAACTTTCATCACAGTTACGAAGCTGATTATTTTATGCATAAAAGTACTACTCATAAAGATTCAGTTGCAAAAAAAATCTCGATAGTCTTCTACTTTTTTTAAAGATTTTTTTTCAATTGGTCAGGTCGAAAATTCTCAAAAATGCAGTAAAAAATTCATAACTCGAAAACTATGAAAAGTCGCGCGACATACATGGGGGTTATTCGGATACCCCACGATACAAGGGACCTAAATTTTATTTTTAGACGTCAATGTTCCGGCCACCGTGTATGTATATATATATATATCAATGTTAATATGTATGTCAAATTTTAATATATATTTATGTATTTTTTTTAATGTAAAAACGTGTTGTTGATGATCTCGTCCCAAAAAACCCACGTTTCGATTATCCGAACTTTTGATTGTCCGAACTAGTCTCGGTCCCAATTGGTTCGGATAATCGAGATTCTACTGTATACGTAAGGCAGGTTTGCAGTCACAAGAGTCTCGCGGTTGAGATATGAGCGTGCGGGCTCTGAGTGTAGACGACGCGGGTTCGATCCCCGGTAGCAATGTCTTGTTTTTTTTTATTAAGCATATACGAATTAAATATCATAAATAATGCCTGAACAGGCGAGAATAGCTAAAGCGAGAGTAAGTTCGAAATTTTCTGAATATAAAATGAAGAGAAAAAAGTTTACCCACCGAGGATTGAACCCGGACGTTCAGCATCATAATCCGTCACGCTACAACTCAGCCACGACGCTCATTGCAGATAAAGAAACATTTATGATACACTCTTTTCCATAATGTTTACTGTTGAAAAAAAAATGCCGAAACGATCGCGGCAAAGGCTCAAGATTTCTTTTTGAACCTTTCACGGTCGTTTCGGCGTTTTATTTTTCAACGCGGTTCGTCGTTAATTTTTTTAACCCGCATTTTCGGCATAAACGGGCAACCGAGAGAAAACAATGATCTCGATACATGTTTTTCACTTTGAAATTCATTTAATGCATATTCCAATCCGCAGTACGGCCACACATATATGTCGAGCTCGATCGGACGGAAAACCTCGCTCCGTTCGCCTGTCGAGCGAGCGAGGGGCAGAGACTTTTCCCCCACCGAGCTACCCATTCGTGTTCACGCTGCTGCGATACCAACTTTAGCGGTGATCACGGACTCGCGCGGCTACAAGGGAATCTGCAACCTCGACAGAGGCGATGATCACGAAATCATACTCCCGAACTCGCCGCCGCGATTTAGCGCCATTTACGAAGCACGCCGAAAAGGGCCGCGTTGTGCATCTCCCCATTAATCTCTGGTGGGGGTAGGCACCCTCAGCGGCCCTGTTTTTTATTCCGATTTTTGTCGCTTGGTGCGTGACGGCAAGGGGAAGTAGTGGTGCCACGAAGAGAGAAATAGCTTTTCTGTCCTTTGCCCTCCTGACCGCAGCGCATGCGCTGTTTGCCCTAACTTAATATACCGTGTAAACTGCATAATATAGGAAACCAATAAAAAGCTATAATACGACCATTTACATTTTTTTTTCTCCAATGTCTCACAAAACATCGTTCTTCGAAATGTTTTTCACACACGTACTGAGACTCTTTCAGTCCCGGAATAGCATCGAGCCATTTTTTGTATCGTTCGACATTTCTGGGCAGTCGAAACACGGAGCATTTTTGCTAAAATTTTTGTACTCCGTTTTCCAATTGCGAATCGCGCAACCCTTAACCATTTCGCAATTTTTTCGAAAACGCTAGCAAAAAAAATTCACATACATGCGTAAAAACACGATAAAAAAATGTATCACGGTAAATCGCGTAGAACCTCTCGGTATATGGTCGCAAATAAAGGTTATTTCGACAACCGCGCCACAAAAACAGACGTAAACACTTTGGTCCGATTCACGGGTAAGAGGCAAGGGGGAATGCACTTCCCCTCGCGTGGCGACGCGTAGCGGCGCCTAGTGAATCGAAAAGTGAAGCCGATAAGCGTGCCTACCCCCACCACGAAAATTTGGCTTCGTTGCAGGACCTGTACGTAAGACCGTCGGCAATCCATCCCCCACTACTAGAGTTGCAAGACTTGTAAATAAGACCGTGGCTTGGCGTTCCATCCAAATCAGCACCCTGACACTGGCCTACTGTTCCTATACGATAAACGAAAACGGCTTTTGTCCCGGCTTTTCAGTTCTTGAAATCGCCACTACCTAGCGTTGGCTATTATGTGACAGCCTTCGGCTCTAAATACTCCCATCAGCTGAACGATTCGATACTTTCGTGGCTTTCGTTCTGTTATCGTTATTGCGACGTTATTTATTGTGTTCGAGCGGATAAATCATTAGAACGGAAAAACATTCCAAATATATCAATAGACTTTTATTCGAGTCAAATATTTGAAGCCCCGTCGCAACATACATATATATATGCATGCCTGTCACACAACTACTAGCGCCACAGTGCGGCAAGGACATTTTGCGAACAGCATTTATTTACCAGTGTCAGGGGGCTGATCCAAATCTATGTTCGCTGGTAAAAGAAACTAGGGTGCGTGGGAGTTGCAGCAGGGCAGGTTCTACCGTGCAAAAAATGCGAAAACCTCCAATTTCCGAAAAAGAGTAACGAAACCGTACTCTTCGTATATATTTTAGATATTTAATTGAAAATTATCGTGATTACATTGTTGTCGCGAAACTGTCGTCGGATAAACGGATCGGAGCGCGACCCTTGCAAATATTATTTTTTCAATTAAACGCGATCCTTAAATGAAAATTCACGACGTAAAACAACAACGCACTGTTCTAAATTCTGTAGGGCTTGGCGATAATCGCGTAAGCAAGGTGTAATTGCGTTTTCAATAGCTATTTGCTTATAGCCACAGCATACACGTATAAGAATAAAGCGACCGCCGCATGCCGCCACGCACTTCGATTATTCCTTTTATTTCAAATTTCTAATTGGAGCGACGTTTCGTTAAGGATTTTTAGATGACGGTGCGGGGCCGCGGTGTGACGGGTCATGGGGGCCTGTCTCGGCCAGTGTTATGCCAGGATCACCGACTCCTTTACATACAGGTTAGGACGCGGGACTTGATCATTGCGCTATGAGCCTTCCGCAGACATATTTGTTATCTTTTCTGCCGCAACGCTGCCTAATCCTCTAAATCATTGTCCTTGCGTCGCCAACGGTTGTCTTATTCTTTTAAGGTATCGGAAGCAAACTGGACAACCCTGCCGAGAGGCCGAACAAGTTGAGGTATACCAAAAACCATCTGCATCCTTCTATTCGATGTTGAGGGGCTATTCCAGTGTGAACACTGAAAATTTGCGTGATTTTCTGGAATTTTTCGGAAGAAAAGTACTCAATTAAATGTTTCGGAAAATTAAGAATATATTTGGCTATATTTGACCTATATTGCATAATTTTTTCATAGAAAAATATTGAGATCCAAGCGACTTGTGCGCTGCCTTCGGAGGCGCAAAAAAAAAGTTCCTCCACTGCTGACATGATTCCGGCCGATTGAGTAGCTGAAACCGAAAAAGGAAAAAATGTCGTTAAACTGGAAGGTATTTTCTGTACAGTGACGTAGGATTCTCGAAAAATATCAACATCTAACAAAATGGCGTAGTTATGAAAAAAAGTCTGTTTTCTCGCCTATAAAATGGTCGTTTTTTTCAATGCCAAATCGTCAATTTCCATTCAATCGAAAATATCCTACGTCATTGTAGAGTAAATATATTCAAGAGTACTCAGTTCAAATTTCAAGTCAATCGGATAATTGCTCTTTGAGTTACAATGTCAGCAAATTTGAAAAATCTCACTTCGAGAAAAACGCGTTTAAAGATTTAACTATCGATTTTTGCAAGATAAAATGATATTGATATAAATTATATAAATGACAATGATATTCTTGAAAGTATACACGGTCGAAAAAGGCAAAAAAAATCGATTTTTTAAAAGTGTCACACTGGTATGGCCCCTTAAGGCGGGATATACATTTAGGCAGGAAAAAAATAAGCAAAATTGAGATTTTTTAAACTAAGAAATAATTGTTCTACAATTATCAACCTTTAGGTATACTTTATTAGTATACCTAATAGTATAAGAAACATGTATAGTTTCTATGTGACTGCAATTAAAATGAAGAAAATGCAAATTTAAGAAAATGGCACGCTTTTCCAAAAAAAAATCAACATTTAACGCAACATTTCTGTAAGTGTGGATTCAAAAAGTAGTTTTTTTTCCAATTTTGCAAAAACAATTCTCGTCAAGTAGAAGGTACCAATATTATCAATATTTCTACCAAGTTTCAACTTAATCGGCTTAAAAGTATTTGAGTTATCCTGCACGCCAATTTCGATAATGCAGTTTTGAGAAAAACGCGTTTGAAGTTCACGCTCGCTGCGAATCCGAGTGGTGAGGCACAGCGTTGACGGGCTGTAACGTTTGAAGTTTTTCGACTTTCGCTTTAAAACTTTAGGAAAATATTCTACATATATAGTTCTATTGTTCAAAGAAAAAAAAGAAATCGATTTTTTGGTCGTTGTAAATGTATATCCCGCCTCAAGCTTCAATTCGCCCAGAAATGTGTTGGAGAGACTCAAGTCCTCTACTGTTGAATGTTGGACCCGATTTTCATACCTTTAATTTTATTCTGCAATGCCATTAAGTCCGATAAAAGTTGAGTTTTGAAGTTTTCAAGTTGAAATTGAAGGATAGTAGACAATTTTGGGAAACAATGCATCCTAAATGCCCAACATTTTAATGGCTATTTTTTTTTAATACGTATAGTAGTAAAATATCTCTACGTTGTAAACTAGCTTTCCGCCCATGGCTTCGTTCGTGTATACTTGTGTTGAATGCTCCTTAAAGCCTTAGGCCACAGTAACGGGTATAAAATCATGTGCGAATTTAACAATTTTTTTCTCGTATGAAAAAGTGATTCACACATAAAATTAATTACACATCTATTTAGTATGATTCTAAGATCAAGCTGTTAGAACTTTTGTTTTTTCGATGTTCAAAATGACCGACTACTCATTTTTTCTTTTGTTATCTTTTTTTTAGGCCCTCCGCGGCGTGACATTTCGCATCCACAATTTTTGACCCAGAATAAAAAACAAAAATTCTCGTCAATCTACATTAGAATACCTAGAGAAGTACGTACGGAATTTAAAAAATATTGTTTTATTCAAATGTTGTACGCATTTGAATTTAAGAAATGAATTTTCAGTGAAAAATTTCGTTATAACTGCTCATAAACTGCCTATAAAATGAAAAGTTCTCGATTAATCAGAAATTCCGTACGTACTTCTCTGCGAAATGCAATTAGGAACATAACTTTAAAATTTGAAGTAAATCGAGTGAAAATTGTTGAAGTTATTTGTCACGCCAATTGGAAAAAAGGTGTTTCGAGAAGTTTCGAGTATTCGGCCATTTTGTCCATCGAAAAAAAAATATATATATTTTCTAACAGCTTGATATTCACACTAAATAGATGTGTAATTAATTTTATGAGTGAATCACTTTTTCATACGAAAACAAATTGTTAAATTCGCACATGATTTTATACCCGTTACTGTGGCCCTTAATAAAATGTGCTCCTGAAAAGTTTCATCAAGGAACACGTAGAATTGTGTTGAAGTTATAAAGCTCAGAAGCGGCAAACAAAACTTTTACCGTGTTAAATGAATGGGCAATAGTAAATCGCGATGAGGGACTTCCAAATACTAATATAAAGGGTTAAAATTTGGTCAGCGCTATTTTTTGCCATTCTCAACATTTTCAACAAAAATTTTAATTGAAAAAAAAACATCTTTTTTTTTGGGGCAGTCTACTGTACATATACAAGGTACACAGATCACGTCCTACTATATGCGGGAATTTCAGTTTAGTAAAAGTCCCACAGTTTTCGAGATTTTGGGCTTTATGTCATTTTTTGAAAACAATCATCTGTTTTTGGTTTTTCACATGCCATTTCTACAAATGATATGAATCGACAATAACTAAGCAACTTTTTTAAGTAATTGGCACGATATGCATAGTTCATTTTTTTTACACAGCAGGCTATCAAAGTCAGATGTTCGAATTGGTTTGTATGAAAATTCTGCATAAGATCTTTTTTCATACAATTTCCTCTAAATTTAACATTAAAAAGAGGACTTTTCCAGAAGAAACAAATAACCAAGAGTATCAAAAAGAAAACGGGTCAAAAAAGTTATAATTTGTAGAAATGGCATGCGAAAAACCAAAAGCAAATGATTTTTATCCCGAAAGCCGTGGGACTTCTTTTAAACTGAAATTCCAGCCTATAGTTGCAGGATTATCCATTCATAACTGGACAACCTGTACATGTATGTAATGAAAATGTCCGCGTTGAACTTTTATCGGACGCATCTGGAGAAAAAAAGGATTCTAAAACTCGTCTGACTGACTGACTCTTTGACAATTCTAGCTCTGCCAATTGGCGGACGATAAACCTAACGGCTTGCAACCCAGAAGATCTGAGCGGTAAGTGCCGAAAATATTTACCCAAAAGTTTCGAGCTAATCTTTTTATTAAATCAATGTCTTTGTTAATGATATATTTTATTAATCAATGACGGATAACTCGTTACTCTTTTTTTGCTTGCGTGGATAGCCTGTTGTCGTTGCTCTCCTTGAAAAAATTCAAGGTAAACCGTACCAGGTAGTCGAAAAAAAGGGAGGCTCTCTGTTCCTTAATATCTTCAGATTATTTCTTTATTTTTCTTCTTTCACTTACCTGTAGAAAGAGCTGAATCATGGTCGTCTTTTTTCATATTTTGTACAGAAAAGGCGTGGTATTCCCGATAGACTAGAATTGACAGAAGAAACCAGCTGGTCGCGAGGAATCAACAAATATTCCAGGCTGAATACTAAAAGTGATTTGTCTACCAGGTAAAATAAGAAAAACGATCCTTCGCCTGCTTATCCCTTTTCTCGTCACACGGGTAATTTCATTTTCGTGAAACTTTTTTGCCTAACATTGAACAAAATTATATTTCAAACGAAAGATGAAGGATGTAAAGGAAAATTCTCGTGTGCAATCTCCTTGTTTTTTTTTTCTGTTTTTCATTTGCTTTTAAGGCGGGAAACCAGTTGGAATAACTCGGAAGATTGATTTTTTTTTATTCCATAAATTGTTACTAAAACTCTTGGAGAATATGTTCCCAAAGAAGTATGAATAATTCATTACTGTCATTAATTTTTTTCTTGTGGTAATATTTTTTTCAAACGCTTTTTACTCGAAACGACTGATTTTCAAATTGTGTACGCTCTAGCTAAAAAAGGTTCTAACCTATAATTTTATGATCGTTTAAAAAAATATAAGTACGCTCTATATGAACCTACTTTCGGGGTAATATTGTTTAAACTATACTTTTTATAGCAAAAAAGGTTATAAAATAATGGCAAAAATTGTACTTTTTGGTTGAAACACCTCCAAAAAATGCAATTTTTATTTTTTTTGGTCAAGGTTAGATTCATATAGGAAGAAAACATGTTCTTAAAGTAAACTTCATACCGCATTGATTTCCGATGAAAACTGTGGCCTCCAGAGTGTACACAAACAGCAAAGTCTGATGGCGACTTTCGATGGGCGGCAGGTTCCATATTTTCAGAGTAACTGCTTCGAGACAATTAAAATATTTGCTTGAAAATATGTATAAAATATTCGCAAAGTTTGAATAAATTCCATTAATTCATCCCTCGTAAAAAAAAATCACGAAAATCATTAAACACAGATGTACTTCTAAACTGGTTTTCCGCCTTAAGGCCTTAGGCCACAGTAACGGGTATAAAATGATATGCGAATTTAACCATTTTTTTTTCGTATGAATAAGTGATTCACTCATAAAATTAATTACACATCTATTTAGTATGAATATCAAGCTGTAAGAAAATATATATATTTTTTTTTCGATGTACAAAATGGCTGACTACTAATATTTTCTTTTGTTATATTTTCTTTAGACGCTCCGCGGCGTGACATTTAGCATCCGCAATTTTTTACCTAGAACAAAAAACAAAAATTCTCGTCAATGTACATTAGAATACCTAGAGAAGTACGTACGGAATTTAAAATTATTGTTTTATTCAAAAGTTGTAGGCATTTGAACTTGAATTTGAATTGAACTTGAATTTTCAGTGAAAAGTTTCGTATAAAACTGCTCACAAAATGAAAAGTTTTCGATTGAGGCCTTAGGCCACTCTGGAGGCCGAAAAACTAGGCTTTTTGGGGATTTTTTTTTTCAGAAAAACTACAAAATAAATCGAGATTACAAAAAATGGTGATTATCATACATATCACCGGAGTAAAAATGAATATATATAAACATATATAACTGTATACAATTATTAATATACAATTATATATGTTTATATATATTCATTTTTACTCGGGCAATTATATGTATTTCAAAAGGAAATAAAAGTACTCATATACAGTCATATACAATTTTATATACCGTAACTAAAATTTGCACGTATATATTATATATAAATATATACAACACTATATTGAATTATAGTAGTAGTAGTGATTTATTTCGAGGTATACCCTTTCAGGGTGTTTACACTTATATCCTCCCACTACATATTCTTCCCTTTTACATAATATTCTTAAAGCTACTTAAAACTATTTCTATTTCTAGCCGTTATTCTATTTGCTTATTTCTATTTTCTCGAAATGCCGTATATACATACAAAGTGCTACTACCGGCTCTTCTTTTAATGCCATTTCAATTTTCCTATTCATTTCCTCTCTTCCCCTGTCTCCCATCCATTTTTCGAGGTTGTCTACTATTCCTTTTTTGATTTTCTCTTTAATTTTCTCACACATACATATGTGAGCTAGGTTTTTCACTTCTTTTCCGCAGCCCCTACATCTATCATCGCTATATCCCTTATTACCATCCTTTCTCACATTTCCGCTTCTGAGCCTTGCCCAGGTTTCCTTTATTCCCGTCGTTGTATTTCCGTCTTCCCAGTACCTTTCTGGTTCTACTGTTTGTTTTCGAGTTCTATATTGTACGCAATACCTTGATTTATCAATTTGGTTCCAGTCTTGTTGTATTTCCTGGTCCACCTTTGTTCTCTTTCCCCTTCCTAATATCTTTTTAATTTCTCCTATGTCTTCGCTCGCAATGGCTTTCTACAAGCCTCCTTCCCCCACTTCCTCCATCGCTTCCTGGACCTCCCTTCCCCATTTCGTCGGGTTTCTATTCATATATTGAATTATACATAACTGTATATGATATTATATCTAATTATATAAAATCCCTATAAAAATAGTATCTCCATATATCATTATATACAGAACTATGTATTTTTTTTATTGGTTTTTTCCTTAGGTACCCGCTTTTTGCGTTTGTTACCTTTTCTTTCCCCTCATTGAGCCCGTTTCTTTCCTCTACTGTTTACTCCTTTTTCTCCATCTTTTCTCCCTGTTCCCCCCTCTTGCGGCCGCAGCCGACTTCCCCCTCTGTATTATATTCATCATGACATTTCTGTCATGGGTATAGGGAAACTGCGGAAAACCTACACTAATACAGCCGGTCATCGAGTTCGCCCCCCCCAGTCGTAGAACTAGTCTTATTTCGCCGCGAAATGCCGAAGAAAAACATTTCACGACGAAATGTACGCGACTGGAATTCGAACCCGGGACCTCCCGGTCCGCTGGTTTAGTGGCGAGCACGCTAACCACTAGACCATCGCACCGGTTACAGAACTATGTATAATTTTATCAAATCAAATTTGATGGAAGTACATTTATATCGGATTATATATACGAATGTATAGACTTATATACAATTATATATAAACCTATACATAAATATATATGATTGTATATCATTTTTATATAATTGTATCTAAGTATATACAATCATTTTTACTCGGGCAATGACTGTATACAATAATTTTTTTAAGCGATTGATTTCAAAATGGCGGCTGCGCAGCGTTTATCTCAAAACTCCCTTTTTGAAGTTGGCCGGAAACATAACTCGGACAATTTTCAACCTATTCACTTGAAATGTTGAGTATATCTTGAAAAATACATTGTCTATGGAAGTACGTAGGATTTTTTTGTTATATTGCATAGTTAATTTGTTATTAACAATTATCTAACGATTTTTTATGCAAGTTCTGGAAAAGTGAAAAATTTGCCTAAAAATCGTCAGAATTGTTAATAACAAGTGAACTATGCAATATCAAAAAAAATCCTACGTACTTCCATAAACAATGTATTTTTCAAGATATATTCAACATTTAAAGCGAATCAGTTGAAAATTGTCTGAGTTATGTTTCCGGCCAACTTAAAACATGCAGTTTTGAGATAAACGCTGCAGAGCCGCCATTTTGAAATTAATCGCTTCAAAAAAAATTATTGTATACAGTCACTGATATGTATGAAAAACACCCTTTTTGTAATCTCGATTTATTTGTAGTTTTTCTGAAAAAAAAAATCCCCAAAAAGCCTATTTTTTCGGCCTCTAGAATAACCTAACCCCTTAATCAGAAATTCCGTACGTACTTTTCTGCGAAATGCAATGAGGAACATAACTTTTAAATTTGAAGTATATCGAATGAAAATTGTTGAAGTTATTTGTCACGCCAAAGTCGGTGAAAAAAATGTTGCTATAAATCGAATAGTAACTTATTCTTATGACAAAGCACCGTTTTAGCAAAAAAAAAAATCGGTTTTTTGAAAATGCTACTGTGGCCTTACCCCTTAAATTGTGAACGAGGATTAAAAATGGAATTTTCCAGTTCCGGGTACACGACTCCGATGCAAGCTCTAGATGCCAGAACTCTGCTGAAGCATCCGGGATGTATTTCCTCCACGCCCGCTTCTTCTCTGGACCTCGAGTGGGAACACGAAGGTATACACAAGGGCGCGATATGGCTAAAGCATTTTCTCATGGCCCCTGCTACCGCTCATATCCGATTTTAGTGTTGCCGATGCCAACGGTGAGAACTTCCGAGGGGGCTGGCGCGAAAGATTCCCCATCACGCACCTCGCACGACGGCAGTCAAGCCTCGAGTCTGACCGCTTCGCCCTGGTCGCGTATATCGAGCCCGAACAGCTTGGAGTGGGATCCGGTGGAGGCGGATATAGCGAGTGTCGACGTCGAAACTGAACAATTATTGACGGAAATCGAGAGATTAACGGACAAAGCGTTGAAAGAAACCGGTGATTGGAGTGGTACCAGTTGATAAGGGAGGGAGGAGTGCAAGAAAAAGACACAGGGAGAGAGAGAGGGAGCGAAAAAGACACGTAGAAAGTCGTAATTGTTCAGACTGGTTGTATTTTTATATGTCAATTTAGACGCGACTGAACAAGGCGCGGAGCGATCGCGAGATATTATTTTATTATACAGTACGTTTTGGCGAGAAAAAAGAAACGTATCAAAGGAAACAAAATAATTTGGTCCGTAGCAATGCTGATACAAGCGTGTTATTGTTTAATTGCTAAGTGATCACGACACTGATCAATGGAGAATATCGCACGAAAAAGAGGGCGCTGTAATATTGTTATTTCTTGACCCGCGATCCACGGGAATCTTCAAATAACGCCTTTATCGATATAACGAAGACACCATGGTGGCTTTTAGTCCGCAGCGTGCTTGCAGCGGCAATCGTCTCTTATCGGTAGAAATGCTGTAAGTGGACGATCTAGAAGATAGTCCACTGTTGCCCTTTGCCGATGCGCGAAATTTCATCCAACGAACGGCAAAGCGGCGACGCGTTGAAATGCCAAAATAGCGAGTGGCAAAACGCAGTGAGTATTGCAAAAAGAAATGTGACTGTGATACGCGGTTTCAAAGTTTTTCACAGCTTCAATATATCGTGTCTTAGGACCACTCCTCCGCTTTTTTTCGTGCCATTTTTTGATCGGACGATATTGTCCGAAGCACAACGACGTTGATGTAAAAATCGAGTTCGAATGGTTTTAACGGACAGCGAAGAAGCGATGCTTCAACGATTATCTTTATCTGAATCTTCGTGTCAAGTTCAATTTGGCCGTTCTGCCGTTCCTCTAGTACAGTAAATTTCAACCGGTGTGCCGCGAGTGTATTTTTTGTTTTCCGCCGAAAATGGGCGGATGTATGTACCACGTGATAAAGTCGACTCGGTGATAAACTGCCGACTCGCTGGGTGGGCCGCGCGGGGCAAAGTCCAATACGAAGGTGTGCCGTAAGAATTTTACAGAGACTCAAGTGTGCCGCTTTATAAAGAAAGGTTGACGAACATCGATCTAGCGCTTTTTTACGAACAGCAGAAAAATCGCTAGCAAAGTGAATTTCGATCACCTGAATGTTTCTCTGCCACGGCCTGATTCAAATCAACACCTTAAACAGGGTGTATCGACCCTAGGACCCCACACATGGGTACCGCAAACCCCACATAATTAGTGAGAAACGCTAAAATCATTTTTTTCCCTTTTGGTCAACTGCATTTTTCACGGCGCATAAATTTATATTGGGTTTTCCTCGCATATCCTATTCCATTCTTCGGTCTTTCGGCGTTCGAATAAAAAAAAAAGTCTACGACAAACAGTTCGTTAGCAGCGTTGATTTAAGGCTTTAGGCCACAGTAACGGGTATAAAATCATGTGCGAATTTAACAATTTTTTTTTCGTATGAAAAAGTGATTTACTCAAAATAAATTACACATCCATTTAGTATGAATATCAAGCTGTTAGAATTTTTTTTGATGTACAAAATGGCCGACTACGCGAAACTTTTCGAAACAGCTTTTTCCCCATTGGCCTGACAAATAACTTCAACAATTTACACTTGATTTACTTCAAATTTAAAAGTTATGTTTCTAATTGCATTTCGCTGAGAAGTACGTACGGAATTTCTGATTAATCGAAAAATTTTTATTTTATGAGCAGTTATAACGAAATTTTTCACTGAAAATTCATTTCTTAAGTTCAAATACCTACAACTTTTGAATAAAACAATATTTTTCAGATTCCATACGTACTTCTCTAGGTATTCTAATGTAGATTGACGAGAATTTTAGTTTTTTTGTTCTTGGTAAAAAATTGTGGATGCTAAATGTTACGCCGCGGAACGTCTAAAAAAAGATAGAAGAAAATGTTAGTAGTCGGCCATTATGTACATCGAAAAAATATATATATATTTTCTAACAGCTTGATATTCATACTAAATAGATGTGTAATTAATTTTATGAGTGAATCACTTTTTCATACGAAAAAAATTGTAAAATTTGCACATGATTTTATACTCGTTACTGTGGCCTAAGGCCTTATGGTAGTACGAGCGCGCAATCTTGATTTTTATAGATTTTGTTCAAATTTTAACCAGACATTGTTCATATTATTATGCATGTTTGAATACAATTTCAGAACAGTCGACCATTTAGATTGGGAGATAATGGCTTTTAAAATTGCAACTTTTAACACTGCAGGGAAATTTAGACAGAATAATTTTCCGTAAAAAATATTTGTCCCCTACAGCCCCCTGACACTGGCAGTATTCCCATACGATAAACGAAAGCTCGTTTCGTCCCGGCATTTTAGTGCTTGAAATCGCCACTGCCTAGCGTTGGCTGTTGTGTGACAGCCTTCGGCTCTAAATACTCCGATGAGCTGAACGATTCGATACTTTCGTCGCTTTCGCCTGCTATCGTTATGGTGACATCATTTATTGTGTTCAAATGGAAAATCATTAGAAGGGAAAATCTATCCAAATATATCAATAGACTTTCATTTATGTAAGATATTCGAAACACCGGCGGAACATACATATATATGCATGCCTGTCACACGACTACTAGCGCCTCAGTGCGGCAAGGACTTTTTGCGAACAGCATTTAACCACCGAGTCAGGGGGCTGGTCCCCTATAATAAGAAGATATATGGCAACACCGCATCATTCCACGCATCCAATGATGTGAGTTTGCGCGGCATATTTAAAATAATACTGCAGCACACATTTTTATTTGGAAGTAATTTTTAATCGAACAAAGTTTTTAATTAGTTATGAATGAACCAACACTTTTATTTGTTAATGAAGATAACATAAACAATATTAAATATTAATATTCATAATGCAAATATTTTTTTATAACAACAATTGTAACTTTGGGAACACGATAATTATGTTTTTCTCGAAATATTGAACAATACTGTTCTGCGGTGTTGCCATATGTCTTCTTATTATAGGGGACGAATATTTTTTACGGAAAATTATTCTGTCTAAATCTCAATACAGACCCTTCAGTGTTAAAAGTTGCAATTTTAAAACCCATTATCTCCAAATCTAAATAGTCGATTGTTCTGAAATTTCAGTCAAACATGCATAATGATATGAACAATGTCTGGTTAAAATTTGAACAAAATCTATAGAAATCAAGATTGCGCGCTCGTGCTACCTTAAAGCGCTGGGGTGCGCGTAACCCCTGTGTTGGTTCTTTGTTTCGTACAGATAGTGTAGAGTCCCAGGGTTAATTACTAGTTTCCGTTCGTGAGCATATAGCATGCCTTTTTCCGAGCAAAACGCTTTATTTTTTTAAATGTGCAACAAAAATTGGCTGAGATGTTCACGAGTAAAGTCCGACGCTGCTAATGAGTAAACAATGGCACAGTAGTTGCGACGTCCATGCACGAGAGGGCGCTGGTTCGTATTTAGGTTCGACAAGTGAACCTTTTGCATTGTTTTCGCCATATAATAAACACGAATAATTTATTTACAAACGGATTATACTGTTCAATAACTGTTATTGATTAAATGAAAATATCAGTTTAATTTTCCAATTAATTCTGGTGGTTGGTTTTTTTTTATTGTTTAGCTTTTTTGTACTCACTGAATGTTAATTAATGAAAAAAAAAGAATCGAAAAAACATTTCGCTGTGTGTTCCGAAATTGGGCCATTGTTAACTCAGCCTCGGACTTTACTCGTGAATGTCTCAGCCAATGTTTGTCGCGCGACATTACAAAAAGCGTTTTGCTCGGAAAGAGACGCCCTGCATATTCACGAACGGAAAACAAGTAGTCGAGATACAGCCTGTATACCAAGAACTACCAAATTAACGAGTAATTTTCACGCCTAGAGTTGAGTTTATTGGAGACTTCGGAGAATAATACATACACATATGTACATCGTGCATAGGTACGGAATCGGCCTTCAGAAACTCACGCTCACACCGGCGGCGAATGAAAAGCCTTTATTTTCAAGGAAACAGCAAAAATGATTGAGGAAGAGATAATTCTACCGTGGTATATATACATCGAAGCGCGAGCGACGGGACTCGCAGCGAGTGAGGAAATGCATTTTTCGACACTCTCGCGCTTTCCTCGCTTACGCCCATTACATAGAATTCAACTCTCACAGCAGCCGAAGCGAATAGACTCCAAGTCTCACGATTATCAGTCGCGATCGTATTTTTATATTTTTTTTTTTTAATCGGAAACCCGCGAAATCGCACAATTCTCGAGACTCTTGGAGCGATCAGTGCCGATTCCATGTACGTTTTCCTTAGACGAAGAACAGCCGCCGAAGTACGAGCAGTATTATAGCCAAAATGAGAAATGTCATTAGTACAGTCCAGAATAGATCGCTCGACGAAGAAACGCTCGACAGTTGTTGATTGACGATTATGTCCGCTTGTGCCTGGTCCGCGTTGTCCAGTATTTGAGAGTTCACGTGCCGTTGCCGCAGATCGTCGTCGAGAATTCTCCCCGTCGTTCCATCCGCGAACGACGATTCCGCTGACAGCGTTTCCTCCGACTACGATTATATGAGCACAATCGTTTATTCGGTTGTGCACTTGGATTTCGATAGACGAAAATATGTTTTCGAAGATTCAATCTCGGAACGTTTCAACCCAAATAGCGCTAAACAAACCTAATTAAATTAAGGCCTTAGGTCACAGTAACGGGTATAAAATCATGCGCGAATTTAACAATTTTTTTTCGTATAAAAAAGTGGTTCACTCATACAATTAATTACACGTCTGTTTAGTATGAATATCAAGCTGTTAGAAAATATATGGGACATTCCATACCAATTCGACCTTGGTCTGACCGTCGACCCCTCAAATCTGGTTCCCGATTTTTCCTATCATTACTCTCACTCTATCAAGCAATTACATTTTTTTTCAGATTTTTCAAAATAAATTTGAGCGCGTCGTGAATTTTTGAATTTTTTTTTAACACCTCGATGGCCGTAATCGAAAAATCTGAAAAAAAAAATCGCAAAAATACAGTGTCAGATATAAAAAATGTTGGTGTAAAATTCATAATATCTGGGCTTTTGCTTCAACCCCTAATTAGGGTTTTTGTCAACCATGATAAAAAAATATCGAAAATCACAATATACACTTTAGAAAAATCGGAGAAATTTTTTTTAAATCTGGTATTATGCATACAAAATTTCGAGAAAAAGTCTACAGTAAATTGACCTCTGCTTCTTATTTTTTTCATTTTTTTTGCTCAAAAAGCTAAAAAACGGGTTGAAGCAAAAGCCCAGGCATTATGAATTTTACACCAACATTTTTTATATCTGACACTGTATTTCTGGGAATTTTTTCAGATTTTTCGACTACGGCCATCGAGGTGTTCAAAAAAAAATTCAAAAATTCATGACGCGCTCAAATTTATTTTGAAAAATCTGAAAAAAATTGTAATTGCTTGATAGAGTGAGAGTAATGATAGGAAAAATCGGGAACCAGATTTGAGGGGTCGAGGGTCAGACCCAGGTCAAATTGGTATGGAATGCCCCATATATATATATTTTTTTTGATGTACAAAATGGCCGACGACTCGAAACAGCTTTTTTCCAATTGACGTGATAAATAACTTCAACAATTTTCACTCGATTTACTTCAAATTTAAAAGTTACGTTCCTAATTGCATTTCGCAGAGAAGTACGTGCGGAATTTCTGATCAATCGAAAACTTTTCATTTTATGAGCAGTTTATGAGCAGTTATAACGAAATTTTTCACTGAAAATTCATTTCTTAAAGTCAAATACCTACAACTTTTGAATAAAACAATATTTTTTAATTCCGCACGTACTTCTCTAGGTATTCTAATGTAGATTGATGAGAAATTTTTGTTTTTCGTTCTAGGTAAACAATTGTGGATGCTAAATGTCACGCCGCGGGTCGCCGAAAAAAAAGATAACAAAAGAAAATATTAGTAGTCGGCCATTTTGTACATCGAAAAAAGAAATATATATATTTTCTAACAGTTTGATATTCGTACTAAATAGATGTGTAATTAATTTTATGAGTGAATCACTTTTTCATACGAAAAAAATGGTTAAATTCGCACATGGTTTTATACCAGTTACTGTGGCCTAAGGCCTTAAATGATTCTTTTTAATTCAATGTTTTCATCGATCATGTGCGGTTTTAATAACGGAAGCTTTTTTTTAACAACTAACGAAATAATAGCACCTTGAAACTTTAATTTTATTCGGCTAAGCGAAAACGCGCCGACGTATCTGCAGTTACCCGAACGCGCTGTGACGTCACAATGTTATAGTCTGTATACGAACCACGCTTATAGTACGAGTATTGGGTTGTTAAAAACCAAAAGGGATCGATTTATTTTTCTGGAATTGTGCTTTTATAATAAAAAAAAAAACTGAATGGCAAAGAGGTTTTCTTTTTAAATAGTTCTAAAGATAATTATTCACGGTTTTTGGTACCACGGAAATTCAAACCGTCGCCGCTGACGCGTGCTGCCACGCGATTGGCGCTTGCGCTTGTGACGTTACGATGTTATAAGCTACAGAATTATAGGTTATATGGCGTGCGCGAGAGTGTAAATAAATTTGACACTTGGTGAGATTACAAAATACACGATACGAAAATATCTAAAAAATCTTTTAAAAAGTTGAACAAACAGAGTAACGAAACAAATCCCGGACGTTCGTTATTATTGTTGTCCTTTTTGACAGAATACTCGTCAACACGCGTAGTTCGTATACCGACCATAACATCGTGACGTCACAAGCTCGAGCGCCAATCGCGTGACGTTTCGCGTCAGCGCCTACGATTTGAATTTTCGTAGTACCAAAAACCGTGAATAATTATCGTTCGAGCTATTAAAAAAGAAAACCCCTTTGCCATTCTTTTTTTTCATTATCGTATAGCCGAATAAAATCGAAGTTTTAAGGTTCCGTATCTTTGTTGATTGTTGAAAAAAAACTTTTGTTATAAAAACTGCACATGATATTTACAATGAAGAAGAAAAAATCATTTAATAGCCTAAATGCGACCACTAAATTTTCCCAACGTTCGTTATCTTTCGGAGTTTGTTTGGGTGTACTCGACAAACGCAAATGCAATTATAACTGTTCGGTACTGCCACTCGATTCAGGTGAGAAAAAATAAGCCCGCTATCCCGAAATTTGCGAAATTTAAAGCTACTTTACCAATTCTTTCCTCTATACGATAAAAAAATTAAGGGGGGATACCTTTAGGCGAAGAATAAAATTGCTGATTTTCAAGTTTTTTCCATCATTTTTGATACTTAGAGTATGTTTTGTTACTGCTTTTGCATATGTGAGTTTGAACAAAATCGAAGGCAGACACTTAAGAGATGTTCCCTGCAAGTCCCAAAAATGATGAAGGAATCTTTCATTTAAAAAAAAAGTAATGAAATTCAACTATTTTTCCCTCGCCTAAAGGTATCTCCCCCCTTGAAGTTTATTTCCACCCACTTCTCAGTGGTTTACCGTTCGCGTGTAAAGAAAACAAAATTCACCCAATATTGTTCAAAGTTCACCTTGAGCGCGATGGTGTTCAGCATACGCTGCTCCTCCTGCGTGATCGGCTGTTTAGTTCCTCCCTTGGTCAACAAATCTGCTATCTTGCCGCAGCTGTCGCATTGCCAGCTCAACGATCTGCGACAGCGAAAAAAAACTTGCGAATTCGCTCTCGAACAATACAGAAGTCCTAAAAGTATAAAAGGTCTGTGTCGATGTTCTACAAACTTTTTCGCTAGTTTTTTCCTCTCCTCGACACTGTAGTCCAGAGAACCGAGGGTGTAGTTGCCCGGCGTCGGCATAAACGCGATAAATGCCAAAAGCGCCGTCCTTATGCTCCAAGAAGGTTGCCACGTCTCGGGATGGTATCCCGATATGCTTAGGCAAATCTTTTTGTCGACCTCGAAGCGTCCATTGGGCTAGAACCGAACGCGTACCTCAATCAGTATATGCGTATTTTACATACGAGGGTGGGGTGAAAAGTTTCCGGCCTGACCAAGAGATGGTGTCAATAGGTCTAGTTTTGGAGCGGCGTCCTACAGTACCATTCCTACCGAGCTTGTATGTACAGTTTCAGCCCAATCGCTACGTTAGTTTGCGTTTGAGAGCACATTGCGCGAGACGCATCCGTTGTTTTCGTAAAAATGGAAAAATTGGAAAAACGTGCTGTCATCACATACTTCCATTTGAAAGGTTTTATACCAAAACAAATAAAAGAAGTGATGGATTCAGCACTAGGAGACTCCTTCCCATCATATTCAACTGTTAATCAGTGGGTTTCTGAATTTAAAATTGGTCGTGTGAGCACCTCTGACGAGCTTCGCTCAGGACGGCCCGTTGAAGTCACAACTTCAGAGATGATTGAAAAAATCCATAAAATAGTGTTGGAAGACCGCAGGTTCAAAGTGCATGAGATAGCTGAGACCTGTAGGATGTCAGCTGAACGTGTGCGAAATATTTTGCACAACCATTTGAACATGGAAAAGCTGTGTGCAAGGTGGGTGTCGCGTTTGCTAACGCTCGACCAATCGAGCGTTTGCTAACGCTCGACGCTACCGACAATTTGGCGCTGTATAGACGTAATCCAAACGAATTTTTGCGTCGATTCATAACTGTTGATGAGACATGAGTCCACCACTACACTCCTGAAAGTAAAGAACAGTCAAAACAGTAGGTTGGAAAAGGGGAACCAACCCCAAAGAAGGCAAAAACAATTTTATCGGCAAACAAGGTTATGGCTACTGTTTTTTGGGATGCGAGAGTTATGAGAAATGTATCAGTGTTGATGGAGATTATGTTGAAAAATAAAGCAAAAAAAAATTTTTAAATATCGTTTTTCTTGGTCAGGCCGGAAACTTTTCACCCCACCCTCGTATTACATTACATTTTAAATATTACATATACGCGTTTAAGGGGTTAGGCCACAGTAACGGGTGTAAAATCATGAGCGAATTTAACAATTTTTTTCGTATGAGAAAGTCATTCGCCTATAAAATGAATTACACATATAATTAGTATGAATATCAAGCTGTTAGAAAAAAAAAATATATATATATATATTTCGATGTACAAAATGGCCGAATTCTCGAAACAGCTTTTTTCCAATTGGCGTGACAAATAACTTCAACAATTATCACTCGATTTACTTCAAATTTAAAAGTTATGTTCCTAATTGCATTTCGCAGAGAAGTACGTACGGAATTTCTGATTAATCGAAAACTGTTCATTTTATGAACAGTTTATGAGCAGTTATAACGAAATTTTTCATTGAAAATTCATTTCTTAAGTTCAAATACCTACAACTTTTGAATAAAATAATATTTTTTAAATTCCGTACGTACTTCTCTAGGTATTCTAATGTAGATTGACGAGAAATTTGTTTTTTGTTCTAGGTAAATAATTGTGGATGCTAAATGTCACGTCGCGGAGCGTGTAAAAAGAGATAACAAAAGAAAATATTAGTAGTCGGCCATTTTGTACATCGAAAAAAAATATATATATATTTTCCAACAGCTTGATATTCATACTAAATAGATGTGTATTTAATTTTATGAGTGAATCACTTTTTCATACGAAAAAAATTGTTAAATTCGCACATGATTTTATACCCGTTACTGTGGCCTAGGGCCTTAAGGTTGTTATAGGGTTAGGGCGAAATGCTACCACCGAGCTGAAACTTTTTCTGGAAGTTTATAATCCCTTCGCTGATAATCCTGTGCAGTTTGGATACGATCCGCAGTACCGTTTTTTTAGGTAAAAATCGGAAACTCGACGTATTTTGTGGGCTAATTACATTACGCTTATGGAAAACTCCCGATCATTTTTCAGTACATTATTAATATCTGCTAAGTTAATGTTACCACGGAGCTGAAAAAATAGGTACGTTTCGACTAATTATCGGACTAACCCTTGGTACCGTGAAAAGGAGGATTCACAGTACCGTTATCAAATTATAAACACAGATTGTGTGCGAAAATAAAGCACACAGTCTGTGCAATCATGACAACGTCGTAGACGGCACAAATGCTACCTATCTCTTCCGTATTCGGTAATTATGCCCGGGAACCGCAAACTGGTCGGTCAGCATAATTAAGGGCATGTACGAGGTCAGCATAACCTCACAAATTTTCCAACCCAATTTTCTCATGGATGGTTAAATTTTTTAGTAAAAACAAAGCATCAGACTCTGGGGAATTCCCTGACGCAGAGCTTGAAGATTTCCTTTCGTCCTAAATATTATTCATCTCTGCGAAATCTGTGTTCGAAAATTTCAGCTATCTCTCTCGCACTCATATGTCACGCGGTAGATCTTTTACTTCGCTTTAACAACGAATATTATTTGTTCTTATTCTCTTAATTGGAAATAATTACATAATATTAATATGATAATTATGTTCAGAAATTATATGTTTCTATAAATTTCTAGGTAAAGACAAAATAAAGCGATATTTTTTTAGATTTACATTTTTCTTAGGATATCGGAAAATTATTAAAGTTTTTTATTTCTTCCAGATTATAGACAGCTTTAGTACACACTTTTTCTTTCTAGCGAATTTCTTTTTACTCGGACCGATATTCATTGTCGACAGCTCCTTGGGCTGATATTGAGGTTATGAACGGGGCACGTATGTCTCTAACTTCGCGACACTTCTGCCAACCTGGGCATTATCATATACCACAATTTACCACGTTGTCAATTCGTCTCGCGTTAATTGAGCGAGAAAAAGTTATAGAAAATAATTATACAAAGTAATGAAAACCTTTAATGTAATACCGAATCATTAAAAATGCGTATTTTTTACAAATAGATGTAGATAAATAGTTTAAAAAGGTAGGTTTGATATGACGATTATTTGATTGCTAACAGTTGGTAACAGTCAATCGGCGCCATGCACAAGCATAGGGCGCTCCCTTCGTAATTCACCGCTGACGGCTTGACCCCACAACAACCTTAAGGTGTCACACCGACTGAGCAGCCCTGAGTGCGAGAGAGATAGCTGATTTTCAGATTTCCAGTGTTATCCGAGACTGCTGATATTTCGGGAAAAAGAGAGGGAACAACTTCCGCTCCATCGAACGACGAACAACGCCTTTCTCTTCGTTTGCCCGAAATGTGATCTAGCCAGGAGAAAAGTTGGCCGTAGGATTTTTACCAACTTATGGGAAGGTTCTGCCTCATGGGGCCAAAAAGTTCGATGTTTCACCAACTTTTTTTGCGAAAGGTATTAAATATAGAATGTTGATATTTGGTATGTTGACTAAGCGGTCTTTATTGAACATCAAAATATTTTTTAAAGTTTTACAAAACCTGGTGGTGGGAGTGGGAGGAGGCACGCATGTCGGTGCGTGGGCGATGACATTCTTCGCTTGCGGAAGTCCAAGTCCCGGACAGGTGATCTGAAGCAAAAAGATCAAACATATTTTTACTTTGTACAATATTGTGTATAAGTTGACCTAGAATCAAGAAGAAAAATTGAAAAATAAAAAAATAGTGAACGATCGGAAGGAAGTTTGTTTTTTCCCAAAAATTTTCGCAGTTTTTTGCTCACTACTTTTTTATTTTTCAATTTTTCTTCTTAATTCTAGGTCAACTTATACACAATATTGTACAAAGTAAAAATATGTTTGATTTTTTTTCAGATCACCTATCCGGGACTAAGGACTTCCGCAAGCGAAGAATGTCATCGCCCGCGCACCGACATACGTGGCTCCTCCCACTCCCACCGCCATATTTTGTCAAACTTTCAAAAATATTTTAATGTTCAATAAAAACCGCTTAGTCAACATACCAAATATCAACATTCTATATTTAATACTTTTCGCATAAAAAATTGGTGACAAATCGAACATTTTTTGGCCGAACTAGGCAGAACCTTCCCTTAAGTTTTATGTCTATGCCTGTCTCTTGATATTACAGTACTGCCATTGGTTCAAGATGTGGCCACAAGTATACAGTCAGATTTTGACTAGGGGCTTCCCCATATTCTATGGTGTTCCCTAACCCTAAATACTTCACAAAGGTTTTTGTGTTGGCAGAAGCCACATTGCTCAAGGTACAGTGATGATTTTAATATTCAATTTTACGATAACTATGTGCGGGAAAGGTTAAAGTGAGGAACCGGAAAATCTAGTAAATCTCCTGAAAAAGGTAAAAGATGTCGAAGGAGATTGAAGGAGATACTTGTCTCTATACAATGGAGATACAGTAGAGATACAGGTAAATATTCGGAAGTGAGGTTCCTGCTAGAATCAGGCTATTTTTTTTTCTTATTTCTTTTAACGATCATAGCAGATGATACGAAGTAATATTATGACGGCGCACGAAATTTTTTTCCTCAAAAAAATTATTTAAAAATTTGGACGTGGAGCAGGGATCCTCATTGAAAGTGAATGGCGTTCCATGGGTGAGTGGAATCGTGGGGTGCGTAGAACACCTGGGTGGCCCCTCGCTGGGGATTGTTCTACGAACCCCATAATTCCACGCACCCATCCGAGGTGCCCCCCGCCCACCCCAGCGTTCTACGCACCCCAGGATTCCCTGCACCCATTCAAGGTGCCCACCAAACCCACCCCAGTGTTCTACGCTACCGTACGCCATGGGTGCGTGGAATCGTGGGGTGCATAGAACACTGGGGTGGGTACTTTACTGCATATGGTAAAGTATCCACCGAACCAAGCATATGGTTATTTTTTCCGGAAACATCATGCGCCGTTACAATAATGATAAGGGTGATGTTTGTTAAGCATATTAAACCATTTATACAAAAATTAGCCTGATTCTAGCAGGAGTCCCACTTCCGAATATTTACCGAGATACACTCTATAAGCACCTCGACAGGCAAAATTAGATAAGTCCGATAAGGTTAACGAAGGCGGGTTCACTATCCGTATCGATACGGATGTTCCACACGACTAATCTTTTTCAACCAAGCAATTTACACTTGGATCATGTGGTCGAGATATGACACATATTTACCAAATTTCAGTCGACAATAACGGAGATAGTGAGATTCCCCAAGAAGGGGATCTATCAGTCGATGTAAGCGAAACAAAGCTAGTTGACGAGGCCTCCATAATTTTAGGTAAACACCCCACAGCAAAGACTGCGAGTGACCTGGTTTTATCCGCCTCGCCGTTAATGAACTTGGGTGAAAGGCTGCACTGGGCCATTAAAAAAGAGGCACAGGATGAGATGCATTCAAAATATGCCCGAGAGGGGGATCAAGAGTTAGAAGCTCCTGCACTGAATCAAGAATTACTGAGGCTATCGAACGATTAGGTAAAACAAACACACATTTAGCTGTAAGACAAAATCTGGCAGGCAGGACCTTATCAGCCGTAGCTAGTGCGCTGAAGTTGGTTATATTTTGAGAAAACGAGCTGATCGATCGAAGAGCTCTCTGACACAGCAAAATCATTCATCGAAATTTACCGGGTTCAGTCTAAGGCTCAATTTGCCTTAACAGACGATTTCCGTGACCCATACGACTTTTAAATAACAGCTTCCGTATACATTTTATCTTCTTACCCTTCGTTAAATTTTGGCATTCTGCAATAGAAAAGCTACTGTGACATCTGACAAGGAACATCACTTAAGTGTCCGCCATCGATTTTGTTGAAACTCATATATGTAATAATATATTAGCTATTGACGTTTTGAAAAATTGATTGCTTAACCCTCTCAATACGGCGAAAAAATCAGTTTAGTGCGCCTCACTACCGGGAACAGTTATTTCTCCTCCAAGTGATTATTACGATGAAATAACTTTTCTGTCTGAAACTTGCTCAATAAGGGTGCCAATTCCTAACCACTTAAATGCGCCTATGTTTTTCAGTAACTGGGACATATGTTGTCCCAGCTGTACTTTCAAAATTTTTCCAGACTGGGAAAGCATATGCCCCGTCAGGTGTGAAAGGGTTGAAAGATCAGGAATTAAAACAAAAAACAACTTCATAATTAAAACAATCGGAACTAAACAAAATAGGACATAGTGAAGACAATTTTAAACGAACAAAAAAATTGAATCACTTGCTTGGCAAGCTTTGTGGCCCGTGATGTATAGTTCCTTATAGTACATTTTGTACAATTTACGAAAGATGTTGTTAGAAATTCGTTGGTCTTGAACTTTGCATCGTTTCAAAGCAACGAATGTTCTTTTTTATATTTTCATTTCCTCGTTTTTTGTAGTGTACCAAATCTTTTTTTTCAGATTTAAATTCGAGATCTCTAAATAGACGGCTAGATAAATGATTGCCGGATTTTCGTAACGAGGATTAGCGACAAGAAATTCGAGCAATTGAAAAATGATTATTTTCGTTGCATTCCAACGATGCAAATTTCAATGTCGTGAAATTCGAGAAATTCAAAGGTCTTTCGGTTTCAAAGTTTTCGAATTCAATCCTTCAAGTAACCAATTTTCCAAGCAACACATATGGCTAATGTACTTTTTTAAAGTGAAATCTCGCTTTGTAGAATAAAGTTATGTGCACTGGGCAGTGTGTTTGTTTGGATGATGTTAATTTATTTAACTAGTTTTTGTGGGTGTGAGCAACGCGAGCATCGAAAATGTATCTGCCTCAACTTCTTTAATGCTGTTTTTAGGGGGCCAGTAATATGAAGGCCTGCGCGCGCGAGTATGTATGTGTGTGCTCGGTGTTATTATTTTCAGCCAAATTACAGCTATTTGCAAAATGCACATACACCTGTCGAAAATGAAAAAAAAAAAAAAAGCATTTTCCGAATCGTTGCAACTTGTGTAATAATAATATCTCATTATTATGATATAAAGGTTAGCTCGAAAAATCTTCAAGCAGGTTTAACAAACATGAATTCAATGTTGCTTTATTTAAGTTTGCACTCGAAGATCAAATTTACCGTGTAAATTAAATGGGACTAAAATTTATCGAGTGCTACCTGAGCTTAGACTGAAGTTAGGGATCTCCAATTGGATATTTTTTTCACGCTGAGAACGATTATTTGCAAGGCATGAGAGTCGAATTTTTGACACCCTGATACATGTAGATTTATTCAACTCTAATTCTTCCAAACCAATATGGTATGTTTGACCGGTTATAATGCAAAAAAGAAAATCTCAGTGTTCCGGCAATTTGAACATGTTGTAGAGGTTCTTTTTGTTGAAAAACCCGAGTACACTTCTAATGTGTGGGAAAATGTAAAATGAAATGTGGGAAAATTCCGTTATTTGGGTGATCTTTAAATGGATTTCAATAGATGAATCATTTTTTTTAGAATTATGTCGCAAATGATTTTACAATTCCGCCTTGTTAGAGTGATATTTTGTTCCAACACGATCTTTCAGGCCTTGCCACAAGTGCTTAATCGGCCTTAAGTCCGGTGATTGAGATGGTCAGTCGAGGTGAACTTTGCGTCTTAGAAGAAAATCTTTTACAAGATGTGGAGAATGTCTGGGGTTATTATCGTATTGAAAAACCCAACCACGCCGCATTTTTCCATTGCAAATGGGAGCATTATAGTCTTTCAATATATTTCTGTAGATTTTAGCGTCCATATTGCCTTGAGTTTTCACCAGCGGACCAATGCTGTAGTCAGAAAATGATCCCCAAACTTTAATGTTCCCGCCACTCTGTTTTAAGGTAGGAATTTAATATCTCACGTTGAATTTGGTACCTGTCAGACGTGTCACGTTCTTTCGACTATTACTTCCGAATAATTGAAATTTGGATTCATGGGAAAAAAGCACTTTCCGCCAACCTGAGGCTGTTCGATACTGATATTCTTTTTTGCAAAATTTAATCCAGCCTTTTGATTCTTTCTACTGATCAGTGGTTTTTATACACCAATGCGTCCACTCGGTCCGACAGCCTTCAGACGTCGGCATACTGTACTGCGACTAATGTCGGCACGATTTTCACTACGTAATTCTCTCGAAACGCCTGCTGCAGTTTTTCGTGGATCTATAACGCACTTCCTTTTCATAACTTTATCAACGTATTGCGTAGTTTTTCGTGGTTTACCACTTCGACTTTTGTCACACAACGAACTTGTTAATTTATATTTACGAATAATACGATTGACCGTACTTTTTCCAATGGATAAAGTAGTCGCAATGTCGCGAGAACTCTTTCCTTCTGAAGAAAGTTTGAACACGATTTTACGGACCTCAATATTCGTGTTTCGCCATCGCGGCAGAAATAATAATTTTTTTTTCATTGTCGTGCATCTTTAGAAACTAATACGAAAGAAAATGCGAACTGCGTGTACGAAGCCAGTCGAGATAGCAGCCTGATACGCTCGCATCGACGAAACTCGTTCGAGGCTGTACACAAATAAAACGCCATACAAAAAAATATTAGATGTTGGAATTAATTCGTAGCGTTTTACAAGAGATGGCGTAGGTAGTACAATATTTCGTTGTTACCGACACTAATGTATTCATCGTGAAAAAGCTATCGTTAAATGTCATGTGTTGTACATAATTTCTTTTTGAATCGTAAATAACGACACTTTATAATTTACTTTATTATTTACTAAATTCACTTTATAAAGACGAGGCGTTCTTCCGACACGGTATTCGTACCCTGCCCGAAAGAAAGTGAAAAGTAGTAGAAAGCCCGGGGCAATACTTTGTGTTAAAAAAATGTTATTATTATATCAAGCATGGAACGCGCATGCGTAAAAGAAAACGAGCAGATGGCTACTAGCGCCACGAAGTGGACTGTAGCGCAATTCTTGCGAATTTTTTTTCATCTATATGGATAGAGTAAATTTATTGAAACCTTTTGTACATTGTTAAGTGTCATTTCAAGAACATTCCGTGAAATTTGTACGCGAAAATATTCACAAACAAGCCGGGGCCGCGTTTTTCTCGAAACCACTTTTTCAAAGTCCGTGTTCACTGCCATTTGAAAACTAAATGACCGATTTATTTTAAACCTGGTACACACTTTCTACATATAAAATACCTCCCCCCAACGGTTAGCTTGAGATTTTTTTTTACATTGAAGGCGTTTTCCACCCCCAAAATGGCGGGATTTTTCGTGAAAAACAGCACTTTTCACTTTACATGACCACCAAAAATTTAGAAATGAAAAAAAAATTATAAAAGACCGTTGGGGGGAGGATTTGGTGATACTTTGACTAAATTTTAATGGTACTTAATTTCAGATAATTTCTAGCTGAGATACAGTGAACACCGCAAATCGTGTTTTTCCAAAGGCGTTCTTGGAAAAGCTTTGTCACCGGCTTGTTTGTGGATATTTTCGCGTACAAATTTCACGGAATGTTCTTGAAATGACACTTAACAATGTACAAAAGGGTTCAATAAATGTACTCTATCCATATAGATGAAAAACAATTCGCAAAACGTGTTTTTTTTCACGTTGAAACCCCTACCCTCCCCTTAATGTATATTTCTATTTTCATTTAAAACAAATATTTTTTTTATTCAAAAAACGCTATGCATTAATTCCAAGTCCTAATAATATATCACGCTATTATTTATATCGTAGCTATCGTAAGCATTTAAAATGATTAACGAGTTCGGGAATTGAATATTTTATCACTTTGCTCAAAAAAATCGCATCGCCCGAAACTTTTGCATGCCTCCGTATCTATAACTGAGAGCCGCTACCTTCCCGTTGTTCTTTCCGAATATAAGCCCGCGCTCTACTCACGGTGAGAAGAATAATATTGGGCGGTTTCATGGGATACTCGGGGGGCAGAAGAATCCTTCCGTGATAGACGCCCTCCGCGAATTCTGTCAACGGCGGGCCTCGCACCGTGAAATGCCACTCGAAGAGATTTTCTTCCAGAGGGGACGCTCTGTACTCGTCGCTAGGTTCGGAAAGCTCCAGAGCTTCCCTCATCAACCGTTTCACAGCTATGAACACAAGAACGTCATTTTTCTCTCCTTTTGTTGTCCCAAACGTTGCATTCTCGAGCCGCGATCGACACGCGATAGAAAAAAATTACGTACCTGGACTTTTCGTGTTGTATTTTCCCTCGAACGACATCGCGTCAACCAGAGTCAAATCGTTCGCTCGCTCATTCGGAACAATCGCGTTGTTTTCGTCAATAGTTCTCGCTTGTCCTTACGTCGCGTGAATTATAATTGTTTACTCGGAAGGGACGGGTTTACGGAAGGTCGCGCGCGCATTGGATTTTCGTGCACTGTTCGTTTCTTCACGACTTTCTTTATTTGTTCACCCAAACGGCTAGAACTGTCTGGAAGCTTAAACCCTCGTTATCTGACAATGAGCATACGATGAATTTTTCGTGCAGCGAATGACAAAAAAAAAGTTTGCAAGGTGGATAAAGTAACCTCGACGAAGAAAATCTCGTCCGACGACAGCAGATGCTACACCCACTATACACGGATTAACACGTATAATTTCCCACTGACAGCGATAATTCCTCGGCATTCTGCGAATTCAGCGTATGGCAGCAAAAGTAAACCTATCAGGTGTTCTCGAATTGATCGAGCGGCCAATGGAATCTGTGGAATTTTGCGATAAATCGAGTACGGCGACCAATGAGACTCGATTGCGAGGAAGTGGAAACAAGTTGGCGATAAAAATATTGCATGTTCTCCCATAGAAATCTATTTTTTGTCGACTATTAGGGATTGTTAATTAATGTATATCATTTCTTAGAGGGTATTCGATAAGATGGAAAAGAAATTTGCGATAAAATTTCGCCGGCCGATAACCGTTCTTGAATGTTTTCGGATTTTTTTCTTCTGCAGCCAGGCTGTTAATACATCGTTTATTTGTATTATTAAGAATCGTTAATTCTGTCATTTTCGTAGCAAGTCGATGAGTTAATCTTCAAACATATTAATTTTTGTTTCGTTGCATGAAGAAAAATTCCAACGATAGCAAGCTCCATAAGTTGTATGGAGACGGAGCATTTAACGTTATTTTTCGTTGTAAACGTTAGGGAATCGTTATGGAATGATGTAATCACTATGTGAGGATGGGATGATGTATAATCAAGATGTAAGGGATTGGGTCATTTTTTTTATTACAAGAAACTAAAACTTTGGTTATAAACAGCTTTCTGGCGTCTCTGGCACTTGGACATACCATGTCCGCCTTATTGGAATTCTCCACGAGGGGCGCTAGTGTCACGCGCCTTCTCCCCACTCCGGTCGCGCAGCGTCTGCATTCGACGCGTTTGGATGATTAATTATTAAGGCGAAGTAGAAGATGTACCACATGACATATGAGTGCTAGAGAGACTGCTGAAATTTTCGAACAGAGATTTCTCAGAGATGAATAGTATTTAGGGCAAAAGGAAATCATCAAGCTCTGCGTCAGGGAATTCTCCAGAGCCTAATGCTTTATTTTTCCTAAAAAATTCAACCATCTATGAGAAAATAGGGTCGAAAAATTTGTGAGGTTATGTTGATCTTGTACATGCCCTTAACGTAGTTCTGTAGGTACACGTATGAGCCAAAAGTTTCGGTCGAAGCGTATAGTAACATCAAATGCCTATACGATGCTGTTGGTTGTGAATTTTTGACAGAGCTTGTACCCTCTATATGTCCCACACATTCGCATCTCATGCATAGATGGGTCTCATACTCGTATTGAGAGCGGCGCTGTAATCGTGGCAACAGCGCGATTTTCCTGCAGTCATAGCGTTGAGCTTCCTACGATCCGTCTTTCGCGAAATTTTTATATAAATAAAAATAAGCGTGAAAATGTCAATCCAAATGCGATACAAAGGAAAGTTTACAAGAAGAAAGGCGCTTGCTAAAAGACTGAAACGCGATGAGAATAACCATAACCTCAACGATAAGCAACCAAAATTCGCTGTCGAAGGTCGTCGGATCGTGGATTTACAACATCTTGCCGACAGTTTTAATTGTATTCGCTGTAAAAAAGACAAATACATGCATAAATACATGCAAAAATTGAACAAATTAAATTAGTTTGCAGAATAAATTTATTTCACATCCGTCTCCAAATTGCTAGAACTCGGTAAAAAAACACGCATGGAGCCTAGATACCAGGAGGTTCAGCGGCAATGCAAAGACGCTGAAAAAAGCGTCCCCGAAAATGTCCCGAAGTGATGGCGCTGGGGTGCAGCGGCACCTACATATATAGTAATATATTGGTCAACGAGGTGAAAGTTATCGGATGAGTTTCTAACCTCACGACAGACCGATCATGACATCAAACGTCGAAATATCCGCCGATTCATAATTTCCTCATGACGGTTCGGGAAACAAAAACGCAAAAGCGAGAAAAGATCTCAAACTCAAACTCAGAATGGCGGCGATACAGCCCATCTAGAAAAACGTGTTTTTTTTTTACATATAGCTTCATGGGAGAACGGTTTTCTCGTAAAATATAAGACCTGAAACAAAATACAAAAAAATGATAATTTATATATTAGTTATGAGACTACCTAGAAATTTGCTTTTAAATTTTGCAAAAATAGCGCACTTTGAAGGAAATAAATCGATTTTTTGCCAAAAAAACGCAGTAAATTGTTTATAAAAAGAAGTTTACATTTAATCAAAAAACGGCTACGTACTCCCATAAAGAATATAATTGTGAAGCTGCTATCAAAATTTCAAATCGATGCAGGCAAAGGTGGTCGAGTAATCCGTCTTCCGAGATCGAATAAAGTGGTTTCGAGAAAAACGCGTTTAAAGTTGTACGAGCAACTCAGCGCGCGTTCCAAGGCGCTGCGGCCAAATCGGTAATTGAACCTTTAAATAAAAAAAATTGCTACAGGACCAATTGCATATTGTTTTTATGACACCAAAGTATTTTTAGGAAAGAAAACGTCTTTCCAAAATCCTAGAGTGGTGTTATCCCTTGACACTAATGAGGGTTAGGTACATCACCTGTGATCTGTCTTAGATCGCACCCATGTTTAGCGTATATCTATATACATATAGGTGCCGGAGCACCCCAGCGCCATCATTTCTTGTTCTCGTTTTGGGGACGAGTTGAAAGGCCTCGCTGAACCTCCTGGTATCTAGGCTCCATGAAAACACGCTTCGAGTTCCCAGACCACGCGCCGATCAGCTGGCTGCAGCGTACACTGTTGCCATTCCGTTACAGATGGTTGGGCCCGAGTTCAGTGTGGAATAAACTTACCACTTTTCATAAGTCGATATCTCTGAAAGTAAACGGTCAGTTTGTAATTTTTCAAAAAATCAATCCCACAATAGTACTGCGTACACGTGTGTTTTTATTTTGAAATCCTAAGATCCGTTAAGAACCTATATCGAGAAATGCGAGTAAACTTCTATCGGCTTACGTGTTAGGTATAGGGATCGCGTACAAAAATAGCCATATTCAATTGCAATTATCTCATGAACTAAACGGTAAATCGAATTGAATTTTTGGGCATCAGTCCATGAAGGTCATATCTACACTATACTTAGATTTCAGGCAATTTTTAAGATTTTACCAAAACTACAGAAGTAACTTAAGACATTGGAATTCCAGAGTAGATTTTTGCAAGGGAAGGGATAAAATATTTACACATATCAAAGTATTATTGTATTATAAAAATATTTATTGAACGTGAAGCAAATATCAATTATTTCATTCAAAATTCATTTATCATTACGTTAGACAATGCTTGGATAGCTTTTCTTATGCAGATTGTTTCTTTTTCCCTCGGCGTTGAGACGTGCAGGATATTGCTGCATTTGCATTGTTACCTAATACTGAATTACGTGTAAGAGAACATTATCAACGTGTTCCTTGCACGAGAAAGAGTTTTTCGTACTCTTATATACATCGTCCAATACAGAATCGACAGCACGTGCCGAATTGCGATGAGCCACAAATCGCTTTTCTAATAAAATTACAAACCGGTACAAGTGTTCGCTTGGATACACCCATGAGCTGTTTAACAGAAAATCAGTGGCACATGCTTTGGAAAGTCGCGTTACTTCCTGCCATCAATAAAGATTCTTTACATATGATTGTATTCATAATTCGCTTGACCAAAACAGCGGTTGCGTGATACATAACGCATTTCGTTATTTCTGGTGAGCTATAATCGTGCTCAATTGTCAAATTGATGATTGGGCTGTTGCCAGTTTTTCTTTAATTTATCGAGATAAGTGGGATTTGTTATGATGTTTGTAGATCGATTTGTATTCCGTGAGTATAACCAATAGTTCTTGAGGTCTGTGATTCGAAATCAAGCAATTGCCGGATTTCAGCGGCTTGAGAATGCTGTAAGTCGACAGGATCTTATAAATCTGGAGGGAAGTAGGAATGGAAGGATGGTCATTCCACCCACCTGCTTGACGAACTGTGCCAAAAAGATCTCAGTTTGAAAAAATCAGAACAGCGAAAAAAATATGAAACACTGCATGAAACTAAAAATGAGTAGAGTTGATGACGGATTAAGAATTTTTAAATCAATAATTTAATAATAAATGTCACGCAAGCAAAATGAACGACATTCGATGTAATATTTTATGAACATAACGCATCTTGACAAGCAAAAGTCATGCTATGGTCTTTTCCAAGCGGCATATATAAAGTACAAAGTCATAATAAAGCTAAGCATAAGGGTCGTGCTAGTTTATTAAACCTTCACTTATGTTTTAAATGGTTTAAGGCCTTAGGCCACTCTAGAGGCCGAAAAAGAGGCTTTTTGGTGATTTTTTTCTAAAAAAAAAACTACAAAATAAATCGAGATTACAAAAAAGGTGTTTATCTCACATATCAGTGACTGTATACAGTAATTTTTTTGAAGCGATTAATTTCAAAATGGCGGCTGTGCGGCGTTTTTGCGATGACGTCTCCGTTTTTTCAGGGTCCACGGCCGGACAAACAGCTCTTGTGATTTTTTAATTATAATGGGCCAATGAGTTTTTTTCGATTATATATAATAACTGCTATAGAAGTACGTAGGATTTTTTCGATATATTGATTTTTGGCCAAATGGCGCACTGCTAAAGTGGAAAGTGAAAAATCTGCCTAAAAAATCGTCAGATAATTGTTAATAACAAATGAACTATGCAATATAAAAAAAATCCTAGGTACTTCTATAGACAATGTATTTTTTAAGATATATTCAACATTTCAACCATTTCGGCCAGCTTAAAAAATGCAGTTTTTATATAAATGCGTTTGAAGTTTTAAATCGTGAGCTGCGGACCAGACGGCCTTGTACTAAACTTCGAAAACCGAGTACTTAGAGATTTTCCCTGGCCATGATCTTTTGGGACATCATTTTTGAGGTCCTAGGGGACCATTAAAAAAATCGATTTTTCGAAAATTCTAGAGTGGCCTAACCCATTAAGGTATTCCTTTCGCGGAGGAATTTGACTTATTTTAATAAAAATAAGTCAAAATTCAATTATCATACCCAAGGATAAACTGGAACAAAAAAATCCGCGCAACTTTAGTAGATTTAGACGACTTTACATTTTTATTGAAGTCGCGGCTACGGAAATTCTGCAGCATTTTACTAGCAGTTACTTCTGCTAGTAACATTTTTTATTAATATTTTCTTTGAGGGGTTATATACAGTCAGGAGGCCCAAAAAGATCGATTTATCAAGATGTTTTCTTGAGAAGACCTTTAAATCTATTAACGTAAAAATTTGTACACATATTATGGTAACTTTTAACTGTATTTTAACATTTTTTATTTGTGAAAATAATTATTTTGAAACCTGCTATAGCTGATCTCCGGGAGCACCTGTAAAAAAGGCGTCTTGCGGTGAGCACGATATGTCTGGACTGGATCATCTAAAATGAAAAAACCAAAAATATTTCGTTGATATAATAGATTATCTTGTAATTGATCGAAGGAATAAGCAAAATAATTTTTTTTGAGAAAAGAGCGGCTTCTAAAAAAATCGACTTTTGACAAAAATGTAGGCCTTAAATTGTTTATGAAATGGAAAATATTTATCAGCCGTTCAGCCGTTTCCGAGAAATCTTGCTCACCGACTTTAAAAACACAGTTTTGAGAAAAACGCGTTTAAAGTTTCAAAAGCACTTTCGAACGCTCTGGCACGTCATTACAAATGTGCGTGTAACTTCGAGAATATTCGCCGGATTGACAAGAAATTTCCTGTGTGTGTACTTAAATATATGTATTTTACGATTTTTTTAAATCGATTTTTCGAAAATTTTAACTGTATATAACCCCTTAAGCCCTTGGTGACCTTTTGTTTTTATCGTCGTTACGGAATCTTTGGATTTTTACACGCGTAGGCAGTTCATTTCACGCATCTAGAGCTGTTTGGTGTAAGAATTATTAGACAGAAATGTGGCGAGACGATTTTTAGAGTCGTAATTTATAGTTGAAAGTTCGGTTATTTGGCTTGAAATTTTGCCAGTATACCGGGATGTATTTTTACTTCATTGTAGACGAAAAACAGTTAATTGTCAAAAATATTCGGGTTCGTGAAAGGAATACCTTAAAACAACCGAGCCTTAACCGGATGTTGATTGATTCGACCAGTTAATATACTCGTGAAAGCACTATGCTGTGTGAGGTATGTCACGATACCCAGCGTCGACTGAACAGTTACGGGCGGACCTTGCGCCGTTTGCTTTGTTAAAAAAAAAGTTCTTTCGAAATGAGGCCGTTTTCTATGTTCTCTTCCCACGTTTCCAATGCTTTTATCGACTCTTAAATCGGCTACACTGAGAAAAAAACCAATTGAATAAAAAAAAATATATTGGTTGATCCAAATAAGTGTGCTGCTGCGGAGTGCCACCGATATATGAGATTGTTACAATCCTATAAAATATTGGAAAATGTGATTGATTTAAATGACATATTATTTTATTCGAAAAAGCTATTCTGTTCTCAGAATATCTACATTATCCTTCAAATAAAATTATATTCTATTGAAATCATTCTATATACAATCTGTAGATGTATGGATGAAATAATTAAGCGGTTGCTACAACATTTTTTATTTCGTACAAAAATATAATCAATAGAATTAATTATTTCTATACTACATCGAAACGAATATGCCGTGGGACGTAAGTTTTTCAATTTGTTTTAAATCTTAAATAAAAAGTGAGCATTAGAATGATCATCCACGATAATAGTGGAGAGAATATCAGATATCCAATGGAGTATCCATGGAGACAATATCAGATACTCAACTGATAAGAACAGATACTACACTTTGATCTTAGCCACAGGCCAAGAAGCGATACTCTTTAGAGTTTGTCCGGCGTTAAGTAGATTTTCGGTTCGCGCTACGCTTACGAGAAACGTGCGCGCGTGCGGCTTCTAGCGGTTACTCCGAGAACTACGAGTATCCTCACACCTATAATTTCGGTGGCGCTCGGCCATGATTTGGTTGAGTTTTTTTAAACAAATGCGCAAGAAACAAATTTTATTTTCGCATAATTTTTTAACCAATTTAGACATTTGCTTCATATTTTTCAATCAAAATAAAATATTAATATTTTAACGAATAATGTACTTGGAAATCAATATCGGATATGGTGAAAAAAATAAAATAACATATTTACTCAATAGAAATTTTATCTGAATCAAACGAGCGAAATTCAATTTTTCTTGTATACTCGAAACAACAATATTCATGTTATAAATTGAAACGCTTGAAATTTTTTTGTTCGTTGCAGAAAATGCATTCAAAACTATATAATTTGTTGGCGATAATTTTTTATATAGTTTCAATAATATATTCTTCTCGGCTAACAATATATCTTTTGCATGAAAAAAAAACTTTCAATTTTATCATGTTATCAAAGTCAATAGCGTTTTGTTTGGACTAATAAATCCGATTATTTACACCAACAATTTTACAATTGAATCAACGAAATTTCATTCAATAACACCAATGACATTGGATCAATGATTTTTTTTCTCAGTGTACAAACCGAAATTGGCGAAAAATGTTTTTTCTTATGTGCAAAAGCAGTAAAAATGTTTTTTTTCTTGTGTACAAAGGCAGTAACAGTAAAATCGATACTAGAAAGGCGGTCAAATTCTTTTCATAAATTATAAACTCAAAAGTCGTCTGTTACCATCAATTTATGATCACCGGGGTGAACTCCATCAAGGGGCTGTTTACGATTGAGCGCATCGAACATTTTATTAATCCAATAGCAAAACCATGGAATGCCCTCACAGTCATTTAAACTCGGATCCTATCTTTGGAAAAATCGAAGTCTACTGGCAACCGAGTTGCTGAAAACCCGATAATTTTTATTATTATCGTGAAATTATTATTTAGTAAGTAACTCGGTATATTTCATCACAGGCATTAGGACGTTTAATTATGTTTTAAAATAATCATTTTGTTATCATTGAAATATCTTTTTAATAATATTGTCTTTTCTCTCATAATTTAAAAATCTTCAACTCATCATTCTACCTCTTTGTGTTAGATCCACAAATGAAAGGCTTTCTGTTTAAATGAATACAAGAAAATAGTAAAAACTAAAGTAATGAGCTTATTATTTTTCTAACAGGTTTGCTTCATTAGTTCCCATGTGCCATTTTAACATTTTTAGATATTTTGTCACACAATGACCGTTGTATTTGTACTTGAAACAAAGAGGCAGCATAGTAGGCTGCATTTTTTTTTTAATTTGTCCAGCAAAATGTAACTAAAAAGACATTGGCAGAATAATCGACGATGATTTTTTAAATAACCGAACGTGTCAGCCTCTGCTTATTAACAGCTAATATTTTACCTGAACAGCCAGGTTCACTCGCATTTTCTGCGAATTACTAAGCACTAGGTGACGTTTCGTCAATTTCGGGTAGACACGAACGTGACCGGGCCCCGCCAGCGCCTTATCTTTTTCATGCAGAGTCTTGAGATGCTTCCATCTGATAAAAAGGTTTTCCTGGGCCCATCCGTACCTTCAAAAATAGCCTCGCAATTATCTAAGGGATCATCCCATTTTAGACCGCTGAAAAATTCGGTATTTTTAGCAATTTTTTGTATGGTTTCTATAAAAGATATTAAGGGGAGATATACACCTAGATGGTCGAGGTCGAGGATTTAGAAGCTATGAACATTCCGTCGACCGTAGAAGACCTACACTATGGGCCTGGTATCGATGATTCCATGTAAGTTGACAAATTTCATGATTTATTCATTCCCAAATTTTCAAACGCGTTTTTCTCAAAACCACGTTTTTCAAATCGGTACCCAAAATTTCTCGGAAACCAATGAACCGATTGCCTTGAGGTTTTTTGTGGTTATTCTATACACCATTATCTAGTACTTGTCATAGGATTTTTTTCCATTACTTAGTTTTTGTTTTATAGGCAAAATAATAACTAATTTTTGGCCCAAAAATCACTATTTATGTTTAAACGTCCGCCATTTTGTCATAAATCGATATTTTAAAAATCGGCTATGACAAGTACTAGATTATAGTATCTAATTTGATAATCTTTTTGGTTTTTTTTCAGATGTTTTTTGAAGAAACACAAGTGGGTACCGTATACGCAGATTTTTTTACGACGCTCCAAGGATCATACAATATCCTTGTATATTTTTGATATTTTCAAATAAATAAAATTAAACATATTTTTGAATGTATATACTTTTAGATAATTAAAGCTCCAATCCGAATTTTCAAATAGTTTACCTTGACAAAATTTACAAAAATGACCTTTTTCCGGCTCCTAGGTGTATATCTCCCCTTAATGTAAATTTTGTTGAGCTCAATAAAATAACTCTTGAAATATACGAAAACATTTTTTTGATTCACCTTACATAATGTATCCCTGGTAGCAGCATCCGCATAGCCCCGCGAAACAAAGTGATGTCTGCTTCCTTGATGTTATTTCTGAGTAGATTTATTTGAAACCCAAAACCAAAAAGATTTGAGTTCAGTATAGCTGTGGCTACTGTACGAACTAAAATTATCAATTTTCATGCGAAAATAACAATATGGCGGCTGTTGAAAAAAGTCTCCAAAAATAAGACTTTTTCGAGTGATATTTCTGTGTAAAAAGGTACTTTAAATAAAAAAAATTCAAAAAATTCTAGTTCTAGCAGTAGCCATACATGTGACGAATATGTAGTTAAAATTTCGTAAGGATCGGTTCAGTAGTTTCGGAGAAAAAATCAAGCAAGCAAGAAAAAAAAGTGGTTTTGGGAAAAACTCGTTTAAAATTCGCATTCGAGTAAGAGCACGCTGGAGAGCGCGCTCAAATGAACTTGAAAAACAATACTTAGACTACTCCGATCTTTATAAATTTCTACACAATATTCTTGAAGTGGTCTATTTTCAACATCGATTTTTTGAAGTTGATAAAATGGGATGATCGCCTAGGCCTGTGCTAATCAAAACGGCCTCATATTTCAAAGCATAGTCGACGTTACGAACCTGTAGAATTTGGCTGCTGTGCTCTCATAAAGGCGATTCGCAATCGCCTTTATGAGATGCGGTGTATCAGAAAATATGAAACCTCGTCGGTCCTCGGAACTCAGGTGTTCGAAGTAGTTTTTAAAACGTTTCCTACTACCTACCGCCCAATTCGGACCAACACTTTCGATTGGTGCTTGCGCAATCGGTCACCACTCCGTGAACTCGTGCTTCGACGTCTTCGAGCAACACGGCTGCCTTAAGGGGCGAGATGCAGGCAGAATTTTCAAAAAATCGATTTTTTTATACATTTCCTCGAAGTATGATGTTTTGAAAATATTCCCTGAAAGTTTCAAGTCAATTCGATGAATAGTTTCCGGGATATCCCACAATTAGTGAAGGGGCGTCGGGTCCCCATGGCAGGTAGCGACTGACAAACGCGCAAACGATAATACCCCGGAAGGCAGAATACTTCGAAGACAATAACAAATTGATATTTTGGAAGCTTCCACATCGGCAGAAGCCCTATCGTATGGGCCAGGAATTGATGATTCGACGTAAGTAATTTTTTGAATTAGTATCTCTATACAGAAAACCAGTGTAAAATTGGAAAACGCTTTTAGAAGTTTTCAAAAATTTATTACTTAAAAACTATAAACTATAGCAAAATTTTATAAAGAATACTTTCGTTTTAAAATTGCCCAAGATGTTAAAAAAATAATGATTCAACCCGAAAGAACCCAATTGAATGCTCGACTTTTCGGCAAAAATTGTGATATTCGGATTCAGCAGATCAAAATACATAAGAAAAATTTAGCTTCATCCACGGTCTTTTAAACAGGTCTGGGCACTCCCATATACTTTGCATAGGCCGTCGTGTGACAAAAAGTGAGGCCATTTAAGTTCCGAAACGGGCCACACTACTTGGAGCGCTAGTATCGCAGCGGCCGATTGTGGGACAGAGAGCGATATACTAGCGCATGTGTACTGTCTTCATGGTTGTAATGAGAATACATCCTCTACATAATTACATATAGCATTTATCATAGAAACTTACTTGTGCGATAATTTGTCCATCTCCGTCTTTATGGATAAAGTGGCGCACAATGTCGGATTGATTAAAATGCTTCTCGCATATTTTGTGCGTTATTTTTAATTCATTTATGAGTGGCGATACTGCCTTCACCCATTTTTCACGCAATATAGGATCTTTCAGGCATTGCAAAATTTTTACTTCAATTATCAATTCACTTGAATTATCGGTTTACTTCAATAAAAGACACTTCAAATAAAATAAACATTTCCACTTCTGTTGGCCGTCGGTGTACGGTGTGGTAAGGTGGGGACGAGGTTGTACACAATATACTAGCAAACACAACAACACTAGTATATATAAGCAAATCGGCCGCTCCGACGTTAGCGACGTGGCGGAATTTGGAACTCAATTGGCCTCACTTAGTGTCACAAGATTTTAGCCTCTGTGTCCAGACCTGTTTATAAGACCGTGGCTTCATCCATCGAGCCAAGAAGACTAGAGCTAAGGAGTCCGAACGCTTACGGCGATCACGATCCAAAAGCGTCCACGGAAATCCAGTTATTAGTGGTTGGTGGTTTCACCGCGTGCGTCGCTGCTCATCACCGAACCGAAATGAACTGAGCGACAAGAACGCAACCGACGCCATCCGCCAACGATGATTCCTGCTTGTCATCCATGTTGGAATAAAGCGTGTGCGGACCGTGCGGACTAACGAATTTCGCGTTTAATAAAAAATAATTGTGTCTCGGTGTAAAATATATTTATCGTGATCTGCGGCGAAAACTATCGAAGGAGTGTTATGTATTGTCTGATGTTTATAAATAAATTTTGTTTGTTACTGCTTCCGCAACGATAAGAAAACATATCGACTGAATTTCGGTATTTCGTTATTATTTTTTATCTGTGCAACGTATAGTATCATAATATGGGAATATAATTTGTGATAATTTGTAAAACTTTTATCTAGATTAAAAAATTCTTATGAATGTTCTTGTGTTTATAAATAAATTCTGTTACTGCATCCACAACGAAGAAAAAATATTGTCTTAATTTCTTTATTTCGTTATTATTCTCAATCTGTACAGCGTATCATCAGTGTGAATATAATGTGATTCAAAATTCGTATCAATTTTCTTGTATCTATAAATGTATTTTCTTAGTTACTGGTGACGCAATGAAAAAAAAATATATTGTCTTAATTTCTGTACTTCGTTATTATTCTCTATCTGTACAGCGTATCATCGGTGGGAATATGATGTGTGATAATTTGCAAAACCTCAGTCGTGATTGAAAATTCTTATAAATTTTTCTTGTGTCTATGAATGCATTTTGTTAGTTACTGCTTCCATAACAAAAAAACTATATTGACTTAATTTCTGTATTTCGTTTTTATTATTTATCTGTACAACGTATATAATATGTGAATATGATGTGTGATCATTTGTAAAAGCTTTATCTGAATCCAAAATTCTCATGAATTTTCTTGTATCTAGAAATAAATTTTGTTTGTTACTGCTTCCGCAACGAAAAAAAAACATATTGACTTAATTTCTGTATTTAGTTGTTATTCTTTGTCTGTACAGTGTATCATAATGTGTGATAATTTGTAGAGGTTTTGTCTAGATTCAAAATTATTATGAATTTTGTCAGAGTCATAAACTATTATCATGTCATGGGAGGATCCTTTCTAGCGTGATCTAGCGGAAAAAATCAAATCTGTGAGATCGTTTTATCTTTACATTGTATCATAACATGTGAATGTGATGTGTGATAATTTGTAAAAGTTTTGTCTTGATTCAAAATTCTTATGAATTTTCTTGTGTTTATAAATGAATTTTGTTAGTGCTTCCGCAACGAAAACAAAAATATATTGACTTCATTTCTGTATTGCGTTATTATTATTTATCTGTACAGCATATTATAATGTGTGAATATGATATCACAATGAGTGATAATTTTAGAAGTTTTGTCTAGATTCAAAATTCCTATGAATTTTCTTATGTCTATAAATGAATTTTGTTTGTTACTGCTTCCTCAGCGAAAAAGAAAACATTGACTTAATTTCTTTATTTCATTATTATTCTTTATCTATACCACGTATCATGATGTCTGTTCATTTGTAAAATTTTGTCTGCATTCAAAATTCTCATGAATTTTCTTGGGTCTATAAATAAATTTTGTTTATTGCTGCTTCTGCAATGAAAAGAAACATATTGACTGAATTTTCACATTTCGTTATTATTCTCCAAAACAATCTATATTATCTATATAAGACTTTTATCTATCTAATATAAAGAAATTTCCTGCACCAACTGGTTTCACAATTAATTTGATCCAATTACCGTTCCATATGAAGAAGAAAAGGGTGCTTCTTGCATATCGTACGGCACTGTTTTTAAATTAATTTGATCAAATTATCATATGAAGTAGCAAGGGGTGCTTTCTGCATATTGTACGGCACTGGTTCGTTCCTGATTTCAATTCGGTTCGGTGGAGAGCAGCGCCACCCTTCTCATCTGGATTTCCATGGACGTTTCTTCAACACTGCGTTCGTACTCCTTACCTCTAGTCTTCTTGCATCGAGCTCAAAATTTTACGAACATGTAATACCGTATCCACATCGAAAAACTTTAACCGCGTTTTTCTCGAAACTATGTTTTTCAAGTCGATGACCACTATAATTAAAAAACCACTCGATGGATTTTGATTAAATTTGGTGTGCTTATTGATAGCATAAAAAACTAGTCGTTAATCGAAGGATTTTCATTTTTGTTGAAAATTTCTATTTTTTTAAAACAATAAACGAGCGATTTTTTGGTCGAAAATCGAAAGTTATCTGTCGGAAGCCGCCAATTTGTTAATTAAAAAAAGCTTCGATTAAGGTCTAGATTTATTATTAAACTAATGATTTTTGTTTTTTTTTTTTAATTTCAGATAATCCAGTAAAATTTTATGATGGTCACCGCAAAGCGCTATATGCCGAAGGGAGTCCGACAAAGATGGCGATATTTTTATAAATAATCAATATTTTTCTGTGTAACCACTTTTCTAAAACAAACTTAATTACTGTAACAAAAAAATTATTGAAAATTTTCGTTTTTTCACGCCTCTACTGCATCTCACCCCTTAACAAGTAGTTGCGCTAAAACGTATCCTTTAACAGATCGACGATAAGCGGAAGCAGTTATTGGCTGCGTGTAATCGTCGAACAACGGCTAGAACATAATTACCAGGCCATGATTGGCTTTATCGGTAAATTCTGAAGTTCGTTTGAAGAACTCTGTATCGATACTGATACTGTCTCGCGATGCTATTTCATGGAGAAGAATTCCGTATTTCTTAATATTTTCCTTCTTTGACAGCCAATTTCATTACTTCGAAGAATTCATCATGGAGAAGCCACACGGAGCATTGATGTTAGAGAGATATCTATGAAAAGGTAAGAAAAAGCACGCGCGCTAAAGAAAAATGAATAAATTGACTCTGGAATGAATAAATGATTATTAGCTGTAGTTTTTCAACAATCAATATTATAATTATCGTATATAAAATACCTTCGGATAGTTCGAGGACACGGAATCGGAAGTATGCTGTTGACACGTACGAAGTTGTACCCAGAGGCAAAGCGCATGTGCATCAACATGCACAACATTATCCATTCTTCCGTGGATCGTCTTCCCGTAGAGTCCCTCAATTTTGCCGCGGCAACGATTTCTTTCAGAGCATGTGTTTGCTTCCTAGGCAGCTTCGCTGTTTCGAGAACCTCCTCCAACGATTTCTCACTATACGCATTCAATTGTTCTTGGCACGCATCAAGCTCGGACTTTGATGCTAAAATTCCTTTTTTTGCGCGTCTCACAGCTTTTTGTACGGATTTAAATTTCTCTTTCAGTCGCGATAAATTTTTTTTCTCTTGCGGAGACAATCGAAGGTGAACTCGTTTTGGCTCTCCACGTATCTCGTTTCTTCGAATCTTCCTTGCGGCGGTCTTTTTCACTCTACGGCAAAATTTGCAGACTGTTGCGTCGTACAGCAATAGAGAACATTTCACGTGTCGCCATGTTCCGCTGACATCTTTACTAACAACACGACAGTCGATTTCATCCAGCTCCTTTTGTAACTTTGAACCTGTACACACTTTAAGTTTGTCCAGTTCGAGCAACAGAGCTTGCAACTGTTCGATCGTGAGTACAGGACCGAGCTCGATCTGCAGGTCAGCGATGCTCAATGGTTGACTCAAAATATTTACTTGCACCGACAGATTACTCGTAACTATGACTTCCTTGAGTGGAAAGGTTTTCAGTACATCGCTGCCTCTACAGTACTCTAATTTACAAAATACCACACTAGTCGTGTCGTCATGTCTCATGTTCTGTTTGACCCATCCAGGTACGAGCGGTACATTTAATTCAATCAATTGGCTTTTAAGCAGTGCCACTGGAGCATGAGAACTTTCAGCACGCGGCTCCGTTAGAAAAACGTCCGTGCAATTCGCCGGTACATTTTCTTCTTTCGACTCTTCCTTTGCAGATTTTTTGCTGATATCCATGGCTTCTACAGAATTACTTTCCGGATGTGATGCATTTTCAACTATTGCGGATGGTTCTGGCGTCGTACATTCCGTCCAAGTAAATATCGATGGTGTTGATCCTTTCACCAACCGAGGGATTTTGTACGGTGACTAAAAAGGCGTTATACAATGATTAAAAAAGCCTGAAATGAAATAATTTTTTTCATCCAAATTATTCTACTTATCATACGTACCACACCAATTACCGCGCCGTCAGGCCCTAGCAATTCTCGTTTCCACAGTACTTCGTCTGGTCGAAAATGCTTGTCGCACACGGATTGCCCAGGCTTGATGGATTTTTTTGTGCGTCCGATGGCTTTTTTCCATAATTCTAAGGTCTCTGAATCACGTGGTACGTTGAAAAAATGTGACTTTTCTTTGTTTGATTTATAACCCGACGTGCAGCCAAGAATAAGGCACGCCGGCATTGTTAAATATAAAATCGAAAACCGCCAAGAATGTTTTGTATTTAATACTCTGATAACAAAACACCAAGACCGAAAATGTATCTAATCACTTTAATAACGAAACGAATCGGCAAAAAATAATTTCTATTTAATCACTTGGATAACGAATGCCGCGACTATTGTTTAATAATTCGACACTTTCAAATCGACCATCAAGATCGGGAAAACAAAGAATATGTACAGGTTGCGGAGGTTAGAATTGACGAAATGATGCGGCGAGACGTTTTGCGGAGTGGAGGGAGTAGAGGCATGGAGCCTACATACCAGGAGGTTCAACGGCAATGCAAAGGCGCTGAAAAAAGCGTCCCAGAAAATGTGTCGAAGTGATGGCGCTGGGGTGCAGCGGCACCCACATGTATAGTAATATATTGGTCAACGAGGTGAAGCTGATCGGATGAGTTTCTAACCTCACGACACGGTCTTGCAGGTCTTGAAACTCGCTCAAAATATCAGTGGTGGGGGCTTGCCTCTTATTGAAGCACCGACTGTTTCAACTCGTGACCACGAGGATCGCTGCTGTAGAGTGATGCAGGCTGGGTGAGAGAGACGGAAATAGATTTCAAAAGTAAACAAAACCCAAACATAACCGCTGATTCACGCGACCACACGCGACGTGCTCTACTTGTAAACTTGTAAAAACGGTGATATTAAAAAATGACTAAATGGTGCATTGTGCCAACGTGTAAAACAGGCTCTCGGAGTGAAAAATCGAAACGCTCAGTGTTTCGGGAGCCGAGAGACTTGGTGCAATTAAAAAAATGGGAGGCTGCGATACCGGGAGTTGGGAAATTAGAGCCGAGACACGTTGTATGCGAAAATAATTTCGAACCGAAATGTGTTCATCGAGAATGGGCGAAACAGGCGTTGGAGCCGGGAACATGAAAAAAAAAAGAAAAATTATTGGGATCATTACAATAAATACTTTCCAGGCTAGAAAACATAAAACAAAGTTAGTGAAATATTTTCATTTATCCTACTCGAGAGTCCTTCGCTTAAAGGTCGAAAAAGAGGTGTTTTTTTAAATTTACCAACGCAAACCGTTTCGGAAACTGCAAAGTCGAGATTATTGAAAATGTTTCTTGGGACATGCATTAAAATTTTTCGAAGAGGAAATAAAGAATTGCAAAAGAAGCACCGTTTCTTAAGTATTTGTTTCATTTTCAAGAAATACATCCTGCAAGCATTTCGGTCTGGATTCCACTTCGGTCTGGAATAGTTGCCATTATTTTCAGGTCAATTAAAACAACGCGTAAAGCCTATTTTTTTTATAAAAGCTAAAACATGTTTTTAAAAACCCGAGAGTACAAGGATCGAACCCCTGAAAGCAACATTACGAAGCTTGCACCGAACCCCTCGACCAACACGAACTCACATTGACACCTATATAAAAAAAACATTCATATTCATTGTACCCACTTGGATAACTATAGTCTTTTGGTTTTTTTCAGGTTTACGAGAAAGTTACTTTTAATTGTATTGAGGTCCATCATGCATTTTTGACATTGAATATCTTAATTTGCCTACACCAGTCAATTGTACAGCTAGGTTAGGTTCCTATGAGTCAACAATCGATTTCCATCTCTCTCGCACAGCCCGCATCACTCTATCGCAGCGACACTCGTGGTCACTAGGCAAAACGGCCAGTGCTTCAATCCGAGGACATACCCCCACCACCAGAGTTTCGAGACCTGTATGTAAGACCGTGCCCACGATAGACCGATCGTGACATCAAACTTCGAAATATCCGCCGATTCATAATTACCTCATGACGGTTCGGGAAAAAAAGCGCAAAAGCGAGAAAAGATCTCAAACTCAAAATGGCGGCGATACACCCATCTAGAAAAACGTGTTTTTTTTACAAATAGCTTCACGGGAGAACGATTTTCTCGTAAAATATGACCTGAAACAAAAACCAAAAAAATTATAATTTATATATTATTAGCTATGAGACTACCTAGAAATTTGCTTTCAAATTTTAAAAGAATAGCGCACTTTGAAGGAAATAAATCGATTTTTTGCAAAAAAAAGCAGTAAATTGTTTATAAAAAAAAAGTTTACATTTAATCGAAAAACGGCCACGTACTCCAATAGAGAATGTAATTGTGAAGCTGCTATCAAAATTTCAAATCAATGCATGCAAAGGTGGTCGAGTAATCCGTCTTCCGAAATTGAAAAAAGTGGTTTCGAGAAAAACGCGTTTAAAGTTGTACGAGCAACTCGGCGCGCGCTCCGAGGCGCTGCGGCAAAATCGATAATTGAAACTTTAATTTAAAAAAATCGATACAGGACCAATTGCATGTTGTTTTTATGACACCAAAGTATTTTTTGGCAAGAAAACGTCTTTCCAAAATCCTAGAGTGGTGTTATCCCTTAACACGAATGAGGGTTAGGTACATCATCTGTAATCTGTCTTAGATCGTACCCATGTTTAGCGTATATCTATATACACATAGGTGCCGGAGCACTCCAGCGCCATCACTTCTCGTTCTCGTTTTAGGGACGAGTTGAAAGGCCTCGCTGAACCTCATGGTATCTAGGCTCCATGAGTAGAGGCATGCGGGTGACTACTACCGCCGCACGGTGGACTGCTTCGCGGATTAGAGTCTGTTCAACGGAGACATCTTACTTAAGGGGTTAGGCCACAGTAACGGGCATAAAATCATGTGCAAATTTAACCATTTTTTTTCGAATGATAAAGTGATTCACTCATAAAATTAATTGCACATTTATTTAGTATGAATATCAAGGCGTTAGAAAAAATATATATTTTTTTTCGATTCACAAAATGGCCGACTACTCGAAACTTCTCGAAACAGCTTTTTTCAATTGGCGTGACAAATGAATTCAACAATTTTCACTCGATTTGAAAGTAATATTCCCAATTGCATTTCGCAGAGAAGTACGTACGGAATTTCTGATTAATCGAAAACTTTTCATTTCATGAGCAGTGATAACGAAATTTTTCACTGAAAATTCATTTCTTGAGTTCAAATACCTACAACTTTTAAATAAAACAATATTTTTTTAATTCCGTACGTACTTCTCTAGGTATTCTAATGTAGATTGACGAAAATTTTTGTTTTTTGTCCTCGGGAAAAAATTGTGGATGCTAAATGTCACGTCGCGGAGTGCCTAAAAAAAGTTAACAAAACAAAATATTAGTAGTCGGCCATTTTGTACATCGAAAAAAAAACATTTCTAACAGCTTCACATTCATACTAAATAGATGTGTAATTGATTTTATGAGTGAATCACTTTTTGATACGAAAAAAATTGTTAAATTCGCACATGATTTAATACCCGTTACTGTGGCCTAACCCCTTAAGAGAATTTAAACGAGTGCCAGGCACGGTTTAACGGTCTTACATACCGGTCGGGAACACGGTCTTACATACAGGTCTGGAAACGACCGTGGTGGGGGTAGGCACCGTTAACGAACCCACGTTTGTTTCCAATTTTCGCCACTACGTGGCATTGCTATCGGCGTGTACGGTGCGACAAGGACAGAACAGCTTCCGTCCGTCTCTGTCACTCTTCTCGATGATCCGAAATACAAATTACCTTTTTCGCGGGGGGGGGGGGGGCGAAGGGGGAATATAGGTAGATGAGAAATAATTGTGGAATAAGGAGGGGGGATCGTGGAAGAGAATTGAAGTGGGGCTTGTAAAAAGGGGAAGATCCTGTATGGCTGGAAGAACCCCAATATAACAATTTTTTAAATAAATAAAAATACTTACCTTTTTCGAACGAAATGGATTTTCATTCGAATTTTATTCCGAGTTTCTTTCGATGATCGATATACAAATACCTTTATTGAACACCCGGTGTGACACGTGCGTACCGCACACACCTTCGGCATGTCGACAAGTTTTCAATAATACCCTGAAACAACGGTCCACCTTCCCAAGCTTTATGAATATTTTAAACTACAAATGCTCGTTGACGCGACGCAAACAGAGGTTATCGAGAACGTGTAATCAAAAAGTTATGGCAAGGGGCGAAGGGAGAGATCACAGAAGACCGTGGGTGGGAGGTACTCGCCGATAGTAGCGACGGCGGTGGCGACGAGCGGAATGAAAAGTGAAGCTCGTAACGGTGCCTCACGACTCCATTGAAATCTGGCTTCGTTTCCAGACCTGTATGTAAGACCGTGGTCGGGAAACTCCTAGGGCGGGGGGATGACTTAGATAATGAGGCAAAATGGCAGTTCTCGCTGCTGCCATCCTAAGCGCTGTTAGGTAAAAGTGAGCCAATCAAACGCAAGTCCGAACAGCTATGCAAGGGCGCACATTTTTCAAAATAAACATAGAGTCTGTTCGTTTTAGCTAAACTGTCTACAATTTCAATAGATACAGTAACAGAAAGTCCTCAGAAGGCGAAAGAAGTGTAGAAAAGTGCAACCAAAACGAACAGACCCAATATTTGTAAGAGCGAAATAAATGGAAAATGTTTGAGTATTTCTCACTCCTGATCCTCCGGGCAGAATGAGAATTATTATTTCAGTGACCTGTATTTCTCGTATGCTCGAACTTCTGTAAAAATTTTATTTGGTTTTTCGCCATTGGAGTAGATGGGGTATGAACAAATGTGCGCGGTCTAATTTTTTCCCTTATAATTCATGTTTATTCTTAGTAGATTGCATTCCTTGTTTGTTTCTATAACTTTTATGTTGATTTTTGCTTTTTTAACAATGTTAATCAGAACCTGACAATAAATATAATGGAAGAGGAACAAAAAAAGAAGTGAACGCATTGTATATGTTCAAGAGGCACCGTTTTCATTGATTTGTTATTTGGTGAGTTTGTTTTTTACAACAAATTGTTTTTTGCCGTTTTTGGTTTTGTTTATAGGCGAACTGGCGCATCCTCAATCGAATATAATAAAATATAACGAAGGATAAGGCCGGGCCCACACTATGCGGTTTTACCAGTTACTGCTGCGTTCAAACACTTAGAAATCTTCAAAAACTATGAAATTGTCAGTATAGCGAAAGGTCAAATGCAATTTATTATTCCTAGAAAACCTTCAAAATATCGTCACTTACAAACGATTTCACGCCGATTAAGCCATTAATCATGCAGAAATACCGTGCTAATGAATTCTTCGGCGCTAACTTCACCTATCCAATAAGATCATGCGTGGAGAACTTAACGATTTTTGTTCGAATGACCCCCCAAAGAATGTCAATGACGAAATAAATAAAAATGGTAGCGCTAACGTCACGGTCATTTTTTATTTCTATTTTTAACCTAACGGTGATCTAACAAACGTTCGAATTGTTCTCACAATCACCTACAAATGACTTACAAAAGAGTAGAACGAAAAAAAAATCAAAATTCAACAGGCGTGGCGCGAAATTCACCAAGCTTTATCTGTGAGCCACTTCCCACCCTACAAGTTTCTAGACCTGTGTCTAAAACTGTGCGTGTGGAACAAGAAAGCGCCAATTCGCGGTCTCCAAAAGTCTTAGCGCCTCTCGAGGCCTAAGGCAGAAGCTCTACTAGTATAGTAAACTTTGTCGAAATACATTGATAACAATAGACAACATTTTTTAAACGAAAAATTACTCGATATTCTGCTGTGTTCCAGGGTGAAAGACGGATAATAAAAGTGAATTATCGTTCCACCCGCCACCGAAAAATCGTCCTCTTGAAAAAGTGGTTATTGGCTCGGAAAATGACTCTCAAGGCGAGTTTGTAGTCCGCAAGATTTTTTCATTTCAAGTCTGTATCTTTATAAATAATAAATCGAGCGATATTAAAAGTTAATTCTGTTATATATAATATATAAAGATAATTTCAGACGCCCCTTGTAAAAAGTATGCTCTGAAAAATAGAATCACCCCTCGAAACCTGCGATCGATACTCATAACCTCAAAAAATCAAAATCCAAAGCCGACGGAGCTGAAAAAAGCGGAAAATAGATTATTTACTGCAGTAGCATCTTTTCAATCTACCATGAAGATAAATCCAATAGCCAGCTCGCAGGAAATCACGAACGAAATCATTGTTTATTTTTGAGGCTGCCTGTACATTGACCGACCATATTGAAATATCGCTGCGCCACCTCTAGATCGTGAAATTCGCGAATATGTTCATGTACTCTTACCACCCAAGGGTGACATCTAGCGGTGAGCAGCGACGTAGTGTTGCTAAAAACCTACAGAGTACTGCAGCAGAAGACGTCCGTGTCGAAATTGCTCAACGAGTGTCATTCCGACTTAACTGCACTCCGTGACGTTAATATTTCCGCGCCATCTACGATTTCGTATAAAAACCTATAAATTTCCAAAATTGTACGATTTTCCTTTTGCGAAAACACTGCGGTAATACTTCACAAAAACTTCGATCAAAGTTGAACTCTTAGAAAAAAAAACATGTTTAACAAAAGAAAAATAGATTCCCCCGACATTGATCAGTACAGCGTTAATCCTCGACGAAAAATGTCTATCGTTTTCACGCTCGCGACTCACATGATAAACAATTTTTACTCTCCTCAAACTCTTCGTTATAATCGCATCCTACCTGCGCCCACTTTATAATTTCTCCGTCGCCTTTCCTCTTTTATTCTTCTCTTTCGCGTATGCGCGGTAACGCGCTTTCGGGATCGAAGAAAAAAGCCGCTAAAAACGAGGCTGCGATTGTAATTGGTTGTCGGGCCGGTGGCGCCCGAGCCCGTCGAATCTGCTGAATGGAAGGAGTGGCGCGTCGTCCAATCGACAACGGCCATATTGTCGACCATCTCTCTCCCTCGCACACTTTCTCACGCACTTTTTTTATCTCCTTCAATGAATATAATAATAACATTGCCACGCAAAGTGCCATGTACACGCTGTGACGTGTGGCCACATAGGCGTCCATACGTACACACAGCGGCGATCCCCACCAAAGGCGTAAGAGTTTCACCAAAGCGAATATATAAAAGGAGGGTGTAGAGGAGGCTTTAACCCGGTTGTACGAGTACCGATAGCGCAGTTCCCTGGAGAGCGAGGCCAGTAGTCTCCGGCGCGCCGTCTCGCGGGTGCGTGCTTCACAATTATTATCCCACCGTAAAGCACGCGAGGGCGCGAACGGTGTGTCGTACATTTCGTGCATGCCTCACGAGGGAATATAAAAGAAAACTTACGAATAATCAATTCGAGTTGTGTGTGCGTGCGTGTATGTGTGTGTGTGCGTGACGACGGCGCCGGAAAGTTCGATCGGCGTTTTTCCCGGGTCTCCGTAAAGTGAGAACTGCCGGGAAAGAAAATACACGCCAAGTCCGTGAAAATTCGTACGAAAAAGAGAAAAAAAAAATCGTTTTCCAAGAACAATCCTCGTTGGTTCGAGCTCTGTATTTTTGACGTACCGTTAGAGCCGGAAACTTCGGGTCGCCTCGGAAGCTTTGACAAAACGAGAACCCGTTAGAAACGGTGAGAAATCAGAGGTGAGGAGGAGGGATAAACGTTCGACTCTACTGATATCGAGAGAGGGCGGGGAGTGCGAAGTGGGAAGAGGCAAGTCTTTCATCTGGTCTCACGCACACGTTTCCATTATTTATTTATCGATTACTCCCGGCCCTTCATCAAGACTTGCGCGATTGTAATCGATACACACAAACACACGCGTGTTTTATAGAACGTTACACAGTTTTGCAGTAGGGCAATTGAACATTTCTACGTCAGGGAGGAACGCGTGGTTACAGCGCGATATTCTTTTTTAATATTTTTTTGTGGCTCGGCGACCCGGCGCGAAATACTGCGAGGAAGAGAGAGAGAGATAGGGCGATCCCCGCCCACGGTGTACCAGCGTATAGCCGGCGCGCGTGGTCGAATTCCTTTCGCCTCACTTCTCGGGCTCCTGGAAATGATCCAAACGCCATCTCTCGCTCAATCTCAAACTTTTATCTCCTCAATCTTCGAAATTCCCCCTATCCCCCCTCCCTACCGGTGTTTCCACAAAATTTTCGCACACCACGCGCATGAGACGAAAGGAAAGAGGGGAGAGGCGGAGCTCGCGACTCTTTGAAATTTCTATTTTGCCGGCCTGTAGAGTACGCGGGACACAAGACGCTCGTATATTTCGGTGGGTCCAGGCGGTGAAAGGAGAATAAAAATTTACCGTTCGTTACGCCAGAGAGAGAGAGAGAGAGAGAGAGAGAGAGAAACGCGCGCGCGCCCTGGTGAAGATTTTTTTCTCACGTTGTGAAAAGTGGTGGACGAATTCTCGGACGCCCGAGTAGCTGCCGCACAATTTTGAAGCCGGTGGGTACACGGACTCGTTTCCGTGCGAGAGTCCCTTTTTTCCGGAGCAATTCGAAAAACATTGCAACGTCTTCATTTCTCAGGAATCGATGGAGCGTGCGTTTGTTTTGCAAGTTTCACGCGCATGGTTCCATCGTTGCAGGATTTTTCACGACTAACCGATTTTCGTCTTCCTAGTGCGAGATGTCAGCACTTGGGGCCTTGAAAAAAATGACCGTTTCTCAAGGTCATCCGGGACGAGCATGCGGAAGGCATTCTGTGTTTACGAATGTGGATTCGGTAGGAATTGTTACCGTGAACGCGTATGGGAAGATTCGAAGGGATATTCTAGTTTTGGTTAACTTTATATTTTTCTTATTTGGGGTGTTTTATTAAGGAGGTTGGAGCGGTCCAGTTGAGTCGAATGACGGTTTATGCATATAGTTTTCTGTATAACCTCAAATATGCATTCGAGGTATAGGTTTATTCTGTAGATACTAATTTTTCATAAAATAATTTAATGGCCAAGTTATGCATTTGTGTATTTTTATTATGTGAAAAAGAAAAACTTTTGTGTTACTACCAACTTGAAAGAGTAAAGCATTATCGATGATTATTATGAAAATACTACATTAGCGAATATTTTGTGAAACAGAATGGAATTTTGACTCATTTATAATTGTGCCTATTTATATTTATGTCACGACATTATTTATTATTACCATTGATTAATGTTAAGTGTTGTCGAAATACGGCAACGTCGCGGACATTGAGGTCGGCTGCAATCCTCTTCATTCGCCAGCCAAGATTCGTAATTTTTTATCAAACCTTGATGGTTCAATATTGAATATATACGATGTTGAAGTTTGCATCGCTGAATGCAATCAATTCTTTCTTAATTCCTTCATTTTCATTATTATTTTGAATCTTTTTTGCCGCTTTTACTTATAGATTTTTCATAAAGATTCTCAAAAATGTTTCAACGACTTTCGTAGCCTAAATGTTCCGAAAGAAAATTTGGGAATACGAAAAATATACATTTTCGTTGCAGTCCAACGATGCAAACTTCAATACCATCAATATATGTGGTTTACGATGGGCAAGATGGCTTTTTTTTCTTCTAAATGTTTACAAAGGTTTAGTTTTACATTTAGTTTTACGTATATGATGTTGAACTTTGCATCACAAAATGCAGCAAAAAAGCTTCTTGATTTTTTCATTCCTTCATTTTCATTATTATTTTGAATCTTTTTTGCAGCTTTTGGTTATAGATTTTTCATGAAGATTCTCAAAAATGTTTCAATGACTTTTTGTAGCCTAAATGTTCCGAAAGAAAATTTGGGAATACGAAAAAAATATATTTTCGTTCAAATGGTTCATCTTGGTGATTAATAGCCAACAAAATTACATCACCCGTAGCGTGAACGTCTTTCCCATGGAACCACGAAAAAAATTAAAAAATTGTAAATACTCAGCATAGTCTGTACAATATATATATATACACACATACACATACATATGTATATACATTTTTTTAAATCTTGGATTGTGGGTAACGCTTTAACCTCGTTAAATAAAACTGCCTCGGAACAAAAACACGATATTGAAGTTGGCATCGTTGCCAACAATGAAGCCAAGCAATGAAAATAAATATACTTATGGATTTCGTTCCCAAATTGTGCCTCCAAAAATCCTTCAATTATATTTTAAGACACTCATTCAGAGATCTATAATATGAATATATAAAAAAGGATTTTGCATAATTAGAAACACATTTAAAAAACAAAGAAGTCGTTGCGTTCCAAACGATGCAAACTTCAACACCATATAAAAACGGATTCTATCGATTTCTCTTTCGGGATATAAAAGGGTACAGTGCATTTCGACGGGGGATAAATAATGAATAATTCGAAACGAGGAAAGTTTATTATTAATGGGCGCTTCGCCGATAGAAAGTATTTCGCAGTTCAAATTATTTGCATTTCCGGTCCACGCGGTGAACTTCCATTTGCATTCTAGCTTGATTATTCTCCTATATAATCTGAGAGGTCAACGAAAGTGGCTTACGATAACGAAAATTAGCTTTGTGACCATTCGGTGCACGCAAATTTATCTGTTGATCTTTCGATTGAGTCCATATAGTAGTTCGCTGATGTCTGGTATTAAAAAAAATAAGGATGTCCCGGACATTTCAAATTGCACGCCACATTTTTTGTGGCGAACATAGAGTACTAATCTTTGACAACTGGCATCAGGAAGTATTGAGGTTTAGTCATGGAGAATTACACGAACGAGCAATGTATAGAAATTGTGAAAATTCACTACAAAATGGTGCAAATTTTGCATAGACGGTTCGAAAAGTCTGCACGTCTTTTGGTCATCATAACGCACCATCTCGCAACACTGTGGTGAATTTAATCGCAAAATTTGAGGTTAGTGGTTCAAATCTGACCGCAAAAAGCAGTGGTCGTCCTCGTACCGATCGGCCGAATGAAAACATAGCCGCAGTGAGTGCGAGTGTTGACGAAAATCCTTCCACTTCGATTCGCCATCAATTCCAATTGAACATTTCAAGATGCTCTGTGCAACGAACTTTAACGCAAGATCTGCATACGCATGCTTACAAGATCCAATTGACACAAGAACATGCGTGTTCCCCACATAACCGCCACGTTTTTACCTTATCTTAAAATTAAAATATTCGTACTTTTCAAATAAATAACACGTTTTATTAATAATACGTTTTATTAATAAATGTCAAGTCGTTTTGAGACACCCTTTAATATTGAAAGAACGGAGCTAGCGTCAGCATCTGATGAAGTTGCCACAGGTAATATGTGAAGAGTTGTTAACTCTGGCATTAAATATCTCAACTTAGAATATTACCCGAGTGGAAAACGTAACTCATCACCCCTAGCCACAAGCTAGTCAAGTGTTGTTTCAAATCGCCATTAGCTAGCCGTCTTAGCGATTGACTACCCAGCCTTGTAACGCTTTGGTCCTCTAGTGACTGAATACAAAAAATTAGATGGTGACTAGTTAGAAAGACATATCTCACCGCTTATATTTCTGACCTAGCCATGACCTAGTGTTTTCAGCTAGCGACTGGAAACAAAAAATTAGGTGGCGACTAGATAAAATAAAATTTGCGGCTAGATATTTATATTTTCTTGATTTTTTTGCACATTATTTACATCGTTGGACCTTTTTACGATATTCTTCGTTCTTCATTAATTAAGGTTATGATATTTGCGCTGTATTAATGGTTCAATTTTAAATTATCTCAGACAAACGCTTACGCCGTAACGTGGTTTCGATCCCGGGACCTCTGGGTGATGAGTTGTGACGTCCACTGAGCCAGTTCTACTTGTTTAATTTCTAAATTTTCCTATCGTCTACATATGTTACACTACACAATGTCAGATTATTGAAAAATGGGTGGATTAACAAATGTAAATAACATTATCGGATCAATGAGTCAATTGCGTTCGCATTGAGAGCGATAATCGCATAGAATTACATAACCTTAAATTGTATTTGTCCGATGATTTATTCCGGCTAGTACGGCCGCAGTTGGGAAGTATTGGCTAGGTCATCGCGAGTTACAGACTCGAGGATTTTATTCATTCGCAATGTCATATGTAACTCAAGTTGGTTAACCAACCATGAGCCAGTCGCTCGATGGAACTACACGCATTCACATAACCACACTTTGTCATTTGTGACTTAGATCGGATGGTCAGTGACTAGCCAAGAGGTGCACAGCCGCAGTTAGCTGGCTAGATCATGGCGAGATAGCTACTTGAGAATTTTTGCATTCGCAACGCCATCTGTAACTCAAGTTGCTTAGCCAGCCATGGGCCAATCACTCGATGGAACTACATGCAGTCACATAACCACACTTTGTCATTTGTGACCAAGATCAGCTGGTCAGTGACTAGACAAGGGCTGGATAACAAAACATCCACAATATTACTAGCTCATAGCGAGCCAACCATTGGTCAGTTCGTATGAGCTCAATTGGGCGAGCTAGTTAGTAGGTCGTGATTCAGACAGGCTAGAACAATTTCTACTCGGGTACACGATACTGATTTTTTACGTCTAGAAATATATCACACTTTTCTAAATTGACCTAAAATTCGGCGACTGAAGTCTTTTTTCAGGGTGTTGAAGTTTGCATAGTTGGAATGCAGCGAAAATTCTTTCTTACAATTACCTAATTTTCACCATTATACGAAATTGTTTCTCTGCAGAATAAGATTGTATTGTATTGTATTGTATTGTTTCCTCTTGTACAACGCTTTGCGCTTTTTACATACCCCTCGTCAGTTTATACATTGCACGCTTATATCTATGTCCTTAATCCTATTCTTAATTTTTATTCATCTGCCACCTCTCAAATCTCCAGTGACTGCTAGTCTGTCTTGAGACTAATCCCTGCGGTCACGGTTCTTCCCTTGCCAGAATAAGATTGTATATTTCCAAATGAAAATCCTCAAAGATATTTTTGTTATTTTGTAGCTCAAATCTAACGAAAAATGTGAGAAAGAAAAATTCATTGCATTCCAGCGATCCAAACTTCAATTTCATATATTTTTTTTCGATTGTCCTCGATGTAATCTTACCGAATTTTCGAGGTTGCACTTTTGCCGGACGAATTTACTTCTCGAATATTGAGCACTCTTTGAGGAAAATTTCGTCCCGATTAGTTGCATCGAGTTTGAGAAAGGAGAAATCGCGACCTGACCTTATAAATCGTTTGGATAAGGGTCGAGGGGATTACCTCTGCAGAGCCGCGTGTTTCGTTAACGGGTTCAAAGCTGGGCAGAAAAACGTTATTCCGTTAATTAACGAAGTTAACATATTGCTTAATGATTTAACTTTTAAGTTAAATTCAAAAACTACTAACGGTCTTATCAACTTCCGTTAATTTAAGTCCGTTACTTCGTCTTCGCGATGCGCACCACCCTCATGAGGCCGGTGGCGAACATATGAAGTGCGCGACGCAAGTGCAAGTGAGATGAGTAGCTATGCTAGCGTGCGTGTAAGCAAGAACCCTATACAGCGTTCCACAAGAAAACGACACACCTCAAAACCTAAATTGGTCCGGTACAATCAGCTGCCGCCTCCTCTTTACCGTCTCTACTTAGTTTTTAATTTACCTTTCTTATCTAGCCTACCGTACTAGACCCTATTATACTCTATATCTACCTACTGCAGTACTATGTACCCATGCTGTTATAAAAAAGTATTTATGTATTAATCTGACTATAAAATCCTTATTTGACTGGTTAATTTTTTAAATAAGTGTTTGGTAAAACATAATAATACGAATTACTTATAATTTCATATAGATTGTTAACTTTAACCCATAACTTAAACTTGTGTTAAATTTTCAAGAAATTAACGCTTCAACCATTAACGAAGTCAACTTTTTGAGTAGCGTAATAACAATTAACGAAGTCATTTTTTGGATTAATTTTGCCCACCTTTGAATGGGTTACACCTAGCTAGTGGCCGGGAAAAAGTGGAATTTTTGTGAATTTTTGCTAGAAAAATGTGCGTAGGTTTCAAAATTATTTTCTACATTAAAGAGTATGATTTTGAGTATCTGTTGCAATTTTTGCATTGAAAAATATTTATAATTTTGGTGGATACAATGGAAAAACGTTCTTATCGCGGTGTCCACTGCTGCTGGGTAACAAATCATCCGAAAAACAATCACGCATTTATCTTTTGCCTGAAATTATCTACTGCTCGGACGAAGGATGTAATAAAATATTGATTTTTGAAGAAAAGATCTAACGTAAAAGTATCGATTTTTTCGTTTACAAAAAAACTGCATCGAAAAAAAAATTACTACGTTCGAGCACTGCTTTTCGATATGTAGAAGAAGCTTGTAAACTTCGAAGTTGGTCGGTGCGGTGATTTTTGAGACATCGTGGTCACCAATTTTGAAAAAAAAATCATTTTGAGAAAAACGCGTTTAAAGTTCGCCGGTTCGCTGAACCTACATATAAAAACGTCCATAACTCCCTCAATCTTGAACAAATGGACTTGAAATGATCAGAGAATATTTTTGAGTTGTTTTATTTTGCGCATTCGTCGAAAGCAAAATGTCGATATTTTCCAAAATTTCATCTAGATGCAAGCTCTTAATCGGTTCGTTATTACCCGTACCTAAGAATTCTCCCCCTTAAACTTGCAGCTTGCTCTGGCTGTTTCTCTCCTACAGACGTCACGTGGCACACCGTTCACTTTTTCATTGCTATCATTATCCAATGTGTCTGTCGCACTATTACTAATCGCACGTGTTCCTTGCATACTTGTTATTGGGATCAAAGTGCACGTTATGTTCCAACGTTACATAAAACCATATAATTTGACGTTACATAATTCACCGTTTCGTTTATGCCATCTTAAAGAAAAATTGACACAACAGTATTGGATCATACGATAAATCGGTAAATTCGTGGATGTGCAGTTAAAATGGGACGTCATTTCTATGTGTGTGCGTCCACGTGCGTGCGCGTATATATGTATGAGTTGAGCAATTCCGCCGAGAACACTGCACCTTGCAGCCTTAGACGAACGAAACACCTGCTCGTTCTTACCTTGAACTTCAGGCGCGTGAGGAACAACTCAATGGTCGTTCGCATGTGGATTTCTCAACATGCTTTCCCATAGTCTCTCTCGCTCCCTCTCTGCCCCCTGCTGTCAACCCCGTCTTCCTCTGCACTTGGCCGTCTTCTTCCAGTGCGAGAAAAAAATTATATTCAAGGCCCGTCGCCAACATAGACGTGTCAAATATGCAGCGTCGAAAGATTTGCAAAACTTTTACCAAAATGCAGTTGCAATAGAACATTTTGCGTGCTGCAAGTCATTGAATTCGATTCTCCAGACGATCGTAACTTTTATTTTGCTTAGCCGGTAGCTGTGTATGAACCCAATGTATCGTAAGCTCATATTGTATCAAAGGTTATATACCAAGATAAGCATCAGGAACACGTTTTCTACAAACTTGAAAAAAACACGTTTTCTTTAAAGTTTTCCATTTTAGTTCTAGTTGAATTACATTTCAAGCAAATGGAGAGGTACCCGAGTAGAAATATTGTCAGGCTGGCCTGACATTTGATCCGGGCTTGATCACGCTGTAGCACGGAGTGCCTTGATTTGTCCGATCCGGCCTGTTTTAGGCGGTAGTCAGGCAACTGGATTTACGGTTGCCTCCAGTTGCCTGATCCGGTCAGGATCAGGCGATAGTCAGGCAAACGGATTTACGGCTTGCATAAATTCGCCTGATCAGACTACCTTCAGGCGATGGTTAGGCAACTGGACTTACGGCTTGATTCAATTCGCCTAATCCGGCTAGCTTCAAGCAATCATCAAGTAACTGGACCTATATACAGTTTGGCGCCTTTCACACGCCTAACCTCTTATCATACACCAGACGAACTGTATATATTAGCGTGTCGACAAAACGTCGAGAGATATTGTCCACTCTATGCGTACATTTTTAATTATTCCTCGGATATTATTTATTCGTAATAAATCTGTGATTTGGTTTCCTCTGTTCAAAAAACTATTTAGTTGAATCCGCTAAATTGATCTATTTAATTTTTTAAAATTAAATAGCATTTTCATAGAGACAAGCATTTCTCTACTTAAGGTAGTTCCTCTGCGAAAATCTCAACCAAAAGTTTACATACCATGTTCATGTTTAAAAGATTGATAATTAGTTTAAATAGTAATAAATAAAATTAAAAACTACGCAATATTGACTCGGTAATAGTAGATAATACAATGGATATCATTTCTTGCCGTAAAATATATTTTATATTGTGTTTTTGATCTACCATTGCCAGTAAACTTTTTGCTGGGACTGTCCAGACTTTGCCCCAATTGTTTTTTTTCCAGGCTTTGCCAGGCTTTGCACCAAAATTGTGAAGGCTTTTCATGGTTATATCTTGGAAACTAGATGGTGAATCATTCTCATTTTTTTCACATTATTCGTGATATCTTACTCTAGCTTATCCTCGTTTTTTATCAATTTCTTAATTTTAGTTTTAACGGTAAAATTAATGATGCTCTGTTTGCCAATCATAACGCATTTGTTGCGTGTAAACCAAGCTAACTTTAAGTGTAAATATCTCAGGTTTGGGGTGGTCAAACTTATTCAAATTGCACAGATGTTTGGATAATGTATTGAATACCATATATGTCAAATTTCAACCATTTCTTAATTCAACTCTTCTGTGGAGGTACTACCTTAATTGAATTAATGGTCTGTCATTGTATATATATACAGTGGCGTGCAAAGGTTTCCGGCCAACCTTTTTTCTCAGTTATTCGATAAAATATTTAATGCCTCAACCTCTCCATAATTTCAAATATTTGGGGGAGCTATGATATGCATAACAGCGTGGTATATTCTTTTGTTTGTATAGTGTATGGTTTGTGTACAGCGTCGAACGCGTTCGGTCAGTGTGCAACAATATTGGGTCGCTGTCTCACCTTCTCCAGCCACACGGTTTGTTTACGTTTTCTTTCGCGTTAATTCGAAACAAAAAGAACCATGAAAAAATCAGTTCTATTTCTGCCGCAATGGCGAAACACAACAATTGAGGTCCGCGAAGTTGTGTTAAAACTATTTGAAAAAGCAAAGAGTTCTCGTCATATTGCACATACTCTATCTATTGGGAAAAGCACAGTAAACCGTATTATTGCGAAATATAAATCAACAAATTCGTTGTGTGATAGAAGTCGAAGCGGTAGACCACAAAAAACTTCAAAACGCGTGGACAAAATCATTAAAGGGAAGTGCGTCATAGATCCGTGAAAAACTGCAGCAATAATTTCGCGAGAATTACGCAGTGAAAATTTTGCTGATATCAGTCGGAGTATGGTATCCCGACGTCTGAAGGCTGTGGGATTGATTGGGCGCGTCGGTGTAAAGAAACCACTCATTAGCACAAAGAATAAGAAGGCAAGATGGAATTTTGCCAAAAAATATCAACATTGGACAGTATCGAATTGGCGGAAAGTTCTTTTTTCCGACGAATCCAAATTTCAATTGTTCGGAAGTGATGGTCGCAAGTACGTTAGACGTCCTGCAGGTACCAGATTCGATTTACGATATCAAATTCCAACTGTAAAACACGGTGGCGGAAATGTTAAAGTTTGGGGAGCATTTTCTGATAACGGTATTGGTCCGCTAATAGAAATCCAAGGCAATATGGACGCTATAATGTATCGAAATATATTGCAAGACCATATGCTCCCATTTGCAAAGAAAAATATGCCGAATGGGTGGATATTTCAACACGACAATGATCCCAAACATGCTTCGCGTCTTGTGAAGAATTTCCTTGAAAGCCGAAAAGTACGCCTTCTCGACTGGCCCTCGTAGTCACCGGATTTAAATTCGATTGAACATTTGTGGCAAGAGCTCAAGGTTCGCGCTGGAACGAAGAATCACTCCAACAAGACGGAATTATGGGATCATTTGCAATATGAGTGGGAAAAGATGCCACAAGATCGCATCTCGCAATTAATTGCGTCTATACCCCGACGATGTGCTGCTGTAATCGCTGCTAAGGGCATGGCAACGAAGTATTGACTCTAGAGAGAAAACTAAACCATGTTTTCTTATTTTTATAATGTTTTGTTTTTTGTTTTCGTACGCAATAGTACATGGCCCAATACTTTTGCACAGTCATTAAATAAAAACTGTTGGATAATTAATTGTTGAAGAGTGATATTACTGTTTATACCACATTTTTTTTAATATCAAGCATCTCGACGCCGATTATAAGTGTCATCACTCGTTTGTATTAGCCGTACCATCATATTTCTATGCAATATCCTCGAAAAATAGGGTAGCCCGAAACTTTTGCACGCTACTGTATATAGGTTATGCTTTAAAAATATATAGCATGATATTCAATAAAACTTTCTAATTATTACAATTATATTAACTAATTGATACAATTTATGTGATACAACAAATAATTATAGGAACGCATGTGGTCTCTTATGCCATATCTGCGACCAAAATACTATAAACATTCGGTAGCGTAGGGGCAGCGTGCGTAGCTATAGGTAGGTAGGTACTAGGTTCGATCCCATGTGAATGTAGAAATATTTTCTTCGAAAAAAATCCTTTCAGAAGGCCAAGGAATAACGAATTATGATACAAAATCATTGTGGTAGAACTCCAAATTAAGTATTTCAATTTATTTTAGATTCGTGAAATATTCTATTCTATATTCTATAAAATATATTTAAAACAAATAGAATCGTAGTAAAAAAGCTATTCGATTTAAATAGATCCTATTTAAATTAAACATTTTTAGCAGTGATGAAGAACGTAATGGGATGGAAGTTTCCGAAGCAACAGCGAAATTCTCTCTTCGAACTGCATGTCAGGCCTTCGCTTTTCATCCTGATCAGGCCTTGCTTTTTACCCTGATCAGACCGAAGTCTGATCAGGGTAAAAAAGGGGGTTGCGTTTCAGAAATGATCAGGGCTGATAAAAAAACCTGATCAAGGCCGGAAAAAGAAATCCGAAAGCCTGATCAGGTCTTTCTTGTAGCCGGAGCAAGATTTATACTCGGGTAGACGTTTGTTTTTCAACAGAATGGAAGGCGTTTTTCTTTTTTCCGAAATATCAACCGTCTCGGAGAACACTAGGAATGTGCAAATCAGCTATCCATCTCGCACACATAGCCGCTCCGTCGGTGTGACAATTCACCTCAATACATAGCCATAATGGCATCAGGAGAGAAACCAAAAAATCGAGTCAGATAATGATATAAGCTAATGTAACTGATCTTCATAGGGTCTTTACTGAAGATGAGCTTTTGTATGAAAAAATTCGCTATTCATCAGGTTGTACTTGACGAATCCAGATGACACAGGGTGCCGATAAAATCTAGAAGCGTTCTTTCTCCCCCTAAAAAAGACTACAATAAACAGGTTCATCCGTTTTCACGTTAAATTCGGTTAAACCAACAGACAGACAGACCAAATTTCCCAAAATGTTCGATCCTGCCGCAGCATCGTATTCTATGATGTTGAAGTTTGCATCGTTGGAATGCAATGAAAGTGAACTCTTTATCATTGTTCAATTTTTTTAGCCGATTGAGCCTGTGTAAGACACTCAAATGGTTATTATGTATTTTTATTAGAAATGTCCGTCTTCAATTTATAAAAATGCTTTGGATAATGACGAAAATAAAGAAATGAAAAATAAATAATACTGCTGTTGCATTCCAACGATAGAAACTTCAACGTCCTCGTATTCTACCCCTACCCTAGGGTTGTTTACTCTGGGCCCCCATTATGCCGAATTTGGTCAGAGTCGGAGAACATCCAAGTGACAACTTAACGGACTAAAAGTCTCGATTTTCCGATAGCGTAAGTGTGGCAGCACTGAAAATAATAATAATAGATGCGTCCCTCTGCTGGCAAAACATATTATGTCATTCTTGTTAGCAATTTTACTGCGATCCTATGTGAAAATCGGTTATTAGCTTCAATTCTTTAATACTTTTATTTTTAGCTTATTTCCTTCCTTGCTTTCTGTTGTCTTTTTAAATTTATACTAGAGGGTAATTGTGATAAATTGTTATTGGTTTTTAGCAATGTCAAGTTGCCGTGTTTTAAGTAGTCAAATACAGCAAAAGAAAAAGCGCGTGTAAATTTTATCGTTTTTCAATAAATGAAGAACTCTAAGTACAGATGTATTAAAATATAAATATAAAACTTGTAAACTAAAGCTAAATTGAAGACTACTGATTTTTATTCGAACAAAACATCTTCTATAAATGTTGTATTCAATTAAAGGTGTCGCATGAAAAGTTATTTGAGTATAAATATTTATTTTTAGTTGTAAGCAGTGGGTCCGCGTCATAGGAGACGAAGAATTCTTATATTTAAATATTCGAACACTTCATGACAGCAGACGTACGTTTTCGAATTATCGAATAATTTTTTATTGAAATTTTTATCAAATAATTTTTTCTTCCTTTTTCTTTAAAAATTTTGGCGTCGTTATTTTTCATAGACAGTCGAGAGAGGGCTACTAACATCCCAGATCATTTCTAACTTTACTGCTATCGGAAAAGGAAATTACTATAGAAATCTAGCAACTATCGGTTTCATGTAATTATGGTGGTATTGATTATGTTCTCGGGGTGACAAAATTCGGCCCTATCTTGAAGAATTGAGTGAACAGCCCCTGCCCCTACCAGCTTAATCGTAGCCTGAAAAAAAGAATTGTGCAGACAGATAATACAATTTTATGATGTGTAACTTTGCATCGTTGAAATGCAACGAACGTTAATTTCTTCTATTGCACACGTTTTTTTTCGCCGAGTTATGATACAAAAATCAAACTGTTTTTTCTTATCCTCTTAAAAGGTCCATGATTTGAATCTCTACAAATTATGAATTGTAATAAAAATGAAGAAACAAGATTAATTTTCGTTGCTTCCCAACTATGCAAACTTCATCGCCATACAATTTTACAATATTAGGAAGATTTTCGAAAAAACAGCAAAAATCGACGTAATTCTAAAACGATTTAAACTTGATAAATATTATTTTCGAAACGCGCGTTATGTACCTAATATGATCGCACAGACTCGTAGACTTTTTCGTATTAATATTTTATCGCATAAATTGCATACGATATGAACGTTAATCGCTGAAAATTCGGGTGATTTTCGGGAATTTTTTGGAAGAAAAGTACTCAATTAAATGTTTCGGAAAATTAAGAATATATTTGGCTATATTTGACCTATATTACATAATTTTTCATAGAAAGATATTGAGATCCAAGCGACTTATACGCTGCCTTCGAAGGCGCCAAAAAAAAGTTCCTCCACTGCTGACATGATTCCAGCGGATTGAGTAGCTGAAACCGAAAAAGGAAAAAATGTCGTTAAACTGGAAGGTATTTCCTGTACAATGACATAGGATTTTCGAAAAATATCAAAATCTAACAAAATGGCGTAGTTATGAAAAAAGCCTATAAAATGGTCGTTTTTTTTCAAAGCCAAATCGTCAATTTTCATCCCATCAAAAATATCCTACGTCATTGTACAGTAAATATATTGAAGAGTACTCAGTTCAAGTGAATCAGATAATTGCTCTTTGAGTTACAATGCCAGCAAATATGAAAAATCTCATTTCGAGAAAAAACCCGTTTAAAGATTTAACTATCGATTTTTGCAAGATAAAATGATATTGATATAAATTATATAAATGATAATAACATTCTTGAAAATATAAACTGTCGAAAAAGGCGAAAAAATCGATTTTTCGAAAGTGTCACACTGGTATAGCCCCTTAATTCTGGGGCACCTATTTCCCGTATATGATTCGTTCGGGAAATTTTCCGTGGCATTGCGATGCTATATTAATGCATCGTGAATTTCACTCTGCTTCTCGCGGAGGAACAAAGCATTGCATATGTACACATGGTTAACAGTGGTACACTAATATGAAGTTCTCGTGCTCCACTGTGTACTCTTCTTACGTATATTTGTACTGGCTTCATAGCAAATGTGTATGAACTTTTGAAATGAGCATAACAAATTTCGAGGAAACGATTTTTCTGAGCACCGGTTTTTGAATATTTATTACACATGATGTTGAAGTTTGCATCATTGGAATGCAACGAAAGTTAATTATGCTCCTAGTGCTCAGGTTTTTTCCGCCCATTTCGGGTACGAAAAACACTCAAACAGTTTTGTTTATCCTCGTAGTAGATCCACGATCTTAATCTATACAAAAATTATAGATTGTAATAAAAATGATGGTGTTGAAGTTTGCATCGTTGGAATGCAACGAAAATTCTTCATATTTTCACCTCCTTATTTTCATCATTCCTAAAAATAAAATTCTGGTTCGCTTCGTACGTTTCTCGATAAACAATTTGAAAAATAGCCGAGGGTTTTTCGTCGTTAAGATACACCAAAAGAAATTTGAGCAATTAAGAAAGAATCATTTTCGTTGCATTCCACCGATGTAATCTTCATTTTCATTAAAAATGAAAAGCTGAAAAAATTAAAAATAACTTTTGTTGCACTCCAACGAAGCAAACTTCAACGCCATTATTAAAATGCGCGTGAAGTTTGGCACATTGTGTATATCGTGGTATATATCCACGCATTTTTTAAATTAAAGTGGGTCCTTCCGGATACCGTTTTTTCACTAAATTATTGAAGAGCCTTTTTCCATTGGAAAAAGATTTACTTTTCTCATTTAAAAAAAGGGATAAATTTCAGAACGAATTGAAGAGCGATTGAAAATAATTCACAAATATTATTGTTGAAGGAGTTCATCGTTTTTTTTTGTAAAACTAATTGTGCACTGCCTTTCTTATGAAATTATTTCGACCACAATTGCACAAAGGTTTTGTAGTCCTTGTATTGAGATTTTTCCATTGTTTAAAAAAATAATTGTTTCATTGTACTGTCACAAATAATAAAGCTAATTAATGGTGTTGAAGTTTGCATCGTCGAAATGCAACGAAAATTATTTTTTTTCATTTTTCAAATTTTTTTTGGCGGATTTGAGCAACGAAAATCACGCAAACATCTTTTAGGATTATTATTTAGCATTTCGGAACAAATTTGCAAAATTTGATTTTGGATAATAATGAAAATAATAAATCGAAAAGAATTTTCGTTGCGTTCCAACGATGCAAACTTCAACCCTACGGCTAATTATTGAAATATAGACCCATGGAATCAAATAGTACTGTGGAGAACGAGAGTAGAAGTATTTATTTTCAAACGGCCTCTTTTTATATCGATAACCTGAGCGCGTCGAATACGCAATCGTTTTCTCGCTAACCGCTATCTATATCACCTTATGCTTGTACTGGTCTCACTAGTTTGATGTCGCGATAAAGAGTACAACAAAAATTCAGACGGAAGGATTGTCGACGTAGCAAGTATTTCCACACGTGTACTTTTTTTTGCTTACCTTCTTAATATCATACTATGATTTTTTTCCATTATATACAGTTATTCGAATTCTCAAGAAATTGTGCAGAAAGCAAACTGAAAAAAATTGCCCTTTTTCATTGTTGATATTTTGTAAACAATATTTTTAGGTTTGACCAATCTTGATTTTATTTACGAGAGAATTTATTTTTCGTTCGGTAGTACCCTTTTACTATGAACAGAAGAAATATTTGTTCGACTTTTATCGCAAGTGGAAAAATTAAATTGATCAGAAAACCTTTTACGATAAAATAGGAGAAAAGAACATTCGGTTCAAATTCTTCGGTCTCACAGCCTCTTAGATGTTCTTACTTATTTGCAAACTCAACAATACTTCCATTATAGACATGAGGTTAAAGTTTGCATCATTGGAATACAGTGAAAATGAATATTTGTGAATTTCCTTAATTTATTTTGGGAAAATTTTGCTAACAAAAAAACCTCACCTTTTTTAAAAATATTCAGCGATTAAAAATAAGGAAAATAAAATGTAGAAAAGAACTTTCGTTGCGCTCCAACGATGCAAACTTCAACACTATTTGTAGACCGTGATATCGTTTGTTGAGTGTCTCACAATTAAAGCAGGAGGTCTGGCAGTTATCTTTATCGCGAGTCGACCGATAAAAATAGAACTTTCAATCTTTACTTTTCCATTAATTGAATTGAGAGTAACGGGGTTTTTTTTTCTTCAAAATTCAACGTTGCATATTAAGGGGTTAGGCCACAGTAACGGGTATAAAATCATGTGCGAATTTAACAATTTTTTTTCGTATGAGAAAGTGATTCTCATACGAAAATTAATTACAAAATATATATATATTTTTTTCGATGTACAAAATGGCCGACTACTAATATTTTCTTTTGTTATCTTTTTTTAGGCGCTCCGCAGCGTGACATTTAGCATCCACAATTTTTTACCTAGAACGAAAAACAAAAATTCTCGTCGATCTACATTAGAATACCTAGAGAAGTACGTACGAAATTTAAAAAAGATTGTTTTATTCAAAAGTTGTAGGTATTCGAATGAATTTTCAGTGAAAAATTTCGTATAAAACTGCTCATAAAATGAAAAGTTTAAAATGAAAATAAAAGAAATGCAATTAGGAACATAACTTTCAAATTTGAAGTAAATTGAGTGAAAATTGTTGATGTTATTTATTACGCCAATTGGAAAAAAGCTGTTTCGAGAAAAAACGCGTTTAAAGTTTTAGGTACTCTATGGCCGTGGCAGAGGTGGGCTTACGTTATACGCTCAAAGTCGGTCAAAAAAAAATTTGCTATAAATCGAATAGTAACTTATTCTCATGGTGGCAAAGCACCATTTTAGTGAGAAAAAAAATCGATTTTTTGAAAATTCTACTGTGGCCTTGCCCCTTAAAGGTAGTTCCTCTAGGTAATGCCGCTTGCGAACGACGTTGAAGTTTCCATCGTTGAAATTCAAAGGAGGCCAATGCTTTTCGCTCAAAATTTTCCTCGGCCGATTTAGACTACGAAACTTGCTCATACGTTTTCACGTATTTTCATTCGGTTGAAGTTTGCATAGTTGGAATGCAACTAAAATGGATATATTTAAATTCCTTTTATTTCTTTTGGCAGATTGTGCCTACGAAAATTCTTCAGCCTCTTTTCAAGATATTTATTTGACGATCTACAATATAAATCTATAAAAAAATTATCTTCTATAATAATAAAAATATGGAAAATGAAATGTAGAAAAAAAAACTTTCATTGCGTTTCAAGGCTGCAAACTTCGACATCATGTATTTTTATCAGAGATCTACGATCGGAAGTTGCAAAAAAAGCCTTTGGATAACGATAAAAATGAAAAAATAAAGAAATAAGAAAAAGGAGATCATTGCAATCCAACGATGCAAACTTCAACCTTAAGACAACCCCTGACGGGATTTTTGGTGACTCACAATAGTTTTCGAGATATTTAATTTTTAAGTTTTTTTTTAAGGGTGGGGTTCCGAAAAGCAGCCCACTCCCCTCTTGATCGAGCTTAAATTTCGCACAAACCTTCTTTTTAATATTTTAAGTCAATCCATAAGGGGATTTTCGGCGACTCGCCATAGTTTTCGAGATATTGAATTTAAAATTTTGTTTTAACCCGCGCGGACTATATCTATATCTGCTACGACGTTCATACCTATGTATGTTATCGCGCTCTCCACTTTGTCCAAACAAACCCAAACAAACCCAAACCCAAAATCTATTGCGTATCGCCAAAAATTCCTTTAGGGGTCATCTCAAAATATTAAAAGGAACGTTTGTGCAAAATTTTAGCTCGATCGGAGGGGGGGTTCGGAATCCTACCCCGTCATTCTTCCGACAGAATTTATTAACATTTATAAAAGGTGGAAAAAGCTGCAGTATCTGCGTAATTTTCAAGGGGATTTAGCGATTCTAAAACAAGACATTTGATGTCAACGTTACTAATTCTGCACCTATCGCATGAGGAAGAACGAGCGCTCGCTCTTGTTTTTTTTTATAGATTTTGTTCAATTTAACCAGGCCAACCAATTTTTCATATCATTATGCATGTTTGAGTGAAATTTCGGAACAGTCGACTATTCAGATTGGGAGATAATGGGTTTTAAATTTGCAACTTTTAACACTGCAGGGTCTGCATTGACCGAAAGTCAGGTCACATAATTCGTCATACCATTCTATTCTGTTTACAAATTTTGAAAAAAAAAATTATGTTTAGATAGCAAACTAGTTAGGGAAAGAGTGAAAAAATTTTGGATTGCCTTCACTATTCAGTTTTGCTAAAAACGTTCAATTAAGACAGAATAATTCTCCGTCAAAAATATTTGTCCCCTATAATAAGAAGACATATGGCAACACCGCAGAACAGTTCAATATTTCGAGAAAAACAAATTATCGTGTTCCTAAAGTTAAAAGCTTTTATCATAAAAAAATATTTGCGTTATAAATATTAATATTTTATATTGTTTACGTTATCTTCGTTAACAAATAAAAGTGATGGTCAAGTCATAACTAATTGAAAATTTTGTTCGATTAAAAATTACTTCTAAATAAAAATTCGTGTTGCAGTATTATTTTAAATATGCCGCGCAAACTTACGTCATTGGATACGTGGAACGATGCGGTATTGCCGTATGTCTCCCATTATAAGGGACAAATGTTTTTCACAGAAAATTATTCTGTCTACATTTCAATGCAGGCCCTGCGATGTTGAAAGTTGCAATTTTAAAACCTAAACAAACCCAATCTAAATAGTCGACTGTTCTGAAATTTAACTCAGACATGCATCATAATGTGAACAATGTCTGGATAAAATTTGAACAAAATCTATAGAAATCAAGAGTGCGCGCTCGGTCTACCTTAAGGGGTTAGGCCACTCTAGAGGCCGAAAAAATAGGCTCTTTGGGGATTTTTTCAAAAAAACTACAAAATAAATCGAGATTACAAAAAAGGGTCTTTATCACACATATCAGTGACTGTATACAATAATTTCTTTGAAGCGATTCATTTCAAAATGGCGGCTGTGCAGCGTTAATCTCAAAATGGCATTTTTTAAGTTTGCCGGAACCATAACTCAGACAATTTTCAACCGATTCACTTGAAATGTTGAATATATCTTGAAAAATACATTGTCTATGGAAGTACGTAGGAATTTTTTTATATTGCATAGTTCATTTGTTATTAACAATTCTCTCAATTCAATTAACAATTAACAATTAACAATTCTCTCAATTCATTTGTTATTAACAATTAAGTTTTTCTCGAACCTTCGTCCGCTACACAATCTCAACATGTAACGTACCAAAGTGTAAATTTCGAGTTTTTGCTCATTTTGGAAAGAAAACAAATTCTTAAGAACTAACTCAATAGAACGAAAAATCGCTGACAAACGATAATAACTCTATCTATAGAGCATCTTCCCACAAAACATCATTTATTTCCATAAATGATGTTTTTGGTCATAACATCTTTCCAAATATGAGTAAAAAAAAACCTGAAATACCACAACTTCGAGATAAAATATATATTCTGAAGAGGACCCAAACCAGATGGCCGAAACGTAAAAGACATCTTCTTATTTTCATCGATAACCTTGGAAAATCCTTCATTGGCCGGACCGAAGCCGAGTCCTTAACAATCTCTTGTTATTAACAATTATCTGACGATTTTTAGGCAAATTTTTTTACTTTCCAAAAACTTACTTGATTTATTTTGTAGTTTTTCTGAAAAGAAAAACCCCAAAAAGCCCATGTTTCGGCCTCTAGAGTGGCCTAAGGCCTTAAGGTAGTTCTGTAGTTTTGGTCAAATCTTGGGAATTGGCTGAAATCTAAGTATGGTGTAGATATGACCTTCGTGGACTGATGCCCAAAAATTCAATTCGATTCACCGTTTAGTTCGTAAGATAATTGCAATTGAATATGGGTATTTTTGTACGCGATCCCTATACCTAACACGTAAACCGATAGGAGTTTGCTTGCATTTCTCGATATAGGTTCTAAACGGATCTTAGGATTTCAATATAAAACACACACGTGCACGCAGTACTATTGTGGGATTGATTTTAAAAAAAATGACAAACTTTGACCGCTTAGTTTCGGAGATATCGACTTATGAAAAGTGGTCATTTTATTGCACACCGAACTCGGGCCCAACCATCTGTGGGTGGGGGGAAAAATGTCGAACGATCGATATGCCGATGGGCCAAAATGTCGAATTCGAAAATGACGAATGTTCGAATATAGATAGATCAATCTTACTAGTGTCTGTGAAGTCGAAAACAACAATTACGAATATGAACATCTCGGAAGTTGATATATAGCGAAAAACAAAAATCAGATTTAATAAAATATCGAAAAACATAAAATCGATGGGCCTGTATGCATAACACCAAATAATTCGAGAAGACAATTCGCCGAATTAAAAAAATGGCGATGGTTCACAATGCGGAAAATCATTAAAGCGAACGGCCAAAAATTCGAGTGGTTAAAATCGCGGAGGGTCAAAATGTAGAACGGCCCGAATGGCGAATCGAGCAATACGTTACTTGCGCCTCAGAGTGAAGCTACGAGATGGCGCTGGCGGTCTGTAGGCTAAAATATCGAAGACAGTCATCCCACGTGACGGGCCCCACCACGTTCGCCATTTTGGCCGTTCGACCTTTCGGCGTTCGACATTTCAGGCCATCGACATTTTGCGTTTCGATATATTGCTTTTCGCCATTGACGGTATTGCGCATATTAGGCACTCGCTATTTTCTATTTCGGAGATATGGGTGTTTTACATTTTTCGATTCTGTATTTTTATGTTCCGAATTGCATACAATCTGAATATTCGTATATATAAATTACCTCTCCAATAAATAATGGTTCGATTTATAGTCATTCGATTTTTTTATCAGTCGAAAGATAAATTTTCGAATGATTTAACCTTCGTTATTTTGAGAGTTCATAATTCTGTCGTTTCGAAATCTTTGTCGTTCTATATTTGGTCATTCGACATTTTTACCCCCACCCCCATCTGTAACCGAATGGCAACAGTGTACGCTGCAGCCAGCTGATCATCGCGTGGTCTGGGAACTCGAAGCGTGTTTTTTTTCCCGAGTTCTAGTAATTCTGAGACGGATGTGAAATAAATTTATTCTGCAAACAAATTTAATTTGTTCGATTTATGCATGTATTTGTGCATGTATTTGTCTTTGTTACAGCGAATAAAATTTAAACTGTCGGCAAGATGTAAATCCACGATCCGACGTCCTTCGACAGCGAATTTTTGTTGCTGATCGTTGAGGTTATGGTTATTCTCATCGCGTTTAGCCGCATTTGCTTGACACATGGCTGCCACAGCTTTCAGTCTTTTAGCAAGCGCCTTTATTCTTGTAAACTTTCCTTTGTATCGCATTTGGGTTGACATTATCACGCTTTTTTTATTTATATAAAATATTTCGCGAAAGACGAATCGTAGGAAGCTCAACGCTATGACTGCAGGAAAATCCCGCTGTTGTCACGATTACAGCGCCGCTCTCTATACGAGTATGAGACCTATCCATGCATGAGGTGCGAATGTGTGGGACATATAGAGGGTACAAGCTCTGTCAAAAATGTACAACCAACAGCATCGTATAGGCATTGGATGTTACAGTACGCTTCGACCGAAACTTTTGGCTAATACGTGTACAGAACTACCTTAAAGCAACTGTATCAAATGCTCACGTTCAACATTGCTAGTAAACGCGTCAATATTGAAAAAAAAGCGAAAACACGACAGAGAAGATGATTATCAAATGTGGTAAAAAGTTTAGCCCTCTTGTGTCCGAAGTAAAATCTCGAATAGGATGGAACATTGTATTCATCACGTTGGAATGTGCGTCATTTCAATGGCCAGTAGAAGAACGAGTTAAACGTTATCCGCAAACGAAAATTAAACGTACATAGCGGAGTCGATAACAGCGAAGAGAGTTGCTCGCCTGCGCGACGATAACATGCCAATTAACGATAACATGCCTTGGATGGGAATAATCCTATTTTCTCCCGCGTATTCGCAAAAGCGACATTTTTCGTTTTTTTTTTTCATTTGCAGAAATACCAGACGATATTGCAGCACCCGGACGGATAAAGCAACTTCGCGGAAAAGAAACGTGGCAAAAGCAGAAAAAACGTGCGTTGAAAAATGAACAAGATGGATTATCGGGACGTAACTCAGCCGAACTATTCGTACGTCTTCAATTTCGAGGAGAAGTTTATACATCAAGACACGAGAGATTGGATGACGAACAATTGGACGAATGGCTTCTACGCCTGTGGCATATACATGATATTGATATTCGGTGGTCAATATTGGATGGCCAGCAGACCGAGATACGAGCTGAGAGGTGTTTTGAGTATATGGAACACATTGCTCGCGACGTTCTCGATAATTGGATTCACGAGAACTGCTCCAGAGCTCATTCACGTATTGAGAAATTACGGACTCTATCACAGCGTTTGTATACCTAGGTAAGCGTTTCTCTTTCGAATTCATTCTCCCGCAGCAACAACAAAAATATGACTTGGCCTGACTAAATCCGTCATTGGACGATGCTGGCGAATTATTCGTGCGAAAAATGTAATATTAGATCATTTTCAAGAATTATTCATTTCATCCAACGAATGCTCGGTGACGTTGAAGTTGGCAACGTTGAAATGCAACGAAAATGATTTTTTTTTTTTTTCAATTCCCAAATTTCCTTTGGTGGGTTTGAGCTACGAAAAACACGCAAACATCTTTTAGGATTCTTATTTAGCGATTCGGAAAAAATGTGCAAAATACGATTTTGAAGAATTTCGTTGATCAAAGCGATTTTTTTTCTTCGTGCGCGAGAAGCGTTTAATTGCACAGCTCAACGGCCGATTTTGTGCAGAAAAACTGTAATTTTTTTTCTAAATCTTATCGCTATACTAATCCTACCTTAACCATTGATATTGGTATTCTACTTAAGGCGTTACCCCCACTTGTAGCGCAAAAAGAAGGCCTTTTTCATGAATTTTTTAAAAGAAAACTACAAAACTTATTTAATCGATCAATATACCATCTTAAAGAACACATCTTGAAGAATTTTCAGTAATTTTTTTATTGAAAAATATTACATTGTTTAGTGGCAAATGGCCGTCAATGAAATAATGTTTTTATATACACGGTTTGCGGTGACCAACATTGCGGCGAAGTGGATCATCTGAAAAAAAAATGCGGATGGATTTAGTCAAATATAAGTATAAACTAGTCTTTAATCGAAGGATTTTAAAAAATATTCATTTTTCACAAAATGGCGGACAGTTAAAGTTAATGGTTCGATTTTAACGAAAAAAAAACGGCCGTTTTTTGACTATAAAACGGCCATTTTTTTTCGAAAAAAAAATCGAACGATTAAAGACTACATTTTTATGTATTAAATAAGCCTGCAAAATTTCAAGAAGATCGGTTCATTAGTGTTCGAGTAATCTTGGTCACCGACTTCAGAAATGCCATTTTGAGAAAAACGCGTTTAAGGTAGTACCTCCACAGAAGAGTTGAATTAAGAAATGGTTGAAATTTGACATATATGTTATTCAATACATTATCCAAACATCTGTGCAATTTGAATAAGTTTGACCACCCCAAACCTGAGATATTTACACTTAAAGTTGGCTTGGTTTACACGCAACAAATGCGTTATGATTGGCAAACAGAGCATCATTAATTTTACCGTCAAAACTAAAATTAAGAAATTGATAAAAAACGAGGATAAGCTAGAGTAAGGTATCACGAATAATATGAAAAAAAATGAGAATGATTCACCATCTAGTTTCCAAGATATAACCATGAAAAGCCCTCACAATTTTAGTGCAAAGCCTGGCAAAGCCTGGAAAAAAAACAATTGGGGCAAAGCCTGGACAGTCCCGGCAAAAAGTTTACTGGCAATGGTAGATCAAAAACACAATATAAAATATATTTTACGGCAATAAATGATATCCATCGTATTATCTACTGGTACCGAGTCAATATTGCGTAGTTTTTAATTTTATTTATTACTATTTAAACCAATTATGAATCTTTTAAACATGAACATGGTATGTAAACTTTTGGTTGAGATTTTCGCAGAGGAACTACCTTAAAGTTTCAATTTCAGTTTACACGAAGAAAATATTTTTTTTGTAAACTTACATTGAGTCATCTATTCCGGGCATAAAAAAAACTGCACTTCAAATTACACTTCAAAAAAATGCAATAAAAAAAAATCGATTTTTTCAAAATCGCAAGTGGGGGTAACCCCTTAAGGGATGACAACACTCTAGCGGCAGAAAATAAGGCCTCACTGTGACAATTTATTTTGGGAGTATGGAAAAAGGAATAGGATTTTTTTTGAGAGGGTTTATTTAAGGGGTTAGGCCACAGTAACGGGTATAGAATCATGTGCGAATTTAACAATTTTTGTCGTATGAAAAATTGATTCACTTATAAAATTAATTCCACATCTATTTAGTATGAATATCGAGCTGTTAGAAAATATACATATATATTTTTTTTCGGTGTACAAAATGGCCGACTACTAATATTTTCTTTTGTTATCTTTTTTTTTTCAGGCGCTCCGCGGCGTGACATTTAGCATCCACCATTTTGGCCTAGTACAAAAAACAAAAATTCTCGTCAATCTACATTATAATACCTACAAGGAACATCCCTCAGGTGACACCCTTCGATTTTGTTGAAATTTGGATATGTTATAAAGCACCGAAAAGTAAGCGGTACGTATTTTTTTTATCGGCGGAAAAACGGTTTTAAGGGGTGAAACGAACCCTCGAAAATAGGGGTGTTTTTCGTTTTTCGTCGATAACGTTATCGTTCTCATCTCCAATGTATAGTGCACAAAAAAATAAACATTGTTGCAATTTGAAATTTTTTAATATCTTGTACCTTTAAAACGTTATCGACGAAATACGAAAAACATCCCCATTTTTGAGGGTGCGTTTCAGCCGTCAAAACCGTTTTTCCGCCGATAACAAAAATACGTATCGCTTACTTTTCGGTGCTTTATAACATATCCAAATTTCAAGAAAATCGAAGGGTGTCACCTGAGGGATGTTCATTGCTAGAGAAGTACGTACGCAATTTAAAAAAATATTGTTTTATTCAAAAGTTGTAGGTATTTGAATTTAAGAAATGAGATTTCAGTGAAAATTTTCGTTATAACTGCTCATAAACTGCTCATAAAATGAAAAGTTTTCGATTAATCAGAAATTCCGTACGTACTACTCTGCGCAATGCAATTGGGAACATAACTTTCAAATTTGAAGTAAATCGAGTGAAAATTGTTGATGTTATTTGTCCCGCCAATTGGAAAAAAGCTTTTTCGAGAATTTTCGAGTAGTCGGCCATTTTGTACATCGAAAAAAATAGATATATATTTTCTAACAGCTAAATAGACGTGTAATTAATTTTATGAGTGAATCACTTTTTCATCCGCAAAAAAAATTGTTCAATTCGCACATGATTTTATACCCGTTACTGTGGTTTAACGCCTTAACAAAAAGTAAAATGTATTTTGCCGGCGCCAAATTTATTCTTTTGTCGTCTTGTGTTATTGTATTGAGTTTAAAACTTAATTCCCGCTGTTTGTTGACGTTCTAACCAATTTTCCGCTTTTTGAATAAGTCCAAGATCATGTGAAAGTTTGCTAACAGCCATTTCGGTAACGTTTAACATATCAGACAATTCTTTAAGAGTCTGATATCGATCTTCATCGAGTAGGGCCTCCAATACTTCATCTTCAAATTTTTTCCTCCGTCCTGGACGTTCTTTGTCTGTAAGGTCAAAATCGCCACTTTTGAATCGTCTAAATCAATCTCTGCAGGTTGCCTAAGAAAGAGCATGTACACTATAAGCATCGTGAAGCAAGCGATGACTTTCAGCAGCACTTTTCTTTAACCCTTTGAAGCATACATTTTTCTTTACGTGCAATTGTCTTGAAATTTTGTACTCGGGGGTTTTCGGGGTCGCTGATTACGAATCTGCACTAAAAATTCGGCAATTCAAGATGGCGGATCCAAGATGGCGGACCATAAATGCAAAACGTTGTTTGATGATAGCGGAAGTTGGTACTCGGGGGTTTTTGGGGTCGCTGATTACGAGTCTGCCCTAAAAATTCGGCAATTCAAGATGGCGGATCCAATATGGCGGACCATAGATGCAAAACGTCGGTTGATAGCGAAAGTTGGTATTCGGGGGTTTTCGGGGTCGCTGATTACGAGTCTGCACAAAAAAATTCGCCAATTCAAGATGGCGGATCCAACATGGCGGACCATAAATGCAAAACGTCGTTTGATGATAGCGAAAGTTGGTACTCGGGGGTTTTCGGGGTCGTTGATTACAAATATGCGCTAAAAATTCGGTAATTCAATATGGCGGATCCAATATGGCGGACCATAAATGCAAAATGTCGTTTGATGATAGCGAAAGCTGGTATTCGGGGGTTTTCGGTGTCGCTATTACATGAAAAAAGCTCCCCCCAAAAAATTAGATAATCGAATTTGGAAACAATCCTATAGTTTTTGCCATTTACAGCCGCCATATTGGATCGGCCATTTTCAATTTGACGGTTTAGACTTCGGGTTCGTAATCAATGGATCAAAAACCAAGTTTTTACCTATTTTTTGGTTATCGTTTACCTGCTAGATTAGTCGTAATCAGATTTATGATGTAAAAAGTTCGTTTTTTTGCCCTTTCGTTATTGATGACACCCGCTACGTGAAAAATAAAAATTGAATAGGTATGCTTTAGTAGTTATTGAAGTCCTAGGAACCTCGAAACGCATTTACAACCGCTACATTTAATTAAAAAACACTTTTGAATCGTCAAAATCTGAATTCAATTAGGTGTAACACCAGAGTTACACTATGCCGCAAAGGGTTAAGGGGCTATACCAGTGTGAACGCCGAAAATTTGGGTGATTTTCGGGAATTTTTTTGGAAGAAAGGTACTCAATTGCATGTTTCGGAAAATTAAGAATATATTTGGCTATATTTGACCTATATTACATAATTTTTTCATAGAAAAATATTGAGATCCGAGCGACTTATGCGCTGCCTTCGGAGGCGCCAAAAAAAAGTTCCTGCACCGCTGACATGATTCCGGCCGATTGAGTAGCTGAAACCGAAAAAGGAAAAAATGTCGTTCAACTGGAAGCTATTTCCTGTACAATGACGTAGGATTTTCGAAAAATATCAAAATCTAACAAAATGGCGTAGTTATGAAAAAGATGTCTGTTTTCTTGCCTATAAGATGGTCGTTTTTTTTTTCAATGCCAAATCGTCAATTTTCATCCAATCAAAAATATCCTACGTCATTGTAGAGTAAATATATTCAAGAGTACTCAGTTCAAATTTCAAGTCAAGCTTATAATTGCTTTTTGAGTTACAATGTCAGCAAATTTGAAAAATCTCATTTCGAGAAAAACGCGTTTAAGGTGTTACCCCCACTTGTAGCGCAAAAAAGGTCTTTTTCATGAATTTTTTTAAAGAAAACTACAAAACTTTTTTAATCGATCAATATACCATCTTAAAGAACACATCTTGAAGAACTGTCAGTAATTTTTTTATTGAAAAATATTACATTGTTTAGTGGCAAATGGCCGTCAATGAAATAATGTTTTTATATACACGGTTTGCGGTGACCAACATTGCGGCAAAGTGGATCATCTGAAAAAAAAATGCGGATGGATTTAGTCAAATAAAAGTATAAACTAGTCTTTAATCGAAGGATTTTAAAAAATATTCATTTTTCACAAAATGGCGGACAGTCAAAGTTAATGGTTCGATTTTAACGAAAAAAAACGGCCGTTTTTTGGCTATAAAACTGCCATTTTTTTCGAAAAAAAAAATCGAACGATTAAAGACTACATTTTTATGTATTAAATAAGCCTGAAAAATTTCAAGAAGATCGGTTCATTAGTGTTCGAGTAATCTTGGTCACCGACTTCAGAAATGCCATTTTGAGAAAAACGCGTTTAAAGTTTCAATTTCAGTTTACACGAAGAAAACATTTTTTTTTGTAAACTTACATAGAGTCATCTATTCCGGGCATAAAAAAAACCGCACTTCAAATTGCACTTCAAAAAAATGCAATAAAAAAAATCGATTTTTTCAAAATCGCAAGTGGGGGTAACCCCTTAAAGATTTAACTATCGATTTTTGCAAGATAAGATGATTAGAGACACGGCCTTGAAATTTTTACAGGATATTCTTGAAAGAATAAACTGTCGAAAAAGGCAAAAAAAGTCGATTTTTTGGAAGTGTCACACCCCCTTAAATGACAACAAAAAGCAAAGATTTCCACAAACGCTGTTTCGCTGGTTCAAAACCTGATATTTTCGATACTATAAAAAAAGTAGTATGTACAAGTGAATTTACTCTCGAATACTGAATATTGTAGGTCATGTCGAATACCTCAACCCAGTACAGTTTTAGTGCTACTTATATGAAAATAATACTAGTTACGCCATCTATTAAAAAAACAGCGGGAATTAAGTTCAAAGCCCAATACGTTTGGTCAGTTATATGTCTGGAGGCGTGCATACTATACGGCGATAGAGAATACATAGAGAGAAAGTCACGAATCCCGGACATATTTCCATACAGAGTCCACGTAGGAGAGACTGCAAAAGTTTCTAGGCCATTGCTTAATCAATTTCGTAGATGAGCCCTCGAAAAGAATTTTTGAAATGTTCCTTTCACATTATTCACTTGTCATTGGCTCGTTTCGGAAGCAACGTCCAAAATGTCAACCCAGAATGTCAAACAAAACTTTTATGAGGAATCGAAGAATTTCATTGCCCGATAATTAAAACATTTTTAAAGGTCGAAAGCACAACTAAAAAGTCGAGTTTATTTATTAAAAACAATGTTTACTTATGTGCTCCTAACGAACACGTTCATTATTTTCAATACCGCTCTTTCAAAGTCTGAAGAAAAATTGAAAAGGCAGTGTCGGGAGCTTATCGTGACGTAGGAAAAAATTGTTTGAATTTGTTAAATGTTACACTGACAGTAAAATTCTATTGATATTAACTAACCGCGTCTATATGATTTTTAAAAATTTGAACTAACTAGATTTTTCGTGGAATCAAATTTTTCCTGTTGCATCCCATTATTGGAATTATTTATTATATCGATATTAATTTTTTCAAATGAAAATCTATTTAATACCGTCCAATAACTGAATATTTGATTTAATCCTAATAAATCTGTGATTCGGTTTCATTTGTTTAAAAAGACAATTTAGTTGAATCCAGTAAATGGATCTGTTTGATTTTTTTTAATTAAAATTAAATAGAATTTTGGTAGAGTCAACCACGTTTTTAATGGATTGAACTAATAGTCTGTCTTTATTGCAACACACATCTCAAAGGGGTGTAAGGGTAGAGAGAGGAATGATATGTAACTCTGATGAGTGGAGGGGCAGAACAAATTCTGAAAAAATTGTTAAAATAATCTTTTTTTTAATTGTGAAAAATTGTAGTTAATTAAAAATGAAAAAGTAAACAAATGTTCTTTCTTGATAGATTGTCCTAGACCCCATCATTCCCAAATGAAGCCCCTCCACTCAACAGAATCGCGACCAAAAAAAAAACATCGTCAAAAATAATACTGAAAAAATTGTGGCTACTCCAGCGTGAACCCATGCAACTTTTTACCCTCTTGACATTTTCTCTGAAACCCCATAGTTATTGGACTACTCCTATTTGTCTAAAACATGTCTCTTTTTTTAGCTAAAAATGCAATACTGGGGCGAAAAAAAATCGCACGTAACTTTCTAAAAAAACGGAAATGTAGGTTTGGATACCCTTTTCAAGTTTGTGATAGACAAAACGAGCAAAGAAATTCGCCAGAAGTTATGCGGGCAGTTTTAGACGTGCAAAAAAAGCTGAAAAATAGCCATTTTCAAAAAAGTGTACCGGGCCCAAAAAAAATTGTAAAAAATTTTCTAAAAAGGCAAAATAAAGGTAAATTTGTCCTCTTTACAACGCCGCTTGGGAAATTTGATTATCTTTATTTTTGAGTCCGCTATCTAACTTTTAGTGCGGCAAGAAATTTCGACTGGTGTACTCAAACTTTTGGCCCGCAGTGTATATCTACACACACACACACGCACACACACACATACACACACATATATATATTGTATATTGTAAACAAATAAAGATTTATTTGCATTGAGTCTTTATTTATTCGATTTGAATACATTTAATATTTGAAAAGAATAGCTGAAACAAATAGAAAAAATCTTTGATACACGTAAGATCGTAGTGGGCCGTGAACAAGGAAAAAACCTATTTGATTTAAACAGTTCCTATTTAAATTAAATATTTTTTTTGTCAGTGTACGGAGGCAAATTGAAAAATATGCCTAGTGCGAAACGGTTTCCAACAATCCTATTTATTTTTATTTCAATCTCAAGGCATAGACGGGCAATCCTGCAGAAATTAATTACCCCGAATCCACGTTGTGATCTCTCGGGGTTCATTGCAATATAAATATTCATTCGCCTGCTTCATAATATAAATATTCATTCAGCCATTATTCTCCTTGACAAATTTACACAATGGCCACGTTTTCATTCTATGTCGATTCTCTCCATGGAAAGTTCCTTGAAACACGCGGAAAAGATGTATTTTAAATTGCTCAGCTTTATTTACATTCAATAAAAATATTAGTGTACCGCGGACGAAAGATTTTGAGATGTTGCAGTTGCTGTGCTTCATATCGCTGAAACCACCACATTTTTTTAAAAGATAAATGAGCCATGTGCATTTAAAATACAATCGTCACAGTGCATTTTTGCGTGAAACTCTGCTGAAAAATGTAGGCACGCATATAAAGAATTAATAAGTATTATTATTGCACGAATAAGTCATTCCTATTTAACGCCGATAGTGCCCAAATTTTTCCACAACTTTATTCAAGGGGCTATACCAGTGTGAACGATGAAAATTTGGGTGATTTTCGGGAATTTTTTGGAATAAAAGTACTCAATTAAATGTTTCGGAAAATTAAGAATATATTTGGCTATATTTGACCTATATTACATAATTTTTTCATAGAAAAATATTGAGATCCAAGCGACTTATGCGGTGCCTTCGGAGGCGCCAAAAATAACAGTTCCTCCACTGCTGACATGATTCCGGCTGATTGAGTAGCTGAAACCGAAAAATGAAAAAATGTCGTTAAACTGGAAGGTATTTCCTGTACAATGACGTAGGATTTTCGAAAAATATCAAAATCCAAGAAAATGGCGTAGTTATGAAAAAAAGTCTGTTTTCTTGCCTACAAAATGGTCGTTTTTTTCAATGCCAAATCGTCAATTTTTATCTAATCAAAAATATCCTACGTCATTGTAGAGTAAATATATTGAAGAGTACTCGGTTCAAATTTCAAGTCAATCGGATAATTGCTCTTTGAGTTACAATGTCAGCAAATTTGAAAAATCTCATTTCGAGAAAAACGCGTTTAAAGAGTTTTTCTCGTATAGTTAAAGATTTAACTATCGATTTTTGCAAGATAAAATGATATTGATATGAATGATATAAATGATAATGATATTCTTGAAAGTATAAACTGTCGAAAAAGGCAAACAAAAAAATCGATGTTTTGAAAGTGTCACACTGGCACAGCAGTGTCCCTTAACAGAGTGGTGTACCAAAATAAAATATTGATAATTAAAGAAGTGATAAACAATCTCGTGGAGCATTTTCGATCGTGAGAGGCGCAACGGTGCAGTTGATGGTGACCACCCGGGTGATTTAAAACACAAAAACCAATTTTTCCCCCGAGAAATAGATAATGTTGGCTAATACTTGACCGAGCTTTTTTTTATCATCGTGATTAAGTCATCCAAAAAATGTTTTTTCCGATTTTTCGCGGAACAATAACATCATTATTGTTAATAACTAATGGAAAAAAAGTGTTAAGGAGAAAACGTCGGTCAAGACTAAACTAAAATTAAGAGTGTGCCAATTTTTAAGTCAATCCGTTCATTAGATGTCGAGAAATCGTGTACATCGTTTTGTAAAACATAGTTTTGAGAAAAACGCGTTAAGGGGTTACATACAGTCAGGAGGCCCAAAAAGATCGATTTTTCAAGATTTTTTCTTAAGAAGACCTTTAAATCTATTAACGTAAAAATTTGTACACATATTATGGTAACTTTAAACTGTATTTTCACATTTTTTATTTGTAAAAATAATTATTTTAAAAGCTGCTATAGCTGATCTCCGGGAGTACTTCTAAAAAAGGCGTTTTGTGGTGACCACGATATCTCTGGACTGGGTCATCTAAAATGAAAAAACCAAAAATATTTCGTTAACATAATGGATTATCTTCTAATTGATCGAAGGAATAAGCAAAATAATAATTTTTGACAAAATGGCGGCTTCTAAAAAAAAACGATTTTTGACAAAAATTTAGGCCTTAAATTGTTTATAAAATGGAAAATATTTATCGGTGAGAAAAAACCTTCAATTAATTAGTAAAAAATATACTTGAAAAGATTGTGTCAAAATTTGAGACTGATCGGTTCAGCCATTTCCGAGAACTCAGTTTTGAGAAAAACGCGTTTAAAGTTTCAAAAGTACTTTCGAACGCTCTGACACGTCATTACAAATGTGCGTGTAACTTCGAGAATATTCACCGGATTGACAAGAAATTTGCTGTGTGTGTACTTAAATATTTATAAATTTATAAATAAATATAAATAAATAAAAATCTTTAAAAAATTTTAAATTTTTTAATAAATAAAAATCTTAAAAAATCTTAAATTTATAAATAAATATAAATAAATAATATAAATAAAAATCGTACATTACCATTTTTTTAAATCGATTTTTCCAAAATTTTAACTGTATATGACCCCTTAAACGTTTTGTCAGCAGTTCTAGCGTTTTAATCACAAGTTTACTTTCAATCTGCGATTCCTGCACCATATGTTAGACCTTCCCCTTTAATTCGCGCTGCCTCAAGCGACGAATGAGTGTTCGTCATTTTCACAGCAGCCTAACCCCTTAAGATATACGTATGCGAGTATTTTTTTTTGTTTTTGGGGGAGGATTTGCAGTTTTTTAAAAATATGTTTAATTGCTCCGTTGCAAGTCATAGAAAGAGTCTAGAGAAACAAGGGTCGAAATATTGATATTCAAGATCACTTTTTGCCATTTAAAAAAACAAGGATAACCAGCCATTTCCGACCGATTGATGTGACGAAATTGAGACAATCAACACACTTTTTTTGTTTTTATGGAAACTTGAATTCCCAATATCATGCGTTGAGCAATCTCGTTGTCGCGTCGCATGAATCACGTCGAATGTCAGGGTCAATCAATTCGAGATAAAATATGGCGAGACCACTTCAGATGCTCTTTCCTTTTGTTTTTTTCCGTATTTTACGGAAGTTGGGTGGTATGAGTGTGTCGAAAATCACGCCGTCGATAGTGACTCGATTCAATCTGATTCCTTGAACGGCACATGTCGTGACAATGATGTAACGATAAGTCCATTATCAATTCCATTGCCGTAGAAATAGCAGTTTTTCGAGGGAACAACTCTTGACCTAAGAATCTGAAAACTGCGGTTGACCGAGGAATGCAGTCAATAGTGTCACGTCCTATCACTTTCCCTCAATTTTTTTTTCCCATTATCGCTGATGTTCATTTTATCGTGCGTTTCAGGTAGAACTCTTGATAACTATAGATTTTGTTCAAATTTTAACCTGACGTTGTTCATATCATTATGCATTTTTGAGTGAAATTTCACAACAGTCGACGGTTTAAATTGTGAGATACTGGGTTTTAAAATTGCAACTTTTGACACTGCAGAGTTTGCATTGACCGAAAGTCAGGTCTCATAATTCGTCGTACCATTCTATTGTGTTTATAAATTATGAAAAAAAATTATGTATAGATAGCAAACTAGTTAGGGAAAGAGTGAAAAAAGTTTGGATTGCCTTCACTATTCAGTTTTGCTAAAAACGTTCAGTAAAGACAGACTAATTCTCCGTCAAAAATATTTGTCCCCTATAATAAGAAGACATGTGGCAATATCGCAGAACAGTATTGTTGAATATTTCGAGAAAAAAGAAAATTATCCGGTTCCTAAAGTAAAAAACTTGTATCATAAAAAAATATTTGCGTTAAAAATATTAATACTTTATATTGTTTATGTTATCTTCATGAAAAAATAGAAGTGTTGGTTAATTCATAACTAATTAAAAGCATCGAAAACTATAAGACGCGTGTTTTTGTTCATCTGCGGAAAAACGTTTTTAAGGCGTTACCCCCACTTGTAGCGCAAAAAAAGGCCTTTTTCATGAATTTTTTTAAAGAAAACTACAAAAACTTTTTTAATCGATCAATATACCATCTTAAAGAACACATCTTGAAGAACTTTCAGTAATTTTTTTATTGAAAAATATTACATTGTTTAGTGGCAAATGGCCGTCAATGAAATAATGTTTTTATATACACGGTTTGCGGTGACCAACATTGCGGCGAAGTGGATCATCTGAAAAAAAAAAATGCGGATGGATTTAGTCAAATATAAGTATAAACTAGTCTTTAATCGAAGGATTTTAAAAAATATTCATTTTTCACAAAATGGCGGACAGTCAAAGTTAATGGTTCGATTTTAACGGAAAAAAAACGACCGTTTTTTGGCTATAAAACGGCCATTTTTTTTTCGAAAAAAAAATCGAACGATTAAAGACTACATTTTTATGTATTAAATAAGCCTGCAAAATTTCGAGAAGATCGGTTCATTATTGTTCGAGTAATCTTGGTCACCCACTTCAGAAATGCCATTTTGAGAAAAACGCGTTTAAAGTTTCAATTTCAGTTTACACGAAGAAAATATTTTTTTTGTAAACTTCGATCTTTTTCTTCGAAAAAATCGATTTTTTTTATTGCATTTTTTTTTAAGTATAAGTATCCGGGCCCATACGGAAGTATGGGCCCGGATACTTATACTTCAAAAAAATGCAATAAAAAAAATCGATTTTTTCAAAATCTCAAGTGGGGTAACCCCTTAAGGGGAGAAACGACCGCTCAAAGAAAGGCGTGTCACCCCTTACAAGGAAGGGTTGCGAGGTCAATCTCTCCGATTTCGATGAAATTTGGCATGCTTGCAGAATGGGTAAAATAGGCGACACCTATTTTTTTATGTCTGCGGAACCCGATTTTTGAGGGGTGAAACGCAACCTCGAAAATAGGGGTGGACTGCTCGCGGGTGGAACTGCAAAACCATCCCTCGACACGCCTTTCTTTGAGATGTAGTTTTCCCCCTTAAAACCGTTTTTCCGCAGATAAACAAAAATACGTGTCTAATAGTTTTCAAACCTTTGTCACATATATGAGTTCCAACAAAATCGACGGCAGACACTTAAGTAATGTTCTGTATGAGTAGTTTCCTTGTTAAAATTTCCTTGTTTTACCGATAAAAAAGTCAAATGTCGTGTTCTTTTCCAATCATTTGGAGAACGTCGAAGTTCCGGTTGTCGACGGAACTATATTTCGTTCACGTCGATACCATTTTTTTTAATCATACGATTTGGTCATTCAATGTATTATCAAATTATAGGGTCATAAATTCGAATTAAAATTACCAAAAAAACATCTTGTTGATGTATAATTTAATCATTTCCCACTACGGATTCAACAGCTTTGATTATTTCATCAGAATTAAATATAATTACCTTACACAGTGTACCGAAAAATTTCAACATCAACTGGATACTTTTATCGGGCACAGAAAAAAACATCGCTTTTTTAAGGGGACCAAAACATTTTTCTAAACTGTATAATAAATCGTGCATAGACCCCACAAAGGGTGCACAGTAATTTCGTATCGCATTACTTTTATACTTTTTACAAAGATCTTTGGGCACGTTTCCACTGAACCGTTACTTTAATTGTTATTAACTCGTCGGTCGACCACGACAATAAGAGTGAATTAAATTTCATCATGGTCATTTTGATCAATGGTAATTTCAAACCTTGTCTAAAATAATAGTTTGAAATAGGTTTAAAGGTTTAAACAAGGTTTAAACCTTTAACCTAAATAAAATGGAATGGTCATTTTAAACCTTGTTTAAAACAACCATTACTTTTTAAACCTTGTTTACAATGACCATGACGTTTTAAACCTTGTTTAAAATGACCATCACATTTTAAACTCTGTTTAAAATTATCATAACATTTTAAACCTTGTTTAAAATAGCCATTACATTTTAAACCTTGTTTAAAATGACCATTACAACTTAAACCTTGTTTAAAATGACCATTACACTTTAAACCTAGTTTAAAATGACCATTGCATTTAAAACCTTCTTTGAAATGACCATTACATCTTAAACCTTGTTTAAAACGACCATTACATTTTAAACCTTGTTTAAAATGACCATTACATTTTAAACCTTGTTCAAAATTACCATCATATTTTAAACCTTGTTTAAAATGACCTTTATATTTTAAACCTTGTTTAAAATGACCATCACTTGAATAACGAAATATCGAAAGATAAATTTAATTCCCTCTAAAATGGAATAAATTGTGAAACGAGATCAGATTTATAAATATTCTCGCGTAAACAAAATACCTTTGATGCTTTGATGCTGAAGTAGCTAGTAATGTTTGGGCACAAGAATATCATATCTTTGAAAGTATATCATACGTGTTATGAAAAATCGCAACCGATGACGCAGGAATAATCATACGGCCATAGTATTTGAGATATCATGTAATTGAACTTTGGATAACCGTATAGATTTTCGTGACCGGCTTGATACTGGATAGTAATAAATGTCGCCAGCTAATCTAATCGCTCGCCACTTGCCCAGACAGTCTCGCAAGGCAGCCGATAACGCGTCTGATATATATTTAACTCTCCACGATCGTTCCTGTCTGTAGCTTATCAATTAAATGTCAATGTGACTTCTTGTAATCCATTGGTTAATTCATCAAACACACGGACAGCTAAGTAGAAAGTGGTTAGCGATAACGTTATTCCAATAATTCTGTGCACACACACACACACACACACACACACACACACACACACACACACACACACACACACACACACACACACACACACACACACACACACACACACACACACACACACACACACACACACACGCACACACACATATATATAATTTTTCTCTCTTTCTCTCCCTCTCTCTCTCATACACACACGCACACACACACAACTTCGGCGCAAAAATCCTACGGCTAACTTTTCTCCACCCGGGATATATTTGGGGAAAACGAGGAGATTCGCGTTCATCTTTTAAGGCGTTACCCCCACTTGTAGCGCAAAAAAGGGCCTTTTTCATGAATTTTTTTAAAGAAAACTACAAAACCTTTTTGATCGATCAATAGACCATCTTAAAGAATACATCTTAAAGAACTTTCAGTAATTTTTTTATTGAAAAATATTACATTGTTTAGCGGCAAATGGCCGTCAATGAAATAATGTTTTTATATACACGGTTTGCGGTGACCAACATTGCGGCGAAGTGGATCATCTGAAGAAAAAAAATGCGGATGGATTTAGTCAAATATAAGTATAAACTAGTTTTTCATCGAAGGATTTTGAAAAATATTCATTTTTCACAAAATGGCGGACAGTCAAAGTTAATGGTTCGATTTTAACGAAAAAAAACGGCCGTTTTTTGGCTATAAAACGGCCATTTTTTTTTTTTCGAAAAAATATCGAACGATTAAAGACTACATTTTTATGTATTAAATAAGCCTGCAAAATTTCAAGAAGATCGGTTCATTAGTGTTCGAGTAATCTTGGTCACCGACTTCAGAAATGCCATTTTGAGAAAAACGCGTTTAAAGTTTCAATCTCAGTTTACACGAAGTGTAAAGTTTCAGTTTATCTCAGTCAATTTTGTTCGGATCGACTTGAAATTTTCAGGACATATTCTCAGATACTTATACTTCAAAAAAATGCAATAAAAAAAATCGATTTTTTCAAAATCGCAAGTGGGGGTAACCCCTTAAGGGGAGGTACCTGAGTAAACGGCGAGAAAAACAGGTAAACTTCGGGAATCTTTAATACAAAACCTAATGTTTCGATTGGATCCGGGTTTCTTTTTTATTGGAAAATATGTACCTTGAGGTATATTGAGGAATTTTTTAAAATAAATTCGTTGTTTTATATATATAAAACATAGTTTTTATTATATATAAATATAGTTTTATGAATTGTTGGGTTATCCAGTGATTATTTCTTACGCAAATAAAGCAGTAACGAGACACGCATGAACAACATTTTGCAAATACGAAGCTCATACATAGCCTCTTCATCATTTGGCCCGCAAAGCTTTCTCCGTGAGGAAGCCAGCATTAAAAACTGACTTGCTTGCAGGGCGATGAACTTTGCGTGCATGAATTGCGCAAAACGATGAGAAAGCAATATGCAAGTTTCGACACTTGCACACTTCTTCGATACGTCGATTATCTTTAAGCCGAAATAACGAACGACCGTGGCGGTGTAGGAACCCATTGAAATGCGTCGGAACTTCGTTCAACACGGTTGAACCGAATGGCCTTACATTCTCACGGTCAATGCCGTGTTGCTAGAAAATAGAGCCACTCCTCCCTTCTATTCGTATGTGTGGAGATAAAAAATACGGATTCATCATGTCATGGGAATCTCTATGGGAAATAGGTTGAAAAATGGTCGTTCGGTCGAACGAATCGCAAATAAAGGGTGTCTTAAAATCACCTGACGTTTTAAATTGCGCGCCATTTTTTTCGTGACGAAGATACAGTACTAATCTTTGACAACTGGTATCAGGAGGTATTGAGGTTAAGGGGAGATATACACCTAGGAGCCGGAAAAAGGTCATTTTTGTGAATTTTTTCAAGGAAAACTATATGAAATTTCGAATTGGGGTTTTAATTATCTAAAAGTATATACATTCAAAAATATGTTTAATTTTCTTCACTTAAAAATATAAAAAATATACAAGGATATTGTATGATCCTTGGAGCGTCGTAAAAAAATCTGCGTATACGGTACCCACTGGCGTTTCTTCAAAAATCATCTGAAAAAAACCAACAACATTATTAAATTAGATACTATAATCTAGTACTTGTCATAGCCGATTTTGAAAATATCGATTTATGACAAAATGGCGGACGTTTGAACATAAATAGTGATTTTTGGGCAAAAAATTAGTCATTATTTTGCCTATAAAACAAAAACTAAGTAACGGAAAAAAATCCTATGAAGTACTAGATAATGGTGTATAGAATAAGCACAAAAAACCTCAAGGCAATCGGTTCATTGGTTTTCGAGAAATTTTGGGTACCGATTTGAAAAACGTGGTTTTGAGAAAAACGCGTTTGAAAATTTGAGAATGGATAAATCATGAAATTTGTCAACTTACATGGTATCATCGATACCAGGCCCATAGTGTAGGTCTTCTACGGTGGACGGAATGTAGGTGTAAATGTACGTGAATCTAGGTGTATATCTCCCCTTAAGTCATGGATAATTACACGACCGAGCAACACATAAATAAATTGTTATTCGCTGCATTGTTACTGCATAGTTATTGCAGACGAAGTTTCATGGTTTGACGCCATTGGACTTCTTTCGTTGCGGTTTTCTGATAGGAAAAGTGTATGCCACATTGAAAAAAAAAATTCGTTCATGCAACCAAAATTCAGTTGGTTTAACAAAATGTATCTTTAAATACGTTCAACTTGATTTTTGATTGGCATAACAAACGTTTTGTTTATCTAACTGATAGTTTTAGTGGTGTGAACTGTAGCTTATTTAGCATGTCTGAGCAACTGTTAAAACAACAAAATTTCGAGATAACAAAATGCATTTTGCACATTCAACGATTTCTTTTTCTCAGTGCAATGATCCACAGACTATTCCGGAACTTAAGGCCTTAGGCCACTCTAGAGGCCGAAAAAATAGGCTTTTTGGGGACTTTTAGGCAAATTGTTCACTTTCCAAAAATTTGCCTAAAAAATCGTCAGATAATTGTTAATAACAAATGTACTATGCAACATAAAAAAAAATCCTACGTAATTCCATAGACAATGTATTTTTCAAGATATATTCAACATTTCAAGTGAATCGGTTGAAAATTGGCTGAGTTATGTTTCCGGCCAACTTGAGAAATGCAGTTTTGAGATAAACGCTGCACAGCCGCCATTTTGAAATTAATCGCTTCATAAAAATTATTGTATACAGTCACTGATATGTATGATAAACACCCTTTTTTGTAATCTCGATTTATTTTGTAGTTTTTTTGAAGAAAAAAAATCCTCAAAAAGCCTATTTTTTCGGCCTCTAGAGTGGCCTAACCCCTTTGGGAAGCAATCGGACGCACCATTAAGAGGTTATGTACAGTCAGGAGGCCCAAAAAGATCGATTTTTCAAGAATTTTTCATGAGAACACCTTTAAATCTATTAACGTAAAAATTTGTACACATATTATGGTAACTTTTAGCTGTTTGTTAACATTTTTTATTTGTAAAAATAACTAGTTTGAAAGCTGCTATAGCTGATCTCCGGGAGCACCTCTAAAAAAGGCGTCTTGCGGTGAGCACGATATCTCTGGACTGGATCATCTAAAATGAAAAAAACCAAAAATATTTCGTTAATAAAATGGATTATCTTCTAATTGATGGAAGGAATAAGCAAAATAATAATTTTTGACAAAATGGCGGCGTCTCAAAAAAAAATCGATTTTTGACAAAAATTTAGGCCTCAAATTATTTATAAAAAGGAAAATATTTATCGGTGAGAAAAATCCTTCGATTAATTACTAAAAAATATACTTGAAAAGATTGTGCTAAAATTTGAGACTGATCGGCTCAGGTTTTTCCGACAGTTCTTGCTCACCGACTTTAAAAACACAGTTTTGAGAAAAACGCGTTTAAAGTTTCAAAATCACTTTCCAACACTGGCACATCATTACAAATGTGCGTGTAACTTCGAGAATATTCGTCGGATTGACAAGAAATGTTCTGTGTGTACTTAAATAAATGTACATTACGAAAAAGAAATAAAAAAATCGATTTTTCGAAAATTTTAACTTTATATAACCTCTTAAGACTCACGTCAGAAGCTAGCTGAACTTGCAGCATCGTTAGAAGTTGATCACACAACAGTTTCGAAACGTTTGAAAGCATTAGAAATGATTTTTTTAAACAAAGCATTCATTTTCACGAAAAAAAACATCGAGCACTTAAACATTCCAATAATAAAAATATAAAAATGCACGACCAGCGGATCCACTAGTCAACAGAAAATCTATAAATGTTTAAATCTGAAAAAAGCCAAACATGATACATTTAGGTACAATAATAATCACGATCCGGAAAATAATTGTTTGAGAACGTATGCGATAGCTGTGTGTATTATTTATATTATGAAAAGTGAAACATTAAAATAGCAGTCAGATTTGACTTGAGTAGTCTCACCGGTCGCGATTTCATCATTCTGGCAATATCCGTGGCAACGATGTCCTCAAGCGCATCCGATAAATGTCAAGCGTGTGTTTGTTTACCGTGTATTGTTTTGTGTGTGTCATGTGGCTATTGTAACTTCGGTTTTACATCCATTGTAACAGCAGATATGGATCGACATAGCATTCGTTCGAATCTCGGACGTAATAAAATTGCGTTATGCCGGGTACACGCTATACGGTTCTACCGGAGCGTTTTTGTCAGATCTATAGAGAATGCAACCGCATTAACGGGTTAGGCCACAGTAACGGGTATAAAATCATGTGCGAATTAAACAATTTTTTTTCGTATGAAAAAGTGATTCACATATAATTAATTACTCGTCTATTTAGTATGAATTTCAAGCTGTTAGAAAATATATATATTCTTTTTCGATGTACAAAATGGCCGACTACTAATATTTTCTTTTGTTGTCTTTTTTTAGGCGCTCCGCGGCGTGACATTTAGCATCCACAATTTTTTACCTAGAACAAAAAAAAATTCTCGTCAATCTACATTAGAATACCTAGAGAAGTACGTACGGAATTTTAAAAATATTGTTTTATTCAAAAGTTGTAGGTATTTGAACTTAAGGCGTTACCCCCACTTGTAGCGCAAAAAAAGACCTTTTTCATGAATTTTTTAAAAGAAAACTACAAAACTTTTTTAATCGATCAATATACCATCTTAAAGAAAACATCTTGAAGAACTTTCAGTAATTTTTTTATTGAAAAATATTACATTGTTTAGTGGCTAATGGCCGTCAATGAAATAATGTTTTTATATACACGGTTTGCGGTGACCAACATTGCGGCGAAGTGGATCATCTGAAAAAAAAATGCGGATGGATTTAGTCAAATATAAGTATAAACTAGTCTTTAATCGAAGGATTTTAAAAAATATTCATTTTTCACAAAATGGCGGACAGTCAAAGTTAATGGTTCGATTTTAACGAAAAAAAAAACGGCCGTTTTTTGGCTATAAAACGGCCATTTTTTTTCGACAAAAAAAATCGAACGATTGAAGACTACATTTTTATGTATTAAATAAGCCTGCAAAATTTCAAGAAGATCGGTTCATTAGTGTTCGAGTAATCTTGGTCACCGACTTCAGAAATGCCATTTTGAGAAAAACGCGTTTAAAGTTTCAATTTCAGTTTACACGAAGAAAATATTTTTTTTTGTAAACTTACATAGAGTCATCTATTCCGGGCCCATACAGAAGTATGGGCCCGTATATTTATACTTCAAAAAATGCAATAAAAAAAAATCGATTTTTTCAAAATCGCAAGTGGGGGTAACCCCTTAAGAAATGAATTTTCAGTGAAAAATTTCGTTACAACTGCTCATAAAATGAAAAGTTTTCGATTAATCAGAAATTCCGTACGCACTTCTCTGCGAAATGCAATTAGGAACATAACTTTTAAATTTGAAGTAAATCGAGTGAAAATTGTTGAAGTTATTTGTCACGCCAATTGGAAAAAAGCTGTTTCGAGAAGTTTCGAGTAGTCGGCCTTTGTGTACATCGAAAAAAATATATATTTTTTCGAACAGCTGGATATTCATACTAAATAGATGTGTAATTAATTTTATGAGTGAATGACTATCATACGAAAAAAAATTGTTAAATTCCGACATGATTTCATACCCGTTACTGTGGCCTAACCCCTTAAGGTATTCCTTTCACGAACCCGAAAGTTTAACAATTTACTGCTTTTCGTCTATAATCAAGTAAAAAACACATCCCAATATACTGGTAAAATTTCGAGCCAAGTTACCGAACTTGCAACCAAAAATTACGACTCTAAAAATGGACTCATTTATACGGCGCTTTATGGAGATGACACGCTGGCTACATTTCTATCTACTAATTTATACACTAAATAACTCTAGATGCGAAAAAAATCTAAAGATTCCGTAACGACAATAAAACAGGGGGTCGCCGAATGTTTAAGGTAGAACTATAGATTTTGTTCAAATTTTAATCAGTTCTTGCTCATATATTCATGCATGTTTGAGTGAAATTTCAGACCAGTCGACTATTTAAATTGGAAGATAATGGGTTTTTTAATTGCAACTTTTAGCATTGCCGGGTCTGCATTGACCGAAAGTCAGGTCACATAATTCGCAGTACCATTCTATTGTGTTTATATATGTTGAATAAAAATTATGTTTAGATAGCAAACTAGTTAGGGAAAGAGTGAAAAAAGTTTGGATTGCCTTTACTATTCGGTTTTGATAAAAACGTTCAGTAAAGACAGAATAATTCTTCGTAAAAAATATTTGTCCCCTATAATAAGAAGACATATGGCAACACCGTAGATCAGTATTGTTCAATATTTCGAGAAAAAAAATGATCGTGTTCCTAAAGTTAAAAACTTTTATCATAACTAAAATATTTGCATTATAAATATTAATATTTCATATTGTTTATGTTATCTTCATTAACAAATAAAAGTGTTGGTTAATTCATAACTAATTAAAAACTTTGTTCGATTAAAAATTACTTCCACATAAAAATTTGTGTTGCAGTATTATTTTAAATATGCCGCGCAAACTCACATCATTGGATACGTGGAGTGATGCGGTGTTGCCATGTCTTCTTATTATGGGGGATAAATATTTTTTACGGAAAATTATGCTGTCTAAATTTCAATGCATACCCTGCAGTGTTAAATGTTGCAATTTTAAAACCCATTATCTCCCAATCTAAATAGTCGACTGTTCTGAAATTTTACTTAAACATGCATAATGATATGAACAATGTCTGGTTAAAATTTGAACAAAATCTATAGAAATCAAGAGAGCGCACTCTCTTGGAGAGAATGCACTCTTCGGATTTTAAATCGCTCGTCTTTACCGTTTCCATAAAATGTACAATTCAAAAAACACTTTAACACAGGGAGATTCTTATGATCAGATAACATAAGGAGTACATTATGACACTGATGACAAAATTGTTATAATGTGCTGAGCGATTTGACGGTTTTGCATAACATTTTAAACATTTTTTCCCACTTTTTCATGCGTAAAGCTGTCATTCACCGATAAGCGTAGGCATCCTCCTGTGTTGAAAAGTGTTTTTTTTTTCAATTATAATTTTTGTAGAAACGGTGTAGACCCGCCATACTTAAAGTGTGCTCCGCGGAGACCTGAGGCTCCGCCTAAAAAAAATCAACTTCATACCTCCCAATAAATGGAAACAATTTCATGAATTTAAAGTACCTATTTTTGTACGATTTTCATTAAAAAATACACATGATACCAGGTTTTGCTTATTTTAGGCCTCTGTAAAATATTTAGTGTTTCAAAAGGGTTCCGTCGCCAAAAAAGTTTGAGGACCGCTGGTGTAGACGATCGATTTAAAATTTGGAGGGTGCATTCAGTAAATGACAAAGAATTTACTGTTCAAATTTTAATTAAATGGTAACATTCTGTCAATTGTCCCGAAATTCCTTAAAGCGAGAGCTTGAATTAGGGGGTCCAAAAAAAGCGTTTTTTCGGGAATTTTTTTAGAAGGGAAAAAAACAAGTGACCCCAGTAAACATTGAAGTATCTTTTCATGAGTATTTGAAATCTATAAAAAAATGTCACCATGAAACAATAAATAACTGCAGATTTATCAGCCTATTCCATGTGCACCTTGCCACTGCAGTCCTCAATTAGCGGATAAGATGCAGCTCGTAATTCTTGACTGAAACAAATAAACCAATAAAATGTTCAATTGGCATCTATTTTTCTTCTGGGTGAATTAGGAAAAAGCTGTAAAAAATCGTGAACTTATAACTTTTCTCAGGTTTGAAAAAAGGTGTTTAAAAAACACTTTAACATGCTATAAAAATGATTTAAAACGACTTTTTCAACGACTCTTTTAATTTACTTTGAAGACATTTTCATACTGAAGAAAATAAACTTTGGTTTGATTCAAGAGGTCGTTTAGTTTTTTGCTATCGCGCGCGCCAATTTGGAAAAATCGTGAAAATGAAAACTGGACAAAACGCGCTTCAAAGTTTTCAATAGGAGGAAATATCAATATCAAATATGAATCGCTTGTCTGCTTTTGGCCTTGTATCTTCGAAAACATTTACAATTGACCTCTGTAACTTTGTAAATATATTCTTGGATAGTTTATCTATCGATTTAAACAAAAAAAACACGATTTTTCGAACCTTCTAATTCAGGCTCCCGCCTTAAGCCTTTGAAGCATACATATTTCTTTACGTGCAATTGGCTTGAAATTTGGTACTCGGGGGTTTCCAGAGTCGCTAATTACGAATCTGCACTCAACATTCGGGAATTCAAGATGGCGGACCATGAATGCAAAACATCGTTTGATGATAGCGAAAGTTGGTACTCGGGGGTTTTTGGGGTCGCCAATTACAAAATCTGCACTAAAATTTGGGAACTCACGATGGCGGATCCAATATGGCGGACCATGAATGCAAAACGTCGTTTGATGGTAGCGAAAGTTGGTACTCGGGGGCTTTCGGGGTCCCTGATTACAAATCTGCACGCAAAATTCGGAAATTCAAGATGGCGGATCCAATATGGCAGACCGTAAATGCAAAACGTCGTTTGATGATAGCAAAAGTTGGTACTCGAGGGTTTTCCGGGTCGCTGATTACAAATCTGCACTCAAAATTCGGGAATTCAAGATGGCGGATCCAATATATCAGACCATAAATGCAAAACGTTGTTTTATGATAGCGAAAGTTGGTACTCGGGGTTTTTCGGGGTCGCTGATTATAAATTTGCACTCAAAATTTGAGAATTCAAGATGGCGGATTCAATATGGCGGACCATAAATGCAAAACGTTGTTTGATTATAGCGAAAGTTGGTACTTGTGGGTTACAAATCTGCACTCAAAATTCGAGGATTCAATATGGCGTACCATAAATACAAAACGTCGTTTGATGATAGCGAAAGTTGGTACTAGGGGGGTTTCGGGGTCGCTCTCGCAAGAAAAAAGCTACCGCCCAAAAAAAAAATGGATCATGAAATTTGGAAAAAATCTTATAGGTTTTGCTATTTACAGCTGCCATGTTGGATCCGCCATTTTCAGCTTGACGGTTTAGACTTCGAGGTCGTATTCAGTGGATCAAAAACCAAGTTTTAACCTATTTTTTGGTTATGGTTTACCTGTTAGGTTAGTCGTAATCAGATTTATGATGTAAAAAGTTCGTTTTTTTGCACTTTCGTTATTGACGACACCCGCTACGTGAAAAATAAAAAATCAATAGGTATGTTTCAGTAGTAATTGAAGTCCTAGGAACCTTGAAACGCATTTACAACCGCCATATTTAATTAAATAAACACCTTTGAATCGTCAAAATCTGAATGGAATTAGGTGTAACACCAGTGTCACACTATGCCGCAAAGGGTTAATAAAAGGTGTAGTAAAAGGAAATCCATTATTTTTGCATGAAATTGAAGGCTTTATTTAGCATAGTTAGAATGATCCGATTTAGGTCAAATATGCACCGTTTTGATCGATAACTTGTTGCCATTTTGAAGGTAACTTCATTATGCCTTTCTCATAGAAACCCTCGTCCCTATTGGCAAAAACTGGGCCAGACGACTTTCACAAGCCTCTCTTGAGGCGAATGTTTCACCAGCAAAATCATTCGCCATAGACAGGAACAGGTGGCAATCACTTGGTGCCAGGTCCGGACTATAAGGTGGATGCATAAGATGCTCCCAACCAAGCTCCCGGAGCTTCTGGCGAGCCACTATCGATGTGTGTGGCCTAGCGTTGTCCTGATGGAACACAATTTCTCTCCTATTGGCCAAAGCCGGCCGCTTCCGGCCGATTGCTTCCTTTAGACGGTCCAATTGTTGACAGTCCAGGTCCGAATTAAGAGATTGGCGGTAGGGGAGCATCTCATAGTAGATGATTCCCTGCCAATCCCACCAAACACACAGCGAAATCTTCCCGACAGTCAATCCTGGCTTGGCCGCCGTTTGCACCGGCTTACCGCGATTCGACCACGACTGTTTTCGCTTGACGTTGTCGTAGGTGACCCACTTTTCATCACCAGTCACCATCCGCTTCAGAAATGGGTCGATTTTGTTGCCATTCAGCAGCGATTCGCAAATGGAAATTCGGTCCATGAGGTTTTTTTGTGGTAACTCGTGTGGCACCCATACATCGAACTTCTTTTTGTATCCAGCCTTATTCAAGTGGTTCCAAACGGTTTTTTGTGCAATGTTTAGCTCCTGGGCAATCGAAACAGTGCTTACACGACGGTCGGACTCGACGATTTCCATTATTTTATCGATATTTTCGACAATTGACTTTCCAGAGCGTGGTGCATCTTTGACTTCAAAATTACCGGAACGGAATCGACGAAACCAAAATTGCGCGTGACTGGCTGTTACAGTATCAGGACCATAAACACTATTCACTTTTTTAGCCGTCTGGCTTGCGTTTTTGCCTTTATCGAAGAAAAACTGTGAAATATGGCGTATTTTCACTTTACCGGTGGCCATCTTTGACGCGCGCTCAAACAATATTGCGTCAAGCAATCACAAAACTGTCTGAGATGTTTATTTCAGTACACTGAGAAAAAAAAATCATTGATCCAATATCATTCGTGTTATTGAATGAAGGTTCGTTGATTCAAATTTAAAATTGTTCGTGTAAATAATCGGATTTATTAGTCCAAACAAAACGCTATTGACTTTAATAACACGATAAAATTAAAAGTTTTTCATTTTTTCATTTCATCAAAAGATATATTGTTAGCCGAGAACAATATATTATTGAAACTATGTAAAAAATTATCGCGAACAAATTGTATAGTTTTGAATGCATTTTCTGCAACAAACAAAGAAGCGTTTCAATTCATAACATGAATATTGTTGATTCGAGTACACAAGAAAAATTGAATTTCGCTCGTTTGATTCAGATAATATTTCTATTGAGTAAATATGTTATTTTATTTTTTTCACCATATCCGATATTGATTTCCAAGTACATTATTCGTTAAAATATTAATATTTTATTTTGATTGAAAAATATTAAGCAAATGTCTGAATTGGTTAAACAATTATGCGAAAATAAAAGTTGTTTCTTGCGCATTTGGTTGAAAAAATTCAACCAAATCATGGCCGAGCGCCACCGAAATTATAGGTGTGAGGAAACTCGTAGTTCTCGGAGTAACCGCTAGAAGCCGCACGCGCGCTCGTTTCTCGTAAGCGTAGCGCGAACCGAAAATCTACTTAAACGCCGGAGAAACTCTAAAGAGTATCGCTTCTTGGCCTGTGGCTAAGATTAAAGTGTAGTATCTGTTCTTATCAGTTAAATATCTGATATTCTCTCCATGGATATTCCATTGGATATCTGATATTCTCTCCACTATTATCGTGGACGATCATTCTAATGCTCACTTTTTATTTAAGATTTAAAACAAATTGAAAAACTTACGTCCCATGGCATATTCGTTTCGATGCAGTAAAGAAATAATTAATTCTATTGATTATATTTTTGTACGAAATAAAAAACGTTGTAGTAACCGCTTAATTATTTCATCCATACATCTACGGATTGTATATAGAATGATTTCAATAGAATATAATTTTATTTGAAGGACAATGTAGATATTCAGAGAAGAGAAGAGCCTTTTCAAATAAAATAATATGTTATTTAAATCAATCACATTTTCCAATATTTTATAGTATTGTAACAATCTCATATATCGGTGGCACTCCGCAGCAGCACATTTATTTGGATCAACCAATATATTACTCGATTCAATTGGTTTTTTTTTCTCACAAGGAACATCCCTCAGGTGACACCATTCGATTTTCTTGAAATTTGGATATGTTATAAAGCACAGAAAAGTAACCGATACGTATTTTTTTCATATCGGCGGAAAAACGGTTTTAAGGGGTGAAACCACCTCTCGAAAAAAGGCATCTCCAGGGGTAAAATAGCAGTTTTACACACAAGGAGTCCACCAATTTTAATGAAACAAAAACGAAAATTCTTCTAATCCGAAGCAATGAAAAATCCACTATAGTGACATTGCAAACAAAATTAAGGGGTGAACCACCCCTATATTGAGGGGTAGTTTCACCCCTTACAACCGTTTTTCCGCCGATAAAAAAAAACACGTTTCGCTTACTTTTCGGTGCTTTATAAAATATCCAAATTTCAACAAAATCGAAGGGTGTCACCTGAAGGATGTTCCTTGTCAGTGTACGAAATCTTATCCTTCTAACGCCATCTAGCCTAATCCGATCGCACTTGTACAACGCGAGATACAGATCTCTAAAGCCATCTATTGCAAAAATAATGGATTTCTTTTTACTCCACCATTCGACAAACACTAATGCCTTCGATATTCTTCCACCGATACACAAGGAGTCCACCGATTTTAATGAAACAAAAACGAAAATTCTTCTAATCCGAAGCAATGAAAAATCCACTATAGTGACATTGCAAACAAAATTAAGGGGTGAACCACCCCTATATTAAGGGGTAGTTTCACCCCTTAAAACCGTTTTTCCGCCGATAAAAAAAACACGTATCGCTTACTTTTCGGTGCTTTATAAAATATCCAAATTTCAACAAAATCGAAGGGTGTCACCTGAAGGATGTTCCTCGTCAGTGTACGAAATCTTATCCTTCTAACGCCATCTAACTTAATCCGATCGCACTTGTACAACGCGAGATACAGATCACTAAAGCCATCTATTGCAAAAATAATGGATTTCTTTTTACTCCACCATTCGACAAACACTAATGCCTTCGATATTCTTCCACCGATACACAAGGAGTCCACCGATTTTAATGAAACAAAAACGAAAATTCTTCTAATCCGAAGCAATGAAAAATCCACTATAGTGACATTGCAAACAAAATTAAAGGGTGAACCACCCCTATATTAAGGGGTAGTTTCACCCCTTAAAACCGTTTTTCCGCCGATAAAAAAAAAACACGTATCGCTTACTTTTCGGTGCTTTATAAAATATCCAAATTTCAACAAAATCGAAGGGTGTCACCTGAAGGATGTTCCTTGTCAGTGTACGAAATCTTATCCTTCTAACGCCATCTAGCCTAATCCGATCGCACTTGTACAACGCGAGATACAGATCACCAAAGCCATCTATTGCAAAAATAATGGATTTCTTTTTACTCCACCATTCGACAAACACTAATGCCTTCGATATTCTTCCACCGATACACAAGGAGTCCACCGATTTTAATGAAACAAAAACGAATGTTCTTCTAATCCGAAGCAATGAAAAATCCACTACAGTGACATTGCAAACAAAATTAAGGGGTGAACCACCCCTATATTAAGGGGTAGTTTCACCCCTTAAAACCGTTTTTCCGCCGATAAAAAAAACACGTATCGCTTACTTTTCGGTGCTTTATAAAATATCCAAATTTCAACAAAATCGAAGGGTGTCACCTGAAGGATGTTCCTCGTCAGTGTACGAAATCTTATCCTTCTAACGCCATCTAGCCTAATCCGATCGCACTTGTACAACGCGAGATACAGATCACTAAAGCCATATATTGCAAAAATAATGGATTTCGTTTTACTCCACTATTCGACAAACACTAATGCCTTCGATATTCTTCCACCGATACACAAGGAGTCCACCGATTTTAATGAAACAAAAACGAAAATTCTTCTAATCCGAAGCAATGAAAAATCCACTACAGTGACATTGCAAACAAAATTAAGGGGTGAACCACCCCTATATTAAGGGGTAGTTTCACCCCTTAAAACCGTTTTTCCGCCGATAAAAAAAACACGTATCGCTTACTTTTCGGTGCTTTATAAACCATCCAAATTTCAACAAAATCGAAGGGTGTCACCTGAAGGATGTTCCTTGTCAGTGTACGAAATCTTATCCTTCTAACGCCATCTAAATTAATCCGATCGCACTTGTACAACGCGAGATACAGATCACTAAAGCCATCTATTGCAAAAATAATGGATTTCTTTTTACTCCACCATTCGACAAACACTAATGCCTTCGATATTCTTCCACCGATACACAAGGAGTCCACCGATTTTAATGAAACAAAAACGAAAATTCTTCTAATCCGAAGCTATGAAAAATCCACTATAGTGACATTCCAAACAAAATTAAGGGGTGAACCACCCCTATATTAAGGGGTAGTTTCACCCCTTAAACCCGTTGTTCCGCCGATAAAAAAACACGTATCGCTTACTTTTCGGTGCTTTATAAAATATCCAAATTTCAACAAAATCGAGGGGTGTCACCTGAAGGATGTTCCTCGTCAGTGCACGAAATCTTATCCTTCTAACGCCATCTAGCCTAATCCGATCGCACTTGTACAACGCGAGACACAGATCACCAAAGCCATCTATTGCAAAAATAATGGATTTCTTTTTACTCCACCATTCGACAAACACTAATGCCTTCGATATTCTTCCACCGATACACAAGGAGTCCAACGATTTTAATGAAACAAAAACGAAAATTCTTCTAATCCGAAGCAATGAAAAATCCACTATAGTGACATTGCAAACAAAATTAAGGAGTGAACCACCTCTATATTAAGGGGTAGTTTCACCCCTTAAAACCGTTTTTCCGCCGATAAAAAAACACGTATCGCTTACTTTTCGGTGCTTTATAAAATATCCAAATTTCAACAAAATCGAGGGGTGTCACCTGAAGGATGTTCCTCGTCAGTGCACGAAATCTTATCCTTCTAACGCCATCTAGCCTAATCCGATCGCACTTGTACAACGCGAGACAGATCACCAAAGCCATCTATTGCAAAAATAATGGATTTCTTTTTACTCCACCATTCGACAAACACTAATGCCTTCGATATTCTTCCACCGATACACAAGGAGTCCAACGATTTTAATGAAACAAAAACGAAAATTCTTCTAATCCGAAGCAATGAAAAATCCACTATAGTGACATTGCAAACAAAATTAAGGAGTGAACCACCTCTATATTAAGGGGTAGTTTCACCCCTTAAAACCGTTTTTCCGCCGATAAAAAAACACGTATCGCTTACTTTTCGGTGCTTTATAAAATATCCAAATTTCAACAAAATCGAGGGGTGTCACCTGAAGGATGTTCCTCGTCAGTGCACGAAATCTTATCCTTCTAACGCCATCTAGCCTAATCCGATCGCACTTGTACAACGCGAGACACAGATCACCAAAGCCATCTATTGCAAAAATAATGGATTTCTTTTTACTCCACCATTCGACAAACACTAATGCCTTCGATATTCTTCCACCGATACACAAGGAGTCCAACGATTTTAATGAAACAAAAACGAAAATTCTTCTAATCCGAAGCAATGAAAAATCCACTACAGTGACATTGCAAACAAAATTAAGGGGTGAACCACCCCTATATTAAGGGGTAGTTTCACCCCTTAAAACCGTTTTTCCGCCGATAAAAAAAAACACGTATCGCTTACTTTTCGGTGCTTTATAAAATATCCAAATTTCAACAAAATCGAGGGGTGTCACCTGAAGGATGTTCCTCGTCAGTGTACGAAATCTTATCCTTCTAACGCCATCTAGCCTAATCCGATCGCACTTGTACAACGCGAGATACAGATCACCAAAGCCATATATTGCAAAAATAATGGCTTTCTTTTTACTCCACTATTCGACAAACACTAATGCCTTCGATATTCTTCCACCGATACACAAGGAGTCCACCGATTTTAATGAAACAAAAACGAAAATTCTTCTAATCCGAAGCAATGAAAAATCCACTACAGTGACATTGCAAACAAAATTAAGGGGTGAATCACCCCTATATTAAGGGGTAGTTTCACCCCTTAAAACCGTTTTTCCGCCGATAAAAAAAACACGTATCGCTTACTTTTCGGTGCTTTATAAACCATCCAAATTTCAACAAAATCGAAGGGTGTCACCTGAAGGATGTTCCTTGTCAGTGTACGAAATCTTATCGTTCTAACGCCATCTAGCCTAATCCGATCGCACTTGTACAACGCGAGATACAGATCTCTAAAGCCATCTATTGCAAAAATAATGGATTTCTTTTTACTCCACCATTCGACAAACACTAATGCCTTCGATATTCTTCCACCGATACACAAGGAGTCCACCGATTTTAATGAAACAAAAACGAAAATTCTTCTAATCCGAAGCAATGAAAAATCCACTACAGTGACATTGCAAACAAAATTAAGGGGTGAACCACCCCTATATTAAGGGGTAGTTTCACCCCTTAAAACCGTTTTTCCGCCGATAAAAAAAACACGTATCGCTTACTTTTCGGTGCTTTATAAAATATCCAAATTTCAACAAAATCGAGGGGTGTCACCTGAAGGATGTTCCTCGTCAGTGTACGAAATCTTATCCTTCTAACGCCATCTTGCCTAATCCGATTGCACTTGTACAACGCGAGATACAGATCACCAAAGCCATCTATTGCAAAAATAATGGATTTCTTTTTACTCCACTATTCGACAAACACTAATGCCTTCGATATTCTTCCACCGATACACAAGGAGTCCACCGATTTTAATGAAACAAAAACGAAAGTTCTTCTAATCCGAAGCAATGAAAAATCCACTACAGTGACATTGCAAACAAAATTAAGGGGTGAACCACCCCTATATTAAGGGGTAGTTTCACCCCTTAAAACCGTTTTTCCGCCGATAAAAAAAAACACGTATCGCTTACTTTTCGGTGCTTTATAAAATATCCAAATTTCAACAAAATCGAGGGGTGTCACCTGAAGGATGTTCCTCGTCAGTGTACGAAATCTTATCCTTCTAACGCCATCTAGCCTAATCCGATCGCACTTGTACAACGCGAGATACAGATCACCAAAGCCATATATTGCAAAAATAATGGCTTTCTTTTTACTCCACTATTCGACAAACACTAATGCCTTCGATATTCTTCCACCGATACACAAGGAGTCCACCGATTTTAATGAAACAAAAACGAAAATTCTTCTAATCCGAAGCAATGAAAAATCCACTACAGTGACATTGCAAACAAAATTAAGGGGTGAATCACCCCTATATTAAGGGGTAGTTTCACCCCTTAAAACCGTTTTTCCGCCGATAAAAAAAACACGTATCGCTTACTTTTCGGTGCTTTATAAACCATCCAAATTTCAACAAAATCGAAGGGTGTCACCTGAAGGATGTTCCTTGTCAGTGTACGAAATCTTATCCTTCTAACGCCATCTTGCCTAATCCGATTGCACTTGTACAACGCGAGATACAGATCACTAAAGCCATATATTGCAAAAATAATGGATTTCGTTTTACTCCACTATTCGACAAACACTAATGCCTTCGATATTCTTCCACCGATACACAAGGAGTCCACCGATTTTAATGAAACAAAAACGAAAATTCTTCTAATCCGAAGCAATGAAAAATCCACTACAGTGACATTGCAAACAAAATTAAGGGGTGAACCACCCCTATATTAAGGGGTAGTTTCACCCCTTAAAACCGTTTTTCCGCCGATAAAAAAAACACGTATCGCTTACTTTTCGGTGCTTTATAAAATATCCAAATTTCAACAAAATCGAGGGGTGTCACCTGAAGGATGTTCCTCGTCAGTGTACGAAATCTTATCCTTCTAACGCCATCTAGCCTAATCCGATCGCACTTGTACAACGCGAGATACAGATCACCAAAGCCATCTATTGCAAAAATAATGGATTTCTTTTTACTCCACCATTCGACAAACACTAATGCCTTCGATATTCTTCCGTCTCTTGCAGTTTTATTCTTCACGATCGTGTTTCCGGTTTCTGGACGTGGATGTTCGTACTGTCGAAGCTGCCGGAGCTCGGTGACACGCTCTTCGTCGTACTGAGGAAGCAGCCGTTGATATTTCTCCACTGGTACCACCACATCACGGTGTTGCTGTACTCGTGGTTCTCGTATACCGAGTACACAGCCTCGGCGAGATGGTTCGTCGTGATGAACTATTGCGTCCACTCGATAATGTATTCGTATTACGCCCTGAGAGCAATGCGTTATTCGCCACCAAAGGGAATATCGATGCTCATAACGTCCCTCCAACTGACCCAAATGATTGTCGGATGCGCGATAAACGTATGGGCTTATCAGTATCTAGCCCAGGGACAAAAGGAGTGCGGCATATCGAGGGTCAACATTAAATTCAGTCTCACCATGTACTTCAGTTACTTCGTGCTGTTCGCGAGATTCTTCTACAACGCGTACCTCGCGGGCTCGCGGGCGAAAATGGCGAAGAAGTCACTGTACGAGGCGAACGGGAACGGCCACATCGGCGCCGCCGAATACAGCAATGGAAAGCTCAAGGCCAACTAGAAGACCGTCGACCAACGAACGCGAGAAGAACCGCAAGATGAAGAAAGCCCGTCTATCGGCAATGAGACGAAAAACCAAGCTATGCGATCACCGAGACGAATTTTGCATACTCGGAACATTCTCCGTGGGAATATAACGCGAGATACGAAGATTGAAGCGAAGCCGATTAATATTGCGTATGGAAATCGTCTTCCCCAACGAAACAAAAAAACGTCGATGGACGTCAATTGGTGGAAAAAAAAACTCACCCAACTCACTGGAGCGACTAATTTAACGACGACGATTGAGCAAAGTCTCTCCGAGTCGTGTGACCTAAACTTCCGGTTCGCCGGCTGATGACGTGGAAAATTTCACATTCGATGAATTCGACGGGCGCTTGAACGGGGAATAAGAAATGTACGAATGTACACGTACGTGTGCATCGGTACACGACGTATTCGTTTTTACGTGTATTAATGATTTTCTCTCTCCCTCTCTCTCTTTCGTTCTCTCGCGTTATTCGGAAAGGGAAACGCGCGGGCGCGAACGAGTCTTTCGATGTCCTGTGTAGGTCGCGGACCCACCTAGAATTTCCAAGACGAGAGAGAGAGAGAGATCTTCCGTTGACCCATTTCGCCGCAACCGTGTCAACATTCTCGCGCTTTGAATCAACCGACGAGAAAGATTTTCATCGGCGCGCTCGACGACGGATCTTACGGTTGCGCGACGCTCGTTTCCGGTTTTTTCAATTTTTCATTGCGCACAAACTGCTCGCGATTCAATTGTCCAACATCCGCGTGTCGATGGCGAATTGATGGAAGGAAGGAAACTGGATGGAGGACGTATAGACGAGAAGCGCCGAGCTACGTTAATATTCGTGAATGTTGTATCGAGCTTTGTACAAGAGGCTACGAGTGACCCGTCCATTAGCGAGAATTTTCATCACGCCCGTGATCCGCGCGATATATTTGCCGATTGGGGTAGAATGTCCATAAGTACGAATATCCATGAGTCGAATGTCCATAAGTGCCAATATCCATAAGTGCCAATATCCATATCGATGTCCATATCGATTATCCATAAGTACGAATATCCATAAGTGAGTATAGGAGTAGAAATGAGTTTCAGAAATGGCAGGAAGTAGAGGAAAAGTGAGTATAGAGCAACCCAAACAAACCCACACAAGCAAACCAAACCAAACAACCCAAACAAACAAACCTAAACAAGCAAACCTAAACCGAACCCAAACAAACGAACCCAAACAAGCAAACCCAAACCGAAACAAACAAACGAACCCAAACAAACGCAAACAAACAAACAAACCCAAACAACCCAAATAACCCAAACAAACAAAAACTAAAACAAACAAACAAACCTAAACAAGCAAACCCAAACCGAAACAAACAAACGAACCCAAACAAGCAATCCCAAACAAACAAACAAGCAATCCCAAACAAACAAACAAACAAACAATCCCAAACAAACAAACACAAGTAACCCCAAACAAACTATCTACCTCCCGCCATTTCTGGCACTCATTTCTACTCTATACTCACATATGGATATTCGACTTATGGATATTCGACTTATGGATATTCGTATTCATGGATATTCGTGTTCATGGATATTCGTACTTATGGATATTCGTACTTATGGACATTCGACTTATGGATATTCGACTTATGGATATTCGACTTATGGATATTCAACGACAGTGATATTTGCCTGTATCTTCACGTTACTCTGTAAATATTGGACTTTCTGCTGTGCGTGCGGCGTCACCGAATCGAGCGTCGGGGTCACGAGGGAAAAAAAGATAAACACTCCTTGTGAATCATTGTACAGGTTTTGCGCGGTATTGTGTTCGTCGATCACGCTGTATGAGGATGGGATGGGAACAGCGGTGACGGAAAATTACGCGAATGAGATGGGAGTTAAAAAAGGCGTTTCTCAAAAAACTCCGATGAACTCGAGAACATCGTCATCGGCTCACAGCGTAGACAATTTCTCAATTATGTCGCCATTTGCCGTTTGTACTTTGGGACCTCGAAGGGTTTTTGCCTCACTCGCTCAAAAAACTGGGTGCTCCCAAAGCTGCAGGCTCAATTCTCCGGAGTATGTTGGAAAAACGGACATTATTTTTTCGCTGTGAGAGACTGGGAGAGACGGAGTGAGCGGCAGGGCGAGATAAATAGAAATCTAGTAATTGCGGACCGTGTCGAGCACACGGTAGAAGTCGACTTTATTTCGGCGCTTTGTGGAAAATGGAATATTTTGAACGGTCAAATTTGTAGGGCGTGACACGCTCGTAAACACTTTGGGGCGGCGTGTGACAAGAGAAGAATAAATTTCACAAAACTGTAAGGACAGAGAGACTTGTGTTCGTGTGTCAAGTTTGCATGCCGCTTAAGGGGGAGTGTGGTACTGCCGAGGTTTTTTTCAATGCGTTTTTTTTTAAAGATAAAATTTATTTTCGTTCACGAAACTTTTGTTACATGTAAAGGTACATTTCAACAAGAAAAAAACACTTGCAAATTTCATATAAATATGTATATATATAGATATAGCGGCTGAACTCCTGGAGTCCTTGGGAATGATCTGAAACATGAAATAAAAAAAAATCGTTATAGTATGAATGTAGAATGCGCATGAACGATTTGCTAAAAAAAATGTTGAATGCAAAAATGGCGGACATAAAATGAAAATTGACGAAAAAAAATCGGCCTTGATGTTGCAATAACTTTATCCTGTAATAATAATTTTTCATATGTCGCGGCTCGTTCGCATATAAATTTTGTTTTCTTTAATTTACACTTGGAATGAAGGGAATCGGATGGAAGTTCGATCAGCTACGATTCCAGCCAACTTGAAAAACGTGGTTTTGAGAAAAACGCGTTTAAGGTAATCCTATCGTCAATCCACAGGATTTTCATGGTTGTTTTTCGAGCTTCACTGAATATATTAATAATCGTCTCTGTGAAATTTCAGGGTCGGTTATCGACCTAATTACAGAGAAAAAGATTATTAAAATTGCGGATTTTTGTGAAGGAATTCCGAGACGACATACAAAAACCCAATTTCCGGTCGCTACAGAAGTGTATATAATAGTGGAAATCCGTCAGATTTTTAAAAATAATCAGATTTACATACTTAACACTTGTAGTAATGCAATGCTCTCAGAAAAAATTACGCTTATTGACCTAACTTTTTATGTAATATCAAGTTTAATTTGAACTTCCGGTATTGGATTTATCACCACTTGCTACGACAAAGAGACGTGACAGGAAGGCAACAGCTGACTGTGGTCCTAACCTCATCTCACTCATTCGAATTTCCACACATATTTCATTTTTAACCGACATATTTCGCCGACACAAATTTTCCACGCTTTTTACCAGTCGTGGCCCGAATACAATGCTTTATATTTCTCGCACCTGACATTGCTTTGACAGATCGACGTTGAAAAGCACGGAGGTTAAACTCGCCTGGTTGAGTAAAAAGAGACGGAGATAGAACCAATGTTGCCAAATATCAAACCTAGAAATACTGCGCGAATCGTTGGAATAACTATTTTTTCATTGTTCACATTAAATGTGAACATTCATTAAGGTCTTATATACGCGATTTCGCCGATTTTCGAACGTACTTTTCTAGACGCGGTTAAAAAAAAATGACGCATATATTGACAACATTTTTTTTACATATCGATTATGCACATGGTTAAGTATATGTAAAAAAATCAGAAATATTAACAAATGGCGGAGATATAACGTAATAAAGCAATGTATATTTTTGCGCGCGCGTTGATGGTGAAAGTTCTCGGCATCGATGTGGGAGTCTGAAAAAAATGAACGTATTTATAATTGCACAATGAATGTATCTTCAGTGTGAACCAACAATATTTGAAAAAAATTATTATAATAAAAATTCGAAACTTAAAATTTTTTTACTCAATTTTCTGTCGGTATTTTATTTTTTATATTTTTTTGTGTCATTGAAATTTTTGTTTCTGTGGTTCACACGATAGATGATGATACTAAGAATGTGTGGTGAAAATTTCAAAGCGATCTGACCCTTCGTTCAAGAGTTAGAACTTTCACAAGGATCAAAAAAGTGAATCGTGGAAAAACGGCTTGGAAGTTGGCGGTCGGGGGCGCCGCGCGGTTTCTATTTTAAATGCAATCTTACCTTATTTCGGAATTTTTGCAATTTTTCAATTCTGTAAAGCTTAAAATATTCCCAACCGTTCAGGCTAATGGAATCAAAAAATAAATTTTTGGAAATTTTTCGCGTATATAAAGCCTTCAACAGTTTACAAATAAAATTTTTTAGTTATTACAAATTATTTTTCTTTGCATATGTTAAAAATATAAATTGTACAAGTCTCAAGTATGATCAGTGGTATGACTAGTGTGAAGCGATAGGATTACCTTAAAGTTTTCGCGTGCAAAAAGCATAAGTTATTCAACACTTGCGGCTGTTTAAGGGGAGATATACACCTAGGAGCCGGAAAAAAGGTCATCTTTGTGAATTTTTTCAAGGAAAACTATTTGAAATTTCGGATTGGGGTTTTAATTATCTAAAAGTATATACATTCAAAAATGTGTTTAATTTTCTTTATTTAAAAATATCAAAAATATACAAGGAATTGTATGATCCTTGGAGCGTCGTAAAAAAATCTGCGTATACGGTACCCACTGGCGTTTCTTAAAAATCATCTGAAAAAAAAACCAAAAAGATTATTAAATTAGATACTATAATCTAGTACTTGTCATAGCCGATATTGAAAATATCGATTTATGACAAAATGGCGGACGTTTGATCATAAATAGTGATTTGTGGGCCAAAAATTAGTTATTATTTTGCCTATAAAACAAAAAGTAAGTAACGGAAAAAAAATCCTATGACAAGTACTAGATAATGGTGTATAGAATAACCACAAAAAACCTCAAGGCAATCGGTTCATTGGTTTTCGAGAAATTTTGGGTACCGATTTGAAAAACGTGATTTTGAGAAAAACGCGTTTGAAAATTTGGGAATGAATTAATCGTGAAATTTGTCAACTTACATGGAATCATCGATACCAGGTCCATAGTGTAGGTTTTCTACGGTCGACGGAATGTTCATAGCTTCTAAATCCTCGACCTCGACCATCTAGGTGTATATCTCCTCTTAAAGCTAGTCTGCGATTTATGGAGCACATAGTAGGCCTTTAGACTCCTCGAAGTATTGCTGCTTCTGAAGTTTCTGCATTTTTCGTGCCGATCGACCCTCCTTTGTGCTTTCGAGGCTGCGCCGTTAGGAGCGGTGCGCGCCGAACAGGCTATACTATATTTCAAGGTCGAATTTGATGCCAATTTGGGAATGTATTCTCCACGTGTATAGGAACATTTTTTAGGCGAACAAAGAAAAATCGATTTTTTGGGTCGGCTGGATCGGACTCCCCCCTTAATGACCTTCGAGACAATCGCAACCATACGATGGGCATCGCTCGAAAGAAAAAAAAACATTTCATATACTTTTCTAACAACGATTATTATTTATGATTGAAATACTGCCGTTGTATGGAAGAAGGCGGCGTCTACAAAAACATCGAAAATGCGTTTTACTATACAGAACTATGAGAAATTTTGTACTGATTCCAACGGTACCCAAAACGTATTTGCGATTTTTTTTGTCGATGCCTCCTTTTCTATGACGGCAGAATAGTTATCGACATGAATGGGAGTAACAAAAATGATAAAACTAAAAGTAACAATAATAGTAATAACAATGCCAATAATAACGTACGAAAAAATAAATTCCACTGTGAAAGAATACTTAATCCGAGTGAGCATTGATTGTTGAAAACTTGGTTTTTATTTTCGAATTTTATTTTTTTTCGAAACTTTTCGAACTTTATAAATTTTCGAAAACTTTATTTTCGAACGATGGTAATTTTTCGTTCGGCTTAGGAAACTTTACGTGGAGAGGAAAAAATAACGATTGGCACGAAAATACGAATGAATGGATTTTTTTTCTTCCAGCTCCTTTTGACCATATTTCGGTATTGATTTCGCGAAACTCGCAGTTTTATCTCATAATCCGTTTGCGTGTTAAACGAGTTGTCGTTTCGTGTTTCTGAATATCGACAGCTCTGAAACGCGATGCCACTATTTGTTCGCCCCATAGCCTGGGCAATGTTCATTGTTTGCAAAAAAAAAGCATCGGCCAAAGCAACTGCTCTTTGAACGCGTTAGAAACGATATCTGTCGATCACTAAGTACGTCGTAAAAACAAAGTACCGAGTACCACTTTAGAAGCGTGCTCACGATTTTTTTTTTTTTAACTTACTCCGCACGTTCCAATGTTGCGAACGCTCTGGACGATGAAAAATGTGATATGCGGAAAGTAGTTTGATTTATGCCATCATGGACAGTCGAAAAATAGCTGATTTTCGCGATTTTTTTTTCTATGGATAAAATACGCTAATCAGTCTGATTTTTTTGTGTCGAATGAAAGAACTCATGAAGAACAGAAAAAAAAGTTTGAACGTTTATTTTTATTTTATTTGATTTTTTTTCAACGTTTGAAATTTTTTTCTAAAAAAGGGGTCCTCACGGTGTACACGGTTGCGGCCGTAAATATTATCAGAAACAAAATTTGTAAAAACATTAATAATCAGTATGAAAGCCGCTATCTTACTACGAAGGTTTTTTTAAAATAAAAATTGACAAAATGGCGGTTGTTTAAAAAAAGTATCGAATTTGGCCTACTTTTTCGACAGTTTTTCGTAAAAAAAAAGAAGATTTCAAAAAAAGAAAGCTTCAATAGCAAGATGAAGAATGACGTGTAGAATGCTGCGACAAATAGCTTGAAAATTCTTTCGTTGAGAGTGTACCCCATTTGAAAAACGACATTTCGAGGAAAATGCGTTTAAAGTTTCGAGTGCGGAATTTTCACATCGCTCCCTTGCAATCTAACTTACATCTTTTTTCTTTTATTATTTTTAATTTTCGTCACACTATGCATTCTCGCTCTCCATCACCACCGTTTCTCTTTTATTACACTCTTTTCCCATTTCCCTAAAAAAAATACACATATTTACATCTATGGCCTCTCTCAGCAACCTTATTAATTTATCTTCTATTCCCTCCTTATCTCTTTTCCCCTCTACCCACTTCTCTATATATATTTTCGCTTCCTTGGATATGTATACTGGGATTTGCTTGATTATAATTGAAAATCAGTTAATTATTGAATATTCCGGTTCGTGAAAGGAATACCTTAAGGGGTAACACCACTCTAGCGGCCGAAAAGAAGGCCTAACTTTGACGATTTTTTTTGGGAGTATAATAAACGGAATGACAATTCTTTTTAGAGGGATTGTTCAGCATATATTTAAGTATAGAAATTTCTTTTTTGATTATTACTTTTGTAGCAAATGGCGGCGAGAGAGCCAATCTTCGAAATGATCTTTAAAAAAAAACAGCTCCAGTAGTGGACAACAAATATCTCGTGAAATATATGATCTGGAAAAAATATCAAAAATCTATATAATATTGGCTATCGAAGTACGTAGGGACTTTTATTAAATCAATTTTTGTAAAAATGGTACACTTTTGACAAAAAAAAATCGATTTTTTGCTAAAAAATAAGCAGTAAATTCTTAATGAAATAAAAAGTTTACATTGAATCGAAAAACCGCTCCGTACTTATATACATTTTAATCACGAAGCTACTGTCAAAATTTCAAAATGACCCATGCAACCGGATTGAAGTACTGTGTTCGCTAAGATTGCAAAAAGTGGTTTCGAGAAAAACGCGTTTAAAGTTTAAACCGTGCTCAACAGGTGCTCCGAGGTGCTGCGGGAAAATCGATGGCAAAGCCTTTAAAATTTTTTACCATAAAACCAAGTGCATATTGTTTTTGTGATGTAAAAATATTATTTGAACAATTAAAAAAAACGATTTTTTCGAAATCCTAGATTGGTGCTACCCCTTAAAACTCGCAAATCAATTTTCTGCCAAGTCAAGTTTTTTCCCCCAAATTGCTTCGCTGTTTCTGTATTACAGAGCGAAAATTTGATTTGAGCGCATAGTCTCGTCAATGAAAGTCGAGTCTCCGGTGAAGCTGCGAAAAATATTGCCAATAAATATTTTCACACGCTAAAACTATTCAAAATTTTAATGACGGATTTTTGCTTTGCAAAAAGTGTTAGTTTTATTGAAATTACAAGGCATTTTATGAAAGCAAGGCAAATACAGTAGGGAGGGATCAATGTGGATTTGGCAAGAGTTAGATCTTTCGCTTGTTCCTCTTTCGTGCTATGTTTCGACGTCGCGCGCCCGAGACGAGAGACGATAAACGTATTACGACCGAGAAAGTGAGGTCACTTGGACACTCAGAAGACGAGTGCCCGCCTTGCACGCGATCATCCGAACGCCAACCGTAGAGTCGATAAGCGTTAAATAACATTCGATTCCTAGAGTCGCGGATCATTGGATATTGTAAGAACGCACACGCGATATGCATTTATCCAACAAACAAATCAAATTTCCCGTAATACTGAAAATCAGATATGATTTCTACCCACACATGTACACTACCGGCCAAAAGTTTTCGGACACTTCATATAATTGCAATACTTTCAATCACTTTGGGTAATTGCAAAATTGTATTAGAATTATATCATTTGTTATTTAGAGCTATATGGTCAGAGTGGGATCAGTGGCTCATTTTTTTCAGAGGTCCATAGCTGCCTAACCGTTCGCACAATCTCAACGAAACCTTGACTAAGCGTGAAGTGTGTTCAATGGCTTCATTTTGTTAAAAGACACTGAACGGCCTAACCCAATAGATATTGCGATAATAACCATGTTTAAAAAAATAAAATTTGATCCACTGTGTACTTAGGGGTGTACACAGTGAAACATGCCTAATTTCACAGTCAAACAAAATTTCAAAATCAAACAAAATTTGAAGAAAATTACCCTGATCCACTGTACACTTGTAGGTAATGGAGTGCTTTTCTCTATACGATGGGGCGTATTGGACAGTACACTATTGAAATATTAATTTAAAAAAGACCGCATATTATGAGATCAATCACGTAAGAGATTATGTGATTATGATTGAGATCATAATCACATAATCACATATTATGTCATTATGAGATCATCAATCACAGTGATGATATTAGTGATATCACCACTAATGGTGATTGATGTAATCACCATTAGATCAACCTAATGGTGGTTAGATTGATATCACTAATCGTGATGTCACTAATGGTGATATGTAATCACCATTAGTGACATCACCATTAGTGACATCACCATAGTGATAATGGTGATTGATGTAATCACCATTAGATCAATCTAATGGTGATTAGATTGATATCACTAATGGTGATGTCACTAATGGTGATATCACCATTAGTGACAGATAGTGATTAGATTGATATCACTAATGGTGATGTCACTAATGGTGATATCACCAATGGTGATATCACCATTAGTGACAGATAGTGATATCAATCACCATTAGATTGATCTAATGGTGATTACATCAATCACCATTCATTGAATATCAATCAACAATAAGTATCTACCTAATGAGGTAGTATCAGTACCTATCTAAATCACAACGCGAAAATATTCATATTATGACTTACCTCTCTGTACCTCGAAAAATTGAGCCACTGTGTACCGACCCGATCTTTTCTTCTAAAGCGGGTACTGACGAGTTTCTATTTTTGTTAGGTTAACAACCACAATGCTCAAATACCGCAATATAGCTGTACATTGTGGGAGAACAATGACTTCGAATATAACTGCGATAGGTAAAGAAGCAAAAAACATACAAACCCAGCTGGTTTCTCAACTTTTGATACCAAAAATAATACAAACTCACCTCTCACAACCGAATTGCGCGGGAGCAACTCACATACAGGTTCCAACCTAAGGGCATCCGAGAGCGGTTCTAATGTGAAAAAGACGCACATACATACATGTCCACTTCTGAGAAACAGAAAAGCTTCAGTGTACCCACTGTTGCCACTCTTCCCACTTTGGCCGTATAGTTTCTTCGTTAAATAATAAATTAAATGAATTATATGATTCTAACATTATTTGGCAATTATCCAGTGATCGAAAGTTTTGCAATTAACTGAAGTGTCCGAAAACTTTTGATCTACACTATATTAGGATGGCAAGAAAGTCTTTACGTTCCATCACCAAAAATGAAATAAAAAAGCAGTCTTGAAACGAATGAATAATTTTATTCTATGTATCCACCAGCTGATTCTATTTAGTTACTTATTAATTCTATTTAGTAATTTAATTTATTTAGTAATTCATTTAGAATTAATTACTAATTAATTAATTTAGCAGTTAATTCTATTTAGTAAACTTGTAAATTAATCATGTGTTGCAAGACTGCCTTTGTATTTTATTTTTGGTGATAAAACGCTAAGACTTTCTTGCCAAGCTAATACTTGTATTGTAGGGAACATCGAAACTATCCGACAAAATGTGGTAAGCGGGCTAGCGTTGCTCAGTTGTCGGAGCAATCGACCTGCAATCGCGAATGGTCCTGGCCCAGAAGCGCCCGGCAATTTTTTCGGATAGTTCTCTGGAGTTTTTTCTGGGCTTACACAGTGTACATGTGCAAAAAATCGAATTGTCGGAATTCGAACCAGCCACTATTATTCGAATAAAGACAATAATGGTTGATTCGAAAAAAAATCCCGTTTTCAGCATTCGCATCGTCCACCAAAATTCTTATCGCTTACAACAACAAAACAATTGATCCCGTGATCTTCACAATCGAATAACAAAAGAAAAAAATTCCCCGATCAATGGGCAACTGAGTTTCGAATTTCGAGGTGTCTACCGACGCGTACTTCAAAGTGCAATTCTCTTTCGGTCGAGTGTCTAAAACCTGTGTGTGTGTGGGTGTTCGTGCCCCCCCCCTCCCCCCACCCCTCAATCGGAACCCAATCGCACGCATAAGCCTATATTTGCGAATTGTGAGCTTCAAAGTCATAACTGGACGTCACATGATTGTCGTTATCAGCCAAAGATCGGGAAGTGTCAGCTAAAATATAAAAGCCGCGTCGCTTAAATAGATTAACGTCCACCGTTAATCTAACGGAGCGGAGTTGAGACGTCTCGATGCACAATTGATAAGCCGAAAATTGTATGAGGACTGCGAATGTCGTTTATATATATATATACATATACACGACATATACACACACGTATTATCTACATAGTAGATGAAAAACAATATTATGTAGATAATAGATAATAGTATCTTAATCATCAAAGTAATATTATCTATAATCCAGAAGGAATTATCTATTAGTAGATAATATTATCTATTATCTAGACAATTTGTGTGTGTGTATATGTATATGCATACATACATACATACATACATACATATATATATATATATATACACATATATATATACACAAAGACACAGATTGTCTAGATTATTATTCAGATACTTTAGATAATAGATACTATTGTCTACATAATATTGTCTTTTGTCTACTATCTAGATAATGTGGATATAATCTACATAGTAGATAAAAGACAATATTATGTAGATAATAGATAATAGTATCTTTATTATCAAGGTAATAGTATCTATAATGCAGATAATCCAGAAGAATCGATCTGTTAGTAGATAATATTATCTATGATCTAAAGTATCTGAATAATAATGATAATCTGAATCAAACATTCAGATTATCTAGATAACTTGTATATATATATATATATATATATATATATATACATACAGATTGTCTAGCTTATTCAGATACTTTAGATAATAGATAATATCATCTACTAATAAACAATTTTCCTGGATAATCTGGATTATAGATGATATCACCTTGATCAAGATATCTTATATCTACATAATATTGTCTTTTATCTACTCTCTAGATAATGTTGATATATATATATATTCGAGGCACAAGTTAATTTACAGTCTTGACACTTTTATTATCATCATTATTATTATTATCATCATGCCTAATACTACTGCTATGATTGATGTAATTAATTGCTGGACCGCATAATTACTCGGCAACGATATTTTATATTTCATCGTCCGCGAGGGGTTTGAGAACAATGCTCGCGTCGAACTTCCGTTAATTATACACGTTTATTACTACCGGGTTCAATTTGCAGTGGCTCATTAGCGCGAAGAGACAAAGAAATTTGTGAATCAAATGCTTTGTGATGACGTTCGGTATAATAATGTTATGATTTAAAAAAAAAAACAAAGTGGGAGCATGCTTCAGATAAACGACGAATTTGAGGGAAAAAGAAACGCCGAGATAATAAGATTTGTACGCGTTATTTAAAAATATTTCAGTACGAGCGCGTTAGCGTAAAACATAGTACGGATCGAGAGAACTTTATGAATAATTCGAGCGATTAATATTTGCCGAAGTGCGGTTGAAAGGTGTGAACAAAACGTCGGGGTGAAAGTAAACGAAAATTTCGTAGGTTTATTACGAGATTCGACGAGATATTTATAGTCCGACAGTGCACACTCGTGTAAATGCCGTGTTTGTGTATATGACTGTGTGCGTGTGTGTGTGTGTGCAAAGCGGTGTATGGAAGAGCAGGGCATTGAACTAAAACAACAGGGGAGTTGGGGGAAATTCGTATTTATTTTAAAGACGCTAAGTTTTTGCGGTTTAAACGGTGTAAATAGAATGGCGTACTATGTTGCGACGTGTGTGTTATGAATGGGTGATTTTCTGATTAATCGAGCTGTCCATGAGGATGATGTTCAAAGAAGAAAGAAAAAAAACTTGCATTTGTGCCATCGATTTCGATGTACTTCGGGAATTTTTGATGATACACTCCGATAGAATCGATGGTAGGTCGATAACCATCGATGAGAACGATCGTCCGTCGATCCGTTGAGCGATACAGTCGATTCTGTTTCGATATTCATCGATACGATCGATTTTCTCTCGATATCCATTGATACAATCGATATTCTTTCGATATTCATCGATGCGATCGATTGCACTTCGATATTTATCGATACGACCGATTACCCTTCGATATTTATCGATACGATCGATTGCACTTCGATATTTATCGATACGATCGATTGCACTTCGATATTTATCGATATGATCGATTGCACTTCGATATTCATCGATACGATCGATTGCACTTCGATATTTATCGATACGATCGATTGCACTTCGATATTTATCGATATCGTTCGATAAATTTAATAATTATTCGAAACATCTCGATATTAATGAACTTATAATAACTTCGTAGTGGTGGATCGCCTTTACCGTCACTCTGTCCATCGATGAAAGGGAGCCAAAGTATATATGCAATAGTTGCGAGACGGCGGAAAAACGAAGCGCGCAGGACGCGCCCTCGGTAATCCAGGTTATCGATTGATTTGCTCGAAAAAAAAAAACAAAAAATTCCGCTCTCGACGACGATAACAAGACATTGATGATTTTTCGACATATACATTCTGTCATGTAGGATAACAATAGAAACCTGGGATGAGAATCTGGGCCGTGCGAGACACGTGGCCGCGACAAAAAATTCTGAAATAATTCGCACGTAGAGCGAAGACATTTTTTCAGTGATCAGAGGTTTTTTTTTGTTTTTTTGAGAACTCGAACACGTAGCGCATATATTATTTGTACGTATATCGCCCCGAGGCCAGGTGACTTTGGATCTTCTTTTTTTCGCACTTAAGCACAATACGCATCTGGTATGCGTCTCAATTTAAATAAAATTTACTCAATAAAAAATGTGTGAAGAAAGAAGCTTTAATGCGCGAATCTCGTTCGAGGAGTGACTGCAACGTAAGCGCAAAGTGCAACGATGTAAATTATTTCTTTCGTCGTTGTTCATACGGATACCGTCTATGGGGTTGAAGTTTGCATCGTTAAAATGCAATGAAAATTCTTTACAATTTCTTATTTTCATTATTAAAAATCATACTTCGCAAGTTTGTCGTAGATGGCTAAATTCTTAATTAAACATTCCTAACCTAAAAAATGTTTGCGTAATTTTCGTAGCTCAAATCTACCAAAGAAAATTTGAGAAATTGAAAAAAATGACTTTCTTTGCATTCCAACGATGCCAACTTCAACGTCATTACAGTCTTAAGTTCGGAATGTCAAACAAAAAATTCGTATATTGTACTTGAAACTTCTGTGCCCGAATATGATGGCGAACCATCAATTGGTTGTACGGGGAAAATCTAAAGGGGAAAGAAAGAAATGATGGATTTTGCACTCCCATAGCAAGGCAGCTTTAAAATGGGTTTTTTTTTAATCGGGCGCTAAATTGTTACCGCAAAAGGTTATTTATTCTTCAGTGTGCTTCTCCAATTGTTAGTACACGCGGTATAGTTCAAGGGAACTTGTACATAAATTGTACATACGTTTTTTATGCGGAAAGATGCGGGCATAAAAATAACATTATGATGTATTCGAAGAGAGAATTAAATTTCATTCGTATGAAAATGTCGAGCGTGTGAGAAAGTGAAAAGAAAGTCGTGTGGACCGTTATGATCTTGCTCGTGAATCTTTGTGTAATTCGAGTGAGATGCACAATAAGATTTGAGAATGAAAAAATAATATAGATAATAGTTTTTTGTTTATTTATTCGGAGTATTCTCCATCCGGGACGATGGATATTCCTTATCACCCTTAAAACTCGAATTAGAGGATGCTGTGCCGAATAATCAAACGAGGAGGGAAATACGTGCGGGGGAAAGAGCGAAAATGTGCTCTCGCACAAAATTGCGGAAAAAAATGTTCATATTAAGTATTGTTGCAACTAACGAGAAACCTTATCGCGTATAGGGAAATTAATCGACCAGTTGATTAATCGATAAACTGCGTAAAGCTTTGTCATTCGATATGAGCGATTATATAATAATTCGAGTGGATAACACAAATCCGATATTACCATCGAATAGTCCATTAATTTTGTTTAATTCTCCATCACGAGTGAGAAACTGAATGAATATGGGAATTTGTTAGTACGAGAGAAATATGCATTTTCGAACGCTGTCGCATCAAATTCTCTTCTGAATAAAGAGTCGAGACTTAGACTATACGTTCACATGGTTGTTAAACAAACAAACAAACAAACACGCGCACGTTACAACGTATTTTAGTTAATACACTTTAGAAACGGATGGTTATAAATAAATACTACGCGCCAAGACGGTTATAACAATATGTAATTTATAGTAGGTATAAATAAATATACATATGTATATACATATATTTTTTCAGAGTTTAAGCGCTCACGCGGGTAACAGGAAATGGGTAAAAAAAAAGGAGAAAAAAAACAGAATTTTTTCAATAAACTGGTTCATTGATCGCTCGGAACGGATTATTTATTTACTTTTTGGCCTTTTTATACTTTCGTAATTGGAATACTATAAGATCCCGCTTTATCGTTTGAACAACAAGGAAACGCGATGTTGGTGAGATGAGTGAAAGTGGACATTTTCGAGTAGCGATCGGGTAAGCCAGAATTACCCATATTTGATGAAAATGATTATTAATTATGTTAATAATCGTGAGACACAACATTAAGGCCTTAGGCCACTCCAGAGGCCGAAAAATAGGCTTTTTGGGGATTTTTTCTCAGAAAAACTACAAAGAAATCGAGATTACAAAAAGGGTGTTTATCATAGATATCAGTGACTGTATATAATAATTTCTTTGAAGCAATTAATTTTAAAATGGCGGCTGTGCAGCGTTTTACCTCAAAACTGCATTTTTTACGCTGGCCGGAAACATAACTCAGACAATTTTTAACCGGTTCCTTGAAATGTTGAATGTATCTTGAAAAATACATTGTCTGTGGAAGTACGTAGGATTTTTTTATATTGCATAGTTTTTTTTGGTATTAACAATTATCTGACGATTTTTTAGGCAAATTTTTGGCAAGTGAAAAATTTAACCGAAAAAATATCTGCTCGTCGTTAAAATTTAAGAACAATTTGCTACGAATTTGATACATTGTCTATGGAAGTATGTAGGATTTTTTTTTTATATTTCATAGTGCATTTGTTATTAACAATTATCTGACGATTTTTAGGCAAATTTTCACTTGCCAAAAATTTGCCTAAAAAAACGTCAGATAATTGTTAATAACGAATGAACTATGCGATATAAAAAAAAATCCTACGTACTTCCATAGACAATTTATTTTTCAAGATATAACATTTCAAGTGAATCGGTTGAAAATTGTCTGAGTTATGTTTCCGGCCAACTTAAAAAATGCAGCTTTGAGATAAACGCTGCATAGCCGCCATTTTGAAATTAATCGCATCAAAAATATTTTTGTATACAGTCACTGATATGTACGATAAACACCCTTTTTTGTAATCTCGATTTATTTTGTAGTTTTTATCGAAAAAATCCCCAAAAAGCCTATTTTTTCGGCCTCTAGAGTGGCCTAACCCCTTAATTACTATCCCCCGCTGATTGATTTCGATGTATTTTGAGTTTGCGGAATCTCGCTCCATGTTGTTGACGTGAAAAAACCGTTTCCGGGCGGCCATATTGATTAGTACAAAGTCTCGCCACCAGGGTCCCTGAACGAATCTTTCCAGTACAGGTTGTTCATTGCCAAAGAATTTTGTCGTTTTTCCTCGTTGAAATACCTAAGTTATTTCTGTAATGTATCCTTATTGTTTTGTTGGAATATTGATATATGGAATCGAGAAAAACAAAAACCCTCGCGATAATTGTGAATTCAGATTGAAACATTTGACGAACGTAGTGTTCGTCGGAATAAACAACGCATATTGCGGATGCAATTCGTTCTCGTTCAACATGCGAGCATGCTTATTCTTGCCAATGGTGGGCAGAAGGGCGAGTCGAACAGGGGTCAAGATTCCCCGGAAACATCGAAGAGTTCGCACATTGCGAACCAATCTGACGATTCGTGGTTCTATGGTCGTTGGGTGTTTAATCTATTAATACGTATACCACTATGAATAATTATAGTGCAGCGCGAGTAAGTAAGGTTTTTTCTGTCTGTGTATAAATATATATAATTGCGAGTTTATACATGTATGCTGGATACTCGTGATGTTGTTGATGCCAATTTTTTTTAAATGGCACTTGCCTCCAATAAATATTATATATACGGTGCATTTTACGTAAAGTATTCATTCCGCAACCCTGCCAATTTTTTATTAGTGCGAATTTTTAAGATGTTATTAAAGACAAATTTTTTTTTATTTACCCGGGCCGGGTTGAAATTCCGAACTTCGAATGCTCCGACGGTTTATAATTCCGAATTCTAATGTTCCGAAATTCAAGATTGGGGAGGGTTAAAATTCCGAACTTTGTACGGTCAGAACGCTCAAAACTCCGAAAGAATAGTACCCCGAAAGATCAAAACTCCGAAAGAGTTTTACACGAAAGACCAAAACTCCGAAAATCTGAACACCGTCAGAATAATTCGGCTATGGAAGTTTAAAAGTTTCAAAATTTTCAATAAATCGACGAATTATTGCAAGAATTTTTTTTTTGATTAAGATGTGATTTTGCGTGGATTTTTAAATTTGTCTAGACAATGTTATACGTTCTCCATCATTTACTGTGTCAGACTTTCGCTGGCATGATCTTGACGTGAGGGCCGGGTTGAAATTCCGAACTTTGAATACGCCGACGGTTTAAAATTCCTAATTTTAATGTTCCGAAATTACAAGGTTCGTCAAGATTATGCCAGCGAAAGTCTACACAGTTGACTGTTAATTATGTAGAACTTATAACATTGCCTAGACAAATTTCAAAATTGACGTAAAATCACTTCTTAATAAATAAAAAAATTCTTGGAATAATTCGTCGATTTATTGAAAATTTTGAAAATTTTAATACTCCGTAGCCGAATTACTTTGACGGTGTTCAGACTGTCGGAGTTTTGGTCTTTCGTGTAAAATTCTTTCGGAGTTTTGATCTTTGGGGTAGTATATTTTCGAAGTTTTGAGCGTTTTGATCATTCAAAGTTCGGAATTTCCACCCGGCCCCATTTACTCAATTATTGAACTTTAACGCTTAGTAGAATTCAAAAATTCTTCTTCGATCTCTATGGCTTTAAAGCACCATAGTACGAAAATTACTGATACTGCACAATGATCATATGGTCTGAACTATTTTTGTTCGGTTTTTAACATACTCTTGGAAAATAACCCTCAGAAGTTTTGGAAAAAAATGTTTAAGTAATTTTTCCTAAAAAGCGAGAAATGTCAAGGACTCTTTGGTAAAATTTTCATTCCACTTTAGGATTTTTTTTGTAAGTTAAGACAATTTTTGAACCAAGTTTAGAGTGGATCTTTTTTTTAAAGGAGATGTATCTATTCAACGATTAGCAATAATTGAAATTCGATTGAAATAGGTAACGAAATATTTTTTCTATAGCAATTTTCTGTTGGAATAGTTTCTAGAGTATTTAAAAAATAAGAAATAATGGCATTATTTGAAACTCATAACATTTTTTAGAAATTATTTTCTTTTCCACTTTAATTTTTCCACAGACAAATGGGGAAGCATTCATGAAAAAACTTACACCTCATCAAAAAATCTGTCAATTAATAAAAACGGGAAGTCGCAATGAAGTGTGTATTTATATATATGAAGACTTACAAATACTTTATATAGCTCTTAATGCAACTATATTCCGTGAAATCAATGTTTCGACAGAAATTCGACGTATAAAAAATATTTCGTTACCTATTCCGATTTTAATCATTTCTGAATTCTAAGAATCGCTTTTTAAAAAATCTAGCTTGATCTTCTATTTTTCGTAAAATCACATGAAATTTAAAAAGGCAATTACAAAATGAAAAATTGTATTTTTGACGAATACCGCTTCTTAGAAAATTAGAGGATAACATCCAATTTGTTTTAGAAATTTGAGGAATATTTTTTTTTCTGTAAGTACGTCAAACATTGAACAAAAATGGGACGAATCTTTTGTGCGGTGTGCCAGGAGTTATTGCGGTTTGACCCATTGAGGTCGGGGCAGAATTAATTATTCCATTTGACTACTATCGCATAGTCATTGTGTAAATTGAAAAATGCATCAATAGTGACCATTTTTTGCATATGTTGACACTTAAAATTTATTATAATTAAAAAATAATCAGGATTTCCGGGCGAAAATTTCACGTAAAATACCTTATATATACAGGGTGTCCCTCTTATCTCTGCCACCCAAAATAACTCGATAATTATCGATGTCACAAAAACATGTTCCAGACAAAAGTTGTACGGTCTGAAGGGGGCCATCAAATGCGACCGATTTTTTTTCTTTCTTTGGAGGGGCTGACGCACAGTGAAGGTCACCTCCACTTTTTTAAATGCAATGGTACATTTTCTTTCAACCATCTTGTGGAGCACCTCAAGCCGCATAAAAAACTTGAGGGGGTCAAAGTCGTTCAAGGTCATTCAAGGTCACATATTAAAATGAAATACAAATCTAAATATGTGACCTTGAATGACCTTGAACGACTTTTACCCCCTAATGTTTTTTATGCGGCTTGAGGTGCTCGACAAGATGGCTGAAAAAAATGTACCATTCCATGTAAAAAAAGTGGAGGTGACCTTCACTGTGGGTCAGCGCCTCCACCGAAATAAAAAAAATTGGTCGCATTTGATGGCCCCCTTCACACCGTACAACTTATATCTGCAACATTTTTTTGTGACGTCGATAACTACCGAGTTATTTCGGGCGGCAGAGATAAGCGGGACACCCTGTATGTGACGTTGCTTCATAGTGCATAGAAAACAAAACGGAGAATGGATATTCGCCCTTTTATTGTATGTATGTAAAAAACGTATAGCATAGCCATTCCAGTTATTTGATGATACTGCTCCGAAATTTTTTGCACATCCGGAAGATCGAGTAGAATATTTGAATTCTTTGTACACCTCTTATGCTTCACTTTTTTTTACACGTGCAATACACAATGATACTTCGGGCTCAATGGAAATCCGTGACTCTAGTAACTAATTGTTGAGTATTTTTGTATAACGAATATTAGTTTATCAATCCAATTTGTCCATTTGCTCGGACCGAAAGATAGTTTATAGTATGCGAATGAGATCCCCTTAAGATGAGGTGAAACACAATCAATGGGTAGCAAAAACTTTAATCAAATACATTTACACAGGTTTTTTTAGTTTTTCTGCAAAAGCCAGATTTTGTATACTATGCATTCATCAATTTCACACATATCAAGGAAATTTTTTATTCGTGAAAAAATTAATGCCTGTTGATAAATTTTTGTCTCTAAAATTTGAGATGAGAATAAAACGTACTTGGAAGTTTCGCCTCACCTTAAGATTAGCTAAATCCTTTATTCGGACTTGTATATATATAGTTCGAATGGAACTTGAGAAACATAGACGAGCCAATGGAGAACGTCAGCAAAAATATTTCGTATTGTTTCTGCACGGACATTACATTTATGCAGTATAAGTACTTGTGCATAACACGTTGAGCTTGCGGGATGCCGTATTAATCTTTCAAGGGGACAGTACGGCAGTCGGATTTTTGTAATTTTTCGTACTCATGGTACGCGAAGTTCAGAGCTCGAATATTAATATCCCAAAGCAGTTCGACGCCATATTTAGAAATTTTCGAGAAAATTAACTTTGAAGTTTTCGAGCGCACTCTTATCCCACAAAGATGCAACGATATTCGAACCGGGCTCGTGGCGTACCCGGTAGCGCTCGAGTCTAGTAATCGCGGGGTCGCTGGTTCGAGTCTCACTTCGAATTTTTTTTTTTTTTTTTTTTTTTTCATTTTTTTTAAATGAAAAAACGCAAGTCATATTTTTAATTATCTCTTGATTATAAACCTACATTTTCAAGTATCAATATTTATAACCAACAACATTTTTAGGATGAAAATGAAAAACGTCGGGTAAGGAATTGAATACTTTATTATTCGGTCTGTATTCGTTTGTTTTATACATCGGGTGTAATGTTACACGAGCCAGAGTGATAACCATCGTAAAAACAAGGAAAACAGTAATTTTCACGGCATCTCGCACACCGTACAAACGCTGCATTGTTACATTCGCAATTTTTTTTTAATACATCGATCGGAAAACAAACTTCATTCACGTTCATGAAGATTTCTCTTTGATCGCAAAGTTTCGAAGCAAACCACGCATATCTGATCATGTTATTGAAGACCGGAGAAGACAACTGATGATGAACAATAGAATGAATTTTTATGCTGTTATTCACAATATCGACGGTTGCCAAAGCAAGCGTTATATTCACATATTTCAACATTTATTCTTCTATTTATATTCCTATTAATCTACAAGGGAGTTTATGTAAATATTATTACTGGATATTTTTACGTCGCCTATTCGCAATTTCAAGCAAGAGATAATCAAAAATAAGACTTGCATTTATCATTGACAATTATAATTACATATATGTGAATGAGCATAGATTTTATGATTTTTATCCCGGGATTATTTATTTTTTTATAAATAATCACCTATTGTTATATATAAATAATATATGATCATATATGAGAAAATATATAATTATGTATAACTATAATGAATTTTGTACATAAATAACTATATATGGATTTTGTCCATATATAAACATATATAGATATATTATATTAATTGTATATAATAATATGTGATTATATACAACAAAAATTTATCGGGATATTTAAATGACGGAGGTATGCGAATAAAAAAAAAAAAAAAAAAAAAAAAATTTCGAAGTGAGACTCGAACCAGCGACCCCGCGATTACTAGACTCGAGCGCTACCGGGTACGCCACGAGCCCGATTCGAATATCGTGGCATCTTTGTGGGATAAGAGTGCGCTCGAAAACTTCAAAGTCAATTTTCTCGAAATTTTCTGAATATGGCGTCGAACTGCTTTGGGATATTAATATTCAAGCTCTGAACTTCACGTACCATGAGTACGAAAAATTACAAAAATCCGACTGCCGTACTGTCCCCTTGTTTGTTCGACAAATAGTATTTTTGAACCATTTTCTTTGATTTATTTTTAAAAACCATAATGTCTATGTAAACATCTTTTTTTAATTATCCGTTATGTATATTGCATGAAAAGCTTTGATAAAAAGCTTTGATACATTATACAATTGCCTTGCGATGAGAGAATTTTTAAATATACGTTGTAAATTATTTTGGAATTGTAACATTTCAGTCCCATGTATTAGACATGCAACTCATATTGCACATCGTTTTGCATCGAAAACAACTTTTATCATAAACGCGAGCAACGTCTTCGATGATTGGAAAACAAAGAGAACAATGCATTCAACGTGAAAAAAAACAACACGTGTTCGTTTTTTATTTTGATCTACAAAAATTAGTTTTCGTTTTAATTTAACGTTTGATAAAACATTAAATTTCGATAAAATTCGATCCGATAAATGCACGAAAACAAGGCAACGTTGCGTTTATGTTAAATCGAGTTTTTCGTTTCGAAAATGAAAGCATTATCTATGATGAAGTAAGAGAAAAATGATGCTCGACAATATGCAAGTATACTGCAACGTCTATTATCGGCACAGCAGTGGGACCGGCTCTGTAGCAAGCCTGTTGCTTCTCCCACCATGCGCTATACCGTTCGATATGCCATGCCGAAATGTGACCGGGCATTTAGTCCAGTAAAAGAGACGAAAAACCAGCATTCATTACCGTAGAATAAGAATTTTTGACTGAAGGTAGATGGCTGCATACTGAAAGTAACCCCAATAAAATGTTGCCCCTCAACTCGCCCCAACCCTAAGAAATAGGGGTTGAAAACTTAAAAATCGCTGTATCTCGATAATTAATAGCCCGATCAAAAAAAGTTTCAAACAAAAGTTGTTTGGATTAATAAAATTCGTATAAAGTTATCTAACGTCCAACCCCCCATCTTTGAAAATAGCGGCACAAAAACGATTCGAAAATTCGGGGTTGATGCGTGTAAACATATCGCTTTTCTGCCGCCATTTTCAAAGATAGAGAATTGGACGTTAGATAACTTTATACGTATTTCACTATTCCAGACAACTTTTGTTTGAAACATTTTTTAATCGTGTGAAAATCGTTTTACCATTGTGAACGCTGAGAATTTGGGTGATTTTCGGGAATTTTTTGGAAGAAAAGTACTCAATTAAATATTTCAGAAAATTAAGAACATATTTGGTTATATTTGACCTATATTACAGAATTTTTTCCTAGAAAAATATTGAGATCCAAGCGACTTGTGCGCTGCCTTCGGAGGCGCAAAAAAAAGTTCCTCCACTGTTGACTTGATTCCGGCCGATTGAGTAGCTGAAACCGAAAAAGGAAAAAAATGTCGTTAAACTGGAAGGTATTTCCTGTACAATGACGTAGGATTTTCGAAAAATATCAAAATCTAACAAAATGGCGTAATTATGAAAAAAAGTCTGTTTTCTTGCCTATAAAATGATCGTTTTTTTCAATGCCAAATCGTCAGTTTTCATCCAATCAAAAATATCCTACGACATTGTAGAGTAAATATATTCAAGAGTACTCAGTTCAAATTTCAAGTCAATCGGATAATTGCTCTTTGAGTTACAATGTCAGCAAATTGGAAAAGTCTCATTTCGAGAAAAACGCGTTTAAAGATAAAACTATCGATTTTTGCGAGATAAAATGATATTGATATAAATGATATAAATGATAATGATATTCTTGAAAGTATATACTGTCGAAAAAGGCAACAACAAAAAAATCGATTTTTCAAAAGTGTCACACTGGTATAGCCCTGTAAGTTTTCGACCCCTATTTCTTAGGGTTGGGGCGAGTTGAGGGGCAATATTTTATTGGGGTTACTTTCAATATGCAACCATCTACCTTGAGTAAAAAATTCATATTTCACGCTAAAATGTGCTGGGTTTAGTCTCTTTTACTGGACTAATTCCCTTCTTTGTGTCGGGGCCCTGGCTAGACTTGCCTCGTCCGATTCACCTCACCAGGCCCCCCCATGGAGCACAGCGGGAAGATCGCAAAATCGTTTTCTACGGTTTACACTCTATGTTTCGAAATTATCATGTTCTGGTCTGGGTACATTGCGAATAAGTACACGTTCACGTAATGTATACCCGGCCAGAAGATTGACATTTCCCGAAAAGTGAAGCTTGACTTTAAGGTACTACCTCCACAGAAGAGTTGAATTAAGAAATGGTTGAAATTTGACATATATGTTATTCAATACATTATCCAAACATCTGTGCAATTTGAATAAGTCTGACCACCCCAAACCTGAGATATTTACACTTAAAGTTGGCTTGGTTTACACGCAACAAATGCGTTATGATTGGCGAACATTGCATCATTAATTTTACCGTCAAAACTAAAATTAAGAAATTGATAAAAAACGAGGATAAGCTAGAGTAAGATATCACGAATAATGTGTGAAAAAAAATGAGAATGATTCATCATCTAGTTTCCAAGATATAACCATAAAAGCCCTCACAATTTTGTTGCAAAGCCTGGCAAAGCCTGGAAAAAAAAACAATTGAGGCAAAGCCTGGACAGTCCCGGCAAAAAGTTTACTGGCAATGGTAGATCAAAAACACAATATAAAATATATTTTACGGCAATAAATGATATCCATCGTATTATCTACTAGTACCGAGTCAATATTGCGTAGTTTTTAATTTCATTTATTACTAATTAAACCAATTATCAATCTTTTAAACATGAACATGGTATGTAAACTTTTGGTTGAGATTTTCGCAGAAGAACTACCTTAAGAACTGTGTGAAGCTGGTTGGCTTTTTACCTCATCAAAGATATTGAAGATTGATTAGGATGAAACCAATACATTCGTAATTCTATTCACCATTATAAGCATTGTTTACGTCAATGATAATCTACGAGAATAAAAATGCTTATCACAAATACCGGTATTTGTGATAAGCAATAAAGCAATAAAGCAATGAATATAAGTAAATAAGTATTGATCATTATAAACATTCTTCACCTCAATGATAATTTACGAGAATAAAAATGCTTCTCACAAATACCGGTATTTGCGATAAGCAATAAAGCAATGAATATAAGTAAATAAGTATTCATTTGAACATAACGAATAACCAAACTATTTAACGAGGCAAAAAAGTAAAGCAGGTGTTTCGTCGTTTTTAAGGATGTATGGCAACTAAGTTATTTGCTACTGTTCGAATTTAAACTCACTGATATTGTAAAGGAAAATATCGAGAACTTTTTGAGATTAAAAAAACAAAATTTGCCCACGTGAATGCTGAGATAAACGAATTCAAAGTTGGGTCATTTAACACGGGGAACATAGGACTGTACGTCCAAAATTCCCTTTACATTGGCAAAAAAGGTATTTCCGGAGTACTCTTTTGTAAAAAAAACTTTTGTGCGGTATCGCTGTAATATGCATGATACGTTAAAAAAAAATCGACATGTGCCCATATATTTTGCGAGATATTGCGAGTTAAATGGGACCGTTTTCGTATTTCTTTAGCTCGTATGTCGTAACGACGACAACGTCAGGGAAAACGTACATCAAATCAGCAACTAAATTTGCAGTTAAAAATTGAAAATTCTTCTTTCTGTACCGCATGTTTTACTTTGAGCTGTGGTAAATCTCCTTTTTAGCTTCAATGAATACTACAATTATTTTATTTAGTCTTTAAATGCGATTTTTGCAAATTGCATAATCAGTTCTGTAACGACTCTGCAGTAGCTGCCATACATCCTTAAAATCGAGGCCGCATTGTCAGGATATATGCATGTTCCGGCCGGGAAGACATTACTTGAATGTATTTCGCCAACAATCCGCTAGGTGGCTTCAGGCGAAGCGCTTCGCGTAACCAAGGTACCATGGTACAACGTTAAGACTTCGACCCGTCGTTGTAGGTACCGCTTACAGAAGTGCTATGCTTACAGCGAGCACTTACGCTTACGATTTTGTGATACTTGTGGAAAAATAAGTATCAGTACCACTCAATACTATCTACTTTACTCGCGTATATCGCCAGAAGCCCTTTCAGTAACTGATCATTTCCCTGCCCAGCTGCCAATTTATATCCCATGCAGACCCCTGTTAGTCCACCATCGCCTTCCTCGTAATTTATTGGCGATTCTCTCATCCCTTTCGTCGTCAGTTCCCGGTTATTCCCCGATCTATTCCCTATGACTTTCCTGGTCATTTTCCGCTTGTTTCCCCTCCACTTCCTGACCAGTCACTGAAAACGGAAACGTCGGATCAGGGCCTGGCCTGAGGCCTGTTACATGGCTAACTTCACCGTATTATTATCTAGGGAAGGCAGATAAGGGGCAGTCCTTTTCCCCGACTCACCTTTCTACACCGGATTCAGAACATAGTGGGGGTCTGTTGCATCTGTGGAGGTCCCGATAATAGAGGTCGCAGTGTAGAAAAAAAATTCTGATGCATCGTGCAAAACGGTGAATCGAGCGCCTATTCGATTGTTATTCCCAGGAGGCCAGGAGGTTCCTCGCGCATGTGAGAAATGAATAATCAATTTATGGAAAATAAAACTGGTTCGATCATTGAACACTTGACTACGTTCACCGATCCATAAACTTACCTTCTTTTTTGTCGTATTGCATTTTCATGCATTCTATCACGATCGTGTTTTCTGTATTGCCAAGCGTTGAGTAACATTCCTACTAATTATAAAATGGGGATTTCTCACGCGATTTTGAGGGTATTGCGTTGAGTACTGCTTATACTTTGCTCTGAACTATTCTCGAAATTATCTTAAGGGGTTACCCCTCCTTGCCATTTTGAAGAAATCGATTTTTTTTTATTGCATTTTTTTGAAGTATAAGTATCCGGGTCCATACTTCTGTATGGGCCCGGAATAGATGACTCTATGTAAGTTTACAAAAAAAAATATTTTCTTCGTGTAAACTGAAATTGAAACTGTAAACGCGTTTTTCTCAAAATGGCATTTCTGAAGTCGGTGACCAAGATTACTCGAACACTAATGAACCGATCGTCTTAAAATTTTGCAGGCTTATTTAATACATAAAAATGTAGTCTTTAATCGTTCGATTTTTTTTTTTTCAAAAAAAAAAATTGCCGTTTTATAGCCAAAAACGGCCGTTTTTTTTCGTTAAAATCGAAACATTAACTTTGACCGTCCGCCATTTTGTGAAAAATGAATATTTTTTAAAATCCTTCGATTAAAGACTAGTTTATACTTATATTTGACTAAATTCATCCGCATTTTGTTTTCAGATTATCCACTTCGCCGCAATGTTGGTCACCGCAAACCGAGTATATGAAAACATTATTTCATTGACGGCCATTTGCCACTAAACAATGTAATATTTTTCAATAAAAAAATTACTGAAAGTTCTTCAAGATGTGTTCTTTAAGATGGTATATTGATCGATTAAAAAAGTTTTGTAGTTTTCTTTAAAAAAAATCATGAAAAAGGCCTTTTTTGCGCTACAAGCGGGGGTAACGCCTTAATGCATTGTGCCAAAAGGATCCATTTATATTAAATATAAGTGGGTCCATTTTTCGTCTGGTGCATTTCCACATTTTCCCCATACCCTCAGCAAATGCGGCATAATGCAGCTTAAGGGGTCTCCTCACTTTAGACGCTAAAAAGGCTATTTTGATGAATTTTTTTGATAGGTTTACATTATAGATATAAAGTTGATACACTTAATAAATACAAATTCGAAATACATTTTTAAAAAATCCTTCATTTAAGTCACTATGTATAGACGAAAATGGCAGTTAAAAAAAAGTCCTAAAAAAATTGTAGGTCTGCGCTGGTGATGAAATCTCGGAGATGGATCATCCGAAACAAAAAAATCAAACGGTTTTAGATTCAGTATGTCAATGGCTATAGCGCATATCATACGATGTTCAATATATGCAAAAACAACAAAATGACGGACATTTTTCGAAAGCCAAAAATACGTGATTTTATAATCGTTTTTGGCAAAAAAAAAGTAAAAATTAACATTTTTTTAAACTCCTGAATATGCGCTATAGCTATAGTTGTAAAGAATATGTGGTTAAAATTTCATAAGGATCGGTTCAGTAGTTTTGAATATTTTATCGACAAGCCGTTGAAAAACGTTGTTTCGAAAAAAATGCTTGTAAAGTTTATTTGGGTTACATAAATACATGAATTTTTTCTTTTTATGTATTTCGAAAATTTTTTGATTAAGCGTAACAACTTTGGTATCAATATCTATAATATAAACCTATCAAAAAAATCATGAGGCCTTTTTTAGCGTCTAAAGTGAGAAGACCTCTTACGATGGTGGTGGATGCAGCGGAAGTTGGGTCAGATTGGCGAAGCGCGGGTAGGGGGATAGGAAAGAGTTCATTGGAAAGGATAATGGTAAAAACCCACAAGGGAACCCACGTTGGAACTACGGAAATAAATAAATAAATAAATAAATAAATATATATATATATATATATATATACATATATATTAGGGTGGCCGTTATTTTGGCTTCGGTAAAAAAATTTTAACGTCTAGTAAAAAAACTAATCAAGATATGAAAAAAAACTATGTAAAATTTGGACGCGCTGGGATAAGGAGAACACGTGCCACCGAGCAGTTTAAATTTCAAAAATACGTGCATTTTTTTAAAGTCCGCATTGAAACATTTATTAGTCTCATAATATTAATTAAAAAATCTGGAATTGGGTACATTGATTATACATATTAAGAGTTACAAAATATATTATTTACTGATTTTTTTCCATCAATCACGTACCGCAAATTCGTACCTTTACATGAAATATTACATAAGTAATAGCAGTTCATCTATGAAATGATTGAAGTAGAGTACATTTGTTTGGGTTTGTTTGGTGATCCGTTTGATACCTCGCTCCGCTATATCATTATTTTTTTTATCAATTGCACGCCCATTTGATAACTCTCGTTTGAGTCCAAACAGATTCATCGGTGTCGAGAAAAGTACAATTAATTTTAAATCGTTCAAAAAACGCCATGGATTCGGCACTAATCACGAAATCAATGTCTTTATCGAGCAGAAAAGTAAAGTCTGACTGAAAAACCTGATACCGTTTGGAACCGGATCGTAAAATCGAAATAAATTTAAAGAAACGTAAAGATTTCGCGTGTTATATATTTTTTTTATGTCCAACAATGGCAAACCAACTCGATCGGTAATGCTCGGGAGGTAAAAATAAGCGGACGAAGCGCCACGACCAAATTTCGAACTATTTGTCTGCACTATATTTTGTATTATCGCCACTACAGTTGGGAAATCTTCTCGCAGGTTCAAGAAAAAAATATCATTTTGAAGCATTCAATACACGATTGTTATATTATTTTTGCGTAAAAAATCCGCTCCGATAATTAATTCACTGCTTCGATTTCCCGCCACAATGTGGCCACACCGCCACGTCCGTTTTCAAATGTTCTATTAATTTTTCAATCTACTCACCACTATACATAATTGATGGAAAAAAATCAGAAAATAATATATTTTGTACCTCTTAATATGTATAATCAGTGTACCCAATTCCAGATTTTTTAATTAATATTATGAGACCAATAAATATTTTAGTGCGGTCATTAAAAAAATTCATGTATTTTTGAAAATTAAACTGCTCGGTGGCATGTGTTCTCCTTATCCCAGCGCGTCGAAATTTTACACAGATTTTTTTTTAAATATCTTGATTAATTTTTTTGCTAGACGTTACATTTTTTTTGCCGAAGCCAAAATAATGGCCAACCTAATATATATATATATATAGGGTGTCTCAAAATGACCTGACATGTAAATTTTACTAATAAAACGTATTATTTATTTGAAAAGTACGAATATTTCTACTTTAATACAAGGTACAAACATGGAGGTTATGTGTGGAACCCAATTTCCGATAATGGCCGCCTCGTCCCTGTTCGCAACCGTTCACTCTTTTGACGAAATGTTCAATAACATTTTGGCATAATTGCCGACGAATTTCATTAATAGCGCGTCCAATTGCTTCCTTGAGCTCCGGAATGGTCTGCGGATCATTGGCATACACTTTTCCTTTCAGAAAACCCCACAGAGAGAGGTCCAATGCCGTCAAATCGCACGATCTTGGTGGCCAATTGACATCGCCGCGGCGAGAGATAACACGACTACGAAACTTCGTCTGCTATAACTATGCAATAACAATGCAGCAAATAACAGTTTCCATGCTATGTTCGATCGTGTAATTCTCCATGACTAAACCTCAATATTTCCTGATGTCAGTTGTCAAAGATTAGTACTTCATGTTCGCCATAAAAAAAATGGAGCGTAATTTAAAATGTCCGGTCATTTTGAGACACCCTCTACTCGGCTTTCAATCCAATTTCTGTTGGGAATCTAACACACCAACGATTTTAATTTCTGATTTCGAGTTCGCAATTTAAATTTCTAAATGCACAATCGTTTCATCCAACATGGTGATTTCGCGTCGAATAGTCGAAAGTTATTCGTATTGCTTATGAGCTTATTTGAGCAACAAGTGTTGCACCGTACGTCACTCACGCACACAACCACACACACAAACATTCATACACACATTTGTCTTATGCTGTAATTATTCGGAACTACAAAAAATCGAGGTTGGGAGATAAGCCGTAATTTTTATTTCGAATTTTTGCTGAAAAATTGCTCAATTCAGAGTGGCGAAGCTAAATACAAATGTGTTCATGTACGTTGGATCAACAGTTTTGAAATATTCCTTTCGAATCTAAAGTATCTCACATTGAAAAGGACGCGAAAATGATAAGTTGGAAATTTTTTGAGATTGGCCAAAAAAGAGTTTATAAATATAAAAAGACAAAGGCACTCGAGAATGTAGCTCGTTTACAAGGAGACGACACGACCGTGGGGTCGGGGATTTGGCCGAATTTTTTTGTGGTGAAAGAGGACCCCTAGCACTTCACGTGGTTAAAGTGCAGGAAATTGAGTTGGGGCTGTGATCGGGCCCCAATAATATTCCCCTATCTTTATTCGGGCCCTAATCTGGAAGCCACATGAGGGCCGTTAGCGGCCGGTCACACTTTGTCAACAAGGGCCCTTAAAGGCGCAACGACCGTGGCATTATAAGTTGCCTCAATGGCGCCTCATCAAAACCATTTCAGTGCCCTGAAAATGCCTCAACGGCGCCTCATCATAACCATTTCAGCGCCATAAAATATCCGTATCAGTGGATATACGTGTATGTTAAATGCGTCAGGGTATATCTGTATTTGTTTTTATGTAATTGTTCATGTGCATAGGTGTGGGCGTGAGTACATGTGTATGTATGTGTGCGCGCGTAGAAATATGATTGCGTATTTGCATGTGAGCCTTTATGGCAAACTGCCATGACAAAATTAATACAACAAATAATCCACTCTAAGGAATGGATGTGTAGTAGAAATAAAAAAAATATATGGGTCTACTGAATCACTAGAATCTATTTCCATTGAGGGAAAGATCTGGAAAACAAAGACCAATTTATTTACTTATCCTACACAGTCAGATAAAGTTTATGAATGGGAAATATCAGCGAAGTCTTCAGAAGAAAAAATTTTCCCTATGATGAGTATTCAGCGGAAATTAGTTGCTATAAAAATGTCGAGAAAACCGGTTGGGACTGTGCACACTTATGCGCTAGCATTACTCCATGTATGAGTGAAACCATGAGTAATTGTTTCTATCTACGTAAAAGGTTTCTTTGATTTGATAAATAAATACTGTCTGATGTTTGTCTACATATTTGTGTTCATCGTTGATTTTTTCTTTGCTAATGCCCTTACGCTTTTCCCAATTTGCGTTCGATAATATTATTCGATCGATGTATATAATCGATTTGAATAATTGAAATACCGTCAACCATGTAGCCTAAGCTATTTATACTGGTTTATCGCTATAATAGTCAGATCTGGGCCTATTGTGGAGATCCCTACTTGTTTATCCCTATACTGGCCAAGTCTGGGCCTATTGTGGAAATCCCTACAGGTTTATCCCTATAATGGCCAAGTCGGGTCCTTTTGTGGAAATCCCCACAGGTTTATCCCCATAATGGCCAAGTCGGGGCCTATTGTGGAAATCCCTACAAGTTTATCCCGATAATGGCCAAGTCTGGGCCCATTGTGGAAATCCCTACTAGGGAAAGCACTAGGAAAGCCCTGAAAGGCCCTTATTTTTATTAGGGATGCCCTATCAGTTTTCCGCGCGGGTAGTAGGACGCACTACTCGGAAAATTCCGAGAAAAATCGATCCAAAGTTTCTTAGGCGACTTATGAGTTTAAAATGTCAGGCACTTGTCGAGCCACCACCCATATAGGGTCGCCTGTCGTAACAAAAATGCCAGCATTCAGCCATTAAACGGTTTGCTGATAATCGGCCAATAATTCGTCCACCAGCATTGGGGTACTGTAGGCGGATGAACGGCTTGCCAGATCTATGTCAGCCATTCGTGGGCCAATACTATCGCACCGATAATATGGCGATCAGCATTGGGGTATCGTAGGCGGATGAACGGCTTGCCAGATCTATGCCAGCCATTGGTGGGCCAATACCATTGCACCGATAATATGGCGATCAGCATTGGGGTATCGTAGGCGGATGAACGGCTTGCCAGATCTATTCCAGCCATTGATGGTTTGTTTTTGGGCGTTTTCCAAATGCAGGTCGTTAAACTCTAACACGTAAAAACAAGGGATAAGGTTTCGAAAAGCATATCCCACTGATGAGGCTGAAATTTTGCACCGACCTTCTTTTCAATATTTTAAGAGAACCTTTAAAAGGATATTGGCGACTAGCAATAGTTTTCGATATATTGTATATTGAAAATTATTTATTGTACTGCGCTTCTACTATATTAAATAAACCCAAACAAAGCCATCCCACATGGCAAGTGATATGCACATACGGGCGAGCACTGTTTGCCAGAAAGCAGCGCGGCCGGAGGAGTGGGGGGTATCTATCGGATATATAGATATACTCGTATGGCGTGAAATAATAAACTTTACAATGCGATATATGGAAAACTATTGCTAGTCGTCAAAAATCCGTTACCGGTTTCTCTTAGGATAATGAGAGGAAGTTCGGTGCAAAATTTCAGCTCGATCAGAGGAGTATGCTTTTCGGAACTTCACCCAAAACGAGCGAGTTATTTTTACAGCCTAAACGGACCAAAAAAATTGTCGGTAAACTTTAATGTCACGAATAAAATTATCGGCATCAAAGTAAGAAACGAACAAACGATGGATTCTGTAAGTGTTAGAATGGCTAAGTGGGTAGAGCGCTCGACACTAGAACGAAAGGCGCAGGTTCGATCCCGATGAAAGGTAAAAACTTGAACAATGCAGAAAGCGTTTTTAATGAAATTATTCTATGTACATGGACATAAGTAAAGCAGAAGAAAACAAAAAAGATACTACTAGAATTTTTATATTCATAATTTGTCAATTTTTTGTTTTTCATTTCCGGCAGAAGATCCGGCAGCCGTTGCTGGGCCAATATGGGCGTATGATAGTTGGCCCAGTCTTAGCAGCCATTCATGGTTTACCATTACCAACCATGCATGGTGCGGATCTGGCCCGTTTATATAGCCATTACCGCGCCATCGTTTGTTCTCTGGCAACCAGTCGTGGGCCATTACTGTGCCGATTGTAAAACCCTATTTGGGCATCTAGTCTAGACGATTAGGGGTCGGTCTTTTGCGCCGGAGGTCTCCGGTTTGATTCCTCCTTCGGGTCTTATTATTTTTCTTTCTTTTTTTTTGTTATCCCAACAATTATTCAAAACGTTTCTCATCCCTACATTATATGTGCGCGCGCTCTAGTACGGGTACCCGCTACGTGTCCCTGGTGGTTGGTGGGAACAGCTCTTTTGAATTCATATCTGAGTATACACATGTACACGTATACTTCTATGCATTCACCGTGTAGTAGTAGTCTCGTTTTTCACTGTGTGAGTAAAAAGACGCTCTACCGGTTAGTATTGTATAGTATAGTAGAGTAATCTTTAAGGGGGTTTCTCACTTTAGACGCTAAAAAGGCTATTTTCATGATTTTTTTTTTGAGAGGTTCATATTATAGATATCGATATAAAAGTTGTTACACTTTAGAAATACATTTTAAAAAATTTATATGTATTTATGTGACGCAAACAAACTTTAAACGCGGTTTTGTTACTTTGCCATTTTGTTATTTTTGCATATATCAAATATCGTATGATATGCGCTGTAGCCATCAACATACTGAATCTTAAACCGTTTGATTTCTTTGTTTCGGGTGATCCATCTCCGAGATTTCATCAACAGCGCTGACTTACAATTTTTTAGGACATTTTTTTAACTACTATTTTCTCTATAAATAGTGACTTAAATAAATAAATAATTTAAAAAAAATGTATTTCGGAAGTGTATTTATTAAGTGTAACAACTTTTATATCAATATCTATAATATAAACCTATCAAAAAATTCATGAAAATATCCCTTTTGAGCGTCTAAAGTGAGAAGACCCCTCAAACGACTTTTTTCCCCTGACGTTGGTGATTTAGGAAAAACGGCTTAACCAATCAGGATAAAATGCTTACTGCATATTCAGCATATGTATGGCTATCGACCGAACTCGAATTATTAACAACGATTCATTCGAACTTGTACTTTCGCCCAAATTATGACGAAAAAAACGTATTTTTCGAACACTTTTCCAAAAAACAACGCGATTTTCTTATTTTGCAAGATGACATAATAATTCTAGTTCGGACGATAGCGACACTTATACAGATTAATATTTGTTTTTAATTTTCCGTTTCCGATTACTTGAAGAGCGCAAATCATCAACGCCCGCAACATACTTTTTTCATGCCTTTACACGGTTACGAATTGTTAAATAAATATACATTTATCTGCAACAAAAAAATTGTTTTCTATTCTGTAGGAGTGTACCTTTAGGGAAAAAAAAGTTTGTACCGATAAATGCAACAGTTTTCGAGAAAAAGATGATTGAAAATAGGTAATTTTTTTAGCTGTCACAGTAGAATAGCCCCTTAAAGCGGATACTAACAAAAATACAGGAAGCATAAAGGGATGGGAGAGAGAGAAAGAGAGAAAATTGCCACGACATGAAGATCGTCAATGTGACGTCGGCGCCTGTTGCCTCATTCCTCCTTTAATTAATGAGGTCAACGTGACACGTTCGCAAACGCCACATGAGTCGAGGTGAGCGGAACACTGTAAGCAATTTTTGCGAATCAGCCCGAGTTTCACGCCCTCGCGACCTCTAAAAGCAATGAAAAAAAAACACATGGCAGAAATGAAGAAGCGTTGCCTTAAGGCGCGATATACATTTAGACAGGAAAAAAGAAGCAATTTGGAGGGATTTTTTGAACTAAGAAATAATTATTCTACAATTATCGAACTTTAGGTATACTTTAATAGTATATATAAGGCCTTATATACGCGAAAAAATTCATTATTTTTTATTTTTTTTCGGGTTGTAACGTTTCAAGTTTTTCGAGTTTCGCTTTGAAACTTTGGGAAAATCTTCTACATATATAGTTCTATCGTTTAAGGATGTATGGCAACTAAGTTATTTACTACTGTTCGAATTGAAACTCACTGATATTGTAAAGGAAAATATCGAGAACTTTTTGAGTTAAAAAAAAAAAATTTGCCCACGTGAATGCTGAGATAAACGAATTCAAAGTTGGGTCATTTAACACGGGGAACATAGGACTGTACGTCCAAAATTCCCTTTACATTGGCAAAAAAGGTATTTCCGGAGTACTCTTTTGGAAAAAAAACTTTTGTGCGGTATCGCTGTAATATGCATGATACGTTAAAAAAAATCGACATGTGCCCATATATTTTGCGAGATATTGCGAGTTAAATGGGACCGTTTTCGTATTTCTTTAGCTCGTATGTCGTAACCACGACAACGTCAGGGAAAACGTACATCAAATCAGCAACTAAATTTGCAGTTAGAAATTGAAAATTCTTCTTTCTGTACCGCATGTTTTACTTTGAGCTGTGGTAAATCTCCTTTTTAGCTTCAATGAATACTACAATTATTTTATTTAGTCTTTAAATGCGATTTTTGCAAATTGCATAATCAGTTCTGTAACGACTCTGCAGTAGCTGCCATACATCCTTAAAGAAGAAAAAAAAGAAATCGAATTTTTGATCGTTGTAAATGTATATCCCGCTTTAAAAAATTCAGAGACAGACAATATTTTCAAAGAACATGTTACCCTATTCACCTAGTTCGATGTTATCGATAGTGATTTGGCAGGGCATTGCACCTATGAGTATATACGTTCAAAGTCGTTTCAAATACATATCTGCCATAGATAAAAATGACTGATGTACATTTATCGGTATTCGCAAAGGAAATTTTCACGCATTGCCACTAATGAGCATTCACTCCAATATATTATACATTAGCAATGAATAATACTATGTTTTCGGCTCGTATTAATTATTCATCTTGTGTTACATTGAGGAACCGTGTCAAGTTCGTGAAAAGTTCTACCATGTTAAGGGGTCTTCTCACTGTAGACGCTAAAAAAAGGCTATTTTCATGAATTTTTTTGACAGGCTTATATTAGACTCATTGATATAAAAGTTGTTACACTTAATAAATACACTATCGAAATACATTTAATCATTTTTTTTATGTATTTATGTAACCCAAACAAACTTTAAGGGGTGAGATGCAGTCAGAATTAAAAAAAAATCGATTTTTTTTACACTTTCTTGAAGTATGATGTTTCGAAAATATTTCCTGAAAATTTCAAGTCAATCCGATGAATATTTTCCGGGATATCCCACAATTAATGAAGGCGTATAGACGTGGAAAACGTATAGTCGTGGCTGACAAACGCGCAAACGATAATACCCGGGAAGGCAGAATGCTTCGAAGACAACAACAAATTGATATTTTGGAAGCTTCCACATCGGCAGAAGCCCTATGGTATGGGCCAGGAATTGATGATTCGATGTAAGTAATTTTTTAATTAGCATTTCTATACATAAATCAATCGTAAAATTGGAAAACTCTTTCAGAAATTTTCAAACATGTATTACTCAAAAACTATGAACTTAAGCATAATTTTGAAAGAATACTTTCGTTTTAACGTTGCCCAAAATGTTAAAAAAGTAATAATTCATCTCGAAAAACTTTAATTTTTGGAAAAATTGTTTTAACCATTGGCTATAAACAATTGAATGCTCGACTTTTCGGCAAAAAATTGTGATATTCGGATTCAGCGGATCAAAATACATGAAAAAAGTTTAGCTTCATCCATCGAGATCAAAATTTTACGAACATATAATACCGTATCTACATCGAAAAACTTTAAACGCGTTTTTCTCGAAACTATGTTTTTCAAGTCGGTGACCATTATAATTCAAAAACCACTCGATGGATTTTCATGAAATTTGGCGTGCTTATTGATAGCATTAAAACTAGTCCTTAATCGAAGGATTTTCATTTTTGTTGAAAATAAAATATATATATATTTTTAACAATAAACAAAAAATAACAATAAACAATTTAAAAATATATATATATATTTTTCTAACAATAAACGAGCGATTTTTTGGTCGAAAATCGAAAGTTATCTGTCGGAAGCCGCCATTTTGTTAATTAAAAAAAAAGCTTCGATTAAGGACTAGATTTATTGTTAAACTAATGATTTTTTTTGTTTTTTTTTTTTAATTTCAGATGATCCAGTAAATTTTTATGATGTTCACCGCAAAGCACTGTATGCCGAAGGGGGTCCGACAAAGATGGCGATATTTTTATAAATAATCAATATTTTTCTTTGAAAATTTGTACAAGTCAAGTTGAAATATAACATAAAAAGTCTGTGTAACCACTTTTGTAAAACAAACTTAATTACTATAAAAATTTTTTTATTGAAAATGCTTGTTTTTACACGCCTCATTGCATCTCACTGCTTAAACGCGTTTTTCTCGAAAAATTTTCTCGAAAAATCTTCGAAACTACTAAACCGATTGTTATGAAATTTTAACCACATATTTTTTACAACTATAGCTATATCGCATATCAAGGATTTTTTAAAATTTCGATATTTACTATTTTTGTTGCCAAAAACGGTGAAAAAAAACACGTTTTTTTTTCTTTTTTCGAAAAATGTCCGCCATTTTGTATTTTTTGCATATATCAAAAATCGTATGATATGCGCTATAACCATTAACATACTGAATCTAAAACCGCTTGATTCTTTTGTTTCGGATGATCCATCTCCGAGATTTCATCAACAGCACAGACCTACAATTTTTTTAGGACATTTTTTAACTACTATTTTCGTTTACAAATAATGACTTGAATAAATAATTTTTTTTTAAATGTATTTCGAAAGTGTATTTATTAAGTGTAACAACTTTTATATCAATATCTATAATATAAACCTATCAAAAAAATGCATGAAGGTAGCGTTTTTAGCGTCTAAAGTGAGAAGACCCCTTAACAAAATTTATATTAAGCGAATCAACCGTAAAGTGAGACAAATAAATACGAAACCGCGTACAAAGAGCACACGGCTCGAAATGGGTCAGGAGGTCGGAAGTAGATCGTGTAGGTTGAAAATGTTTTGTACACAGACAAATACAGTATCGATCGGTCTCGTATCGAATATCTATAGAATACTTCCCTCGCCTTCATAATGAGGGGGTTATACCGGAAAAGTGAATGGATTATTTGAACAAAAAAAATGTCTTCTCCTGAGTCTCATACCATTGGAATTGTACTTTGTGGCCACGGTGTTTTGTACTATCAAGGAGAATTGCCGACTCACCTATGAGTGCTTAAGGGGCGAGATACCTTTAGGGGAAATTTTTTTCTGATTTTCATGATTTTTTTTTTAAAGAAAAAATGTCTTCACCATTTTCGAGACTCAGGGTATATTTTATTACTAGTTTTGGTAATTATGCATAAGGGAGGCACCACTCCAATTGCAATGTCAATATTTTTTTTAGCACAAACTGATTTAATCGGTCACCACTAATTATATTCTGACGGGGGAGACTGACATTTTTCATTAATTCCATTAGTTATGGGGTTTTGAAGTTCCCGGAAACACGTGATAAAATAGGGCATTTTCGAAAATCTCGACGCTCATATTGGGGTCCAGATGTGCATTTCTCAACCAAGTATTAGTTCTTAAAGATTAATATCCAAACAAACCCAAACCCAAACATTTTTTCGGAGCCAAATGTGCATTTCTCAACCAAGTATTAGTTCTTAACGATTAATACCCAAACAAACCCAAGCTCAAACATTTTTTCGGAGCCAAATGTGCATTTCTAAACCAAGTATTAGTCCTTAAAGTTTGTTTGTTTGGGTTGCATCAACCCCCCCCCCAAATATAGACGTTGAAATGTTGAAAAATGCCCTATCTTATCACGTATTTCCGGGAGCTTCAAAACCCCATAACTCATGGAATTAAGGCCTTAGGCCACTCTAGAGGCCGAAAAAATAGGCTTTTTGGGGATTTTTTCCCAGAAAAACTACAAAATAAATCGGGATTACAAAAAAGGGTGTCTATCATACATATCAGTGACTATATACAATAATTTTTTTGAAGAGATTAGTTTCAAAATGGCGGCTGTGCAGCGTTTATCTCAAAACTGCATTTTTAAGTTGGCCGGAAACGTAACTCAGACAATTTTCAACCGATTCACTTGAAATGTTGAATATATTTTGAAAAATACATTGTCTATGGAAGTACGTAGGATTTTTTTACATTGCATAATTCATTTGTTATTAACAATTATCTGACGATTTTTCAGGCGAATTTTTGAAAAGTGAAAAATCGTCAGATAATTGTTAATAACAAATGAACTATGCAATATAAAAAAAATCCTACGTACTTCCATAGACAATTTACAAAATTCGTAGCAAATTCGTAGCAAATTGTTGTCAAATTTTAACGACGAGCAGAGTTCTTTTATTTAAAAGAGAATTCAAGAAGTTAATGTGAATTTTGAGTCGGTGCTGTGCCTGCTTAATGTTTATTGCTGTTTGGCTGTTGAAAAGGGAAAAGTTGATTTTTTTCACTTAAAAATTGATTTTTGTGACTACGAGAACAATAATACGAAATTTAATTTGAAAAAACTACTTCATTTGCGACAGATGTTCAGGTAAAGTGAAATTGCATATGTAAGGTTCCATAGAGCTTTTTGTTCGAGCTATATTCTCTTTTAAATATTTTTTTTATATATATATATATTTTTTAACAAATCTAGAACGGAAATAGGAACTGTTTGGTTATTTCTATTATGGTTGAAATCTCTCTCTCTCTTTCTCTCTTTCTCTCTCTCTCTCTCTCGGCTTAACTCTTAAATATAGTAGACCATCATATATTCGCTGTTACATGTCACTCTTTCCTCTCGTAGCAGTCTCTTTCCGTACACACTTGCTCGAACACATAGTGAAATATTTGATGTTGAATACGTATATTTACAGCGAGGATATATAAAAAATATAATTTTCAAAATATTCTCGGACGATCTCAGCTATTTATATTACCGGTATTATTTCGATATCATCAAGTTGTAATATCGGAATATCAGTTTTTCGATATATTCCGATATTTAAAGGAAACTTTAATTCCAAAAGTTACAAGCTTGGAAGTGAAGATAGGAATTGTAGAAATAATAGTGTATAGCTAGAAATCACAGCATTTATTCAAAATCACCGTCTTTTATTGAGATATTTATTTATTATAAATCTTTAAACATACTCTGCTATGTTCTCAAATATTTTCAACCCAACATAAAATAAATAAACAAACAAAAATAGGAACTTTTATGCAAAAAAAAAGTAGTAAACAAGCAAAATGAAAATTTGGAATATGTTCAAAGATACAAGGCTGAAAGCCGAGAAGCGATTGCTATTTGATATTTCCTCCTATTGAAAACTTTGAAGCGCGTTTTCTCCAGTTTTCGTTTTCACGATTTTTCCAAATTGGCGGGCGAGATAGCAAAAAAACTACGCGACCTATTGAATCAAACCAAAGTTTATTTTCTTCAGTATGAAAATCTCTTCTAAGTAAATTTAAAAAGTCATTGAAAAAGTCTTTTTAATTAATTTTTATCGCACGTTAAAGTGTTTTTTTTAAACACATTTTTTTCGAACCTGAGAAAAGTTATAATTTCACGATTTTTTCAACTTTTTCTTAATTCACCCAGAAGGAAAATATATGATAATTGAAAATTTCGTTGGTTTATTTGGTTCAGTCAAGAATTACGAGCTGCATCTTTCCCGCCGATTGGGGACCGCAGTGGCAAGACGCACATGGAATAGGCTGATAAACCTGCAGTCATTTATTGTTTCATAATGAAATTTATTCATACATTTCAAATATCCATGAAAAGATACCTCAATGTTTACTGGGCTCACTTGTTTTTTCCCTTCTAAAAAAATTCCCGAAAAAACGTTTCTTTTGGACCTTCAAATTCAGGCTCCCGCCTTAATGGAGCGCAAAATAAGACTTATTTTTTCCAAAATACCAGTCGTCTCGGAGATATGTGGGACGCAGATTTTCAGTCGTCTCTCTCGGACAAGTATGTCACGTTGTAAATCTTCCACTTTGCCTCGAGTATTACGGGGAAATATTAGCTGCTATGAACGGTCAATACAGAGTCACGTTTCTATCGAACCGCAATCGAACGAATGTTTTCTATAAATAGATTCCACCTATACGGGATACTTGACCCTTATGTTTAAAGTATGAACCCGCGGAAATAAAGTGCAGGCTGCAAAAATGTCGCGCAGTTTCACGGAAATGTAGAGTTCAAACGGTCTCGCATTTATCGAGTCGTTCAAAATTCGCCATATTTTTTTTCGGAACTTTTTTCTTTCTATTGTCTTCAATGTTGAATGTAAAATTATGCGGGTTTGTCTCTATTTTACGATAAATAATGTTTCTGGCTGAGAGAACGTGCGGATTTCACAATTAGCATCCATTTGTGTTTAGTACTCTGTCAAGTGTTCAGTCACTGCCATTGTTCACGGGTTACACCTAAAAAGAGAAATGGGGTAAAGTGACCTTATTTTGGCACGTCGCGAATTATTGACACTTCTCTCCTACCTACACAGTGGTCCTTAACGTGCCAATAATTGGGTCTTTAAAGTACTAATAATTGGGCCCTTACTGTGCCAATAATTTGGCCCTTAAAGTGCTAATAATTCGGCCCGTACCGTGCCAATAATTGGGCCCTTACCGTGACAATAATTGGGCCCTTAGATTGTCAATAATTGGGCCCTTACAGTACCAATAATTTGGCCCTTAAAGTGTCAATAATTGGGCCCTCAAATTACTAATAATTGGGCCCTTACCGCGCCAATAATTTGGCCCTTAAAGGTCTAATAATTGGGCCCTTAACGTGCCAATAATTTGGCCCTTAAAATAATAATACTTGGGCCCTTAAAGAAATAATAATTGGGCCCTTAACGTGCCAATAGTTGGGCTTAGTGCCAATAATTGGGCACCTTACCTTATTTAGGATTTTTTTTCTGAGAAAACGTTTGCGTTAAAATTTTTTTTTAATTGAAGAGTTTGGTTTTAAGTATCTTATATAGGGTGTCTGAAAATGACCTGGCATTTAAATTTATTAATAAAACGTATTATTCATCTGAAAAGTACGAATATTGTTATTTTAATATAAGGTACAAACATGGAGGTTATGTGTGGAACACAATATCCGATAAATGGCCGCCTCGTCCCTGCTTGCAAACGTTCACTCTTTTGACGATATATGTTCAATAACATTTTGGCATAATTGCGGACTAATTGCATTAATGGTGCGTCCAATTGCTTCCTTGAGCTCCGGAATGATCTATGGATCATTGGCATACACTTTTCCTTTTTAAAAAACCCACAGAAAGAAGTCCAATGGCGTCAAATCGCACGATCTTGGTGGCCGATTCACATCGCCGCGCCGCGGCGCGGGGTAACACGACCTTAAACTTCGTTTGCAATAACTATGCAGTAGTAATGCAGCAAATAACAATTTTTATGCGTTGTTCGATCGCGTAATTCTCCATGATTAACCCCAATACTTGCTGATGCCAGTTGTCAAAGATTAGTACTCTATGTTCACCACAAAAAAAAATGGCGGGCAATTAAAAATGTCAGGTTATTTTGAGACACCCTTAACCTAAAATTTTTGTGTTGAAAAATATTTATAAATGTGGTAGAGCCAGTGGTTTGTGCAGACCGCTGTTTAAGAAAGTCCTTCGGGGTGACCACTGTTGCTCGGGATCGAATCATCCGAAATAAAAAATACAGGGTGCCCCAGAACTAAATGCGTTTCCTGAAGTGGGGAGTTGGGGGTGAAATTCTGAGTCGATTGATATAAGCATGTGTGGGTCTCAGATAAAGCCCTGAATTTCTATTAATTTTTAAAGGCGGGCCAATCAGATGCGCCCGCCAGGCGCCGGGGATAAGGAGCGCCTGATTGGCCCGCCTTTAAAAATTAATAATAATTCAGGGCTTGATCTGAGACCCACACATGCTTATATCAATCGACTCAGAATTTCACCCCCAACTCCCCATTTCAGCAAACGCATTCAGTTCTGAGACACCCTGTATATATTTGAAAAAATTCAATTTGTTAAATTACAATCTGTCAAATGTGACAATAAGTAATTGGGGTGTATTTACATGGGTTGTGTGTACATCGTAGCATCCAGTGACGCATCTACATAGTGTCGTTTTTAATATTTGTTTTTATTTAGTGGCGGGAGTGCGTGTGCTTGAAGTGTGTCGATGCAATTTTGTTCGTTTTATAAATTATTTTTTTTCTTAATCGTGGTGGAAGCGACGTGGGACACCCAGGGGGAAATGAAAAAATCAAACGCATTTAGTTTCTGCATGAATTTATCTAGTGCTTGGGAGAATTTGATAAAATATTGTTTCTTCAAAAGTGGCCGTAGTCTAAAGTGAAAGTATCGACTTTCGCAGAAAAAACGCTCTATATGCGTTGATAAAAAAAGCTATGCATTGAAAAAAGATCCCTCGTTTAAGCACTACTTTTTGATATGTAAAAGAAGCTGGTAAAGTTTGAAGTTGATTGGTGCAGTAATTTTTTAGATATTACAGTCATCGATTTTGAAAAAGTAATTTTGAGAAAAACGGGTTTAAAGTTCGCCGATTCGGAGAACCTACCTGTAAACGCCCATAGCTCCCGCAATTTTGAATGGATCGACTTGAAATTTTCAGAGAATAAGTTTAAAAATGTCTATTTTGAGAATCTGTCGAAAACGAAAAATTGAAATTTTCGAAAATTTCAAGTAAGTGTATAAGCCCTTACGTAAAACATTTGCGCGACTCATTAGCCTGCGACGACCAATTTTTCCGAGCTGGTGTACGTTTAACAATAACTTGTTGTAATGCAGCAGGTTGTTTCATCTTCAAAATCGTGAGGGTCTCAATTATACTCTTTTTGCATCCACACAGTATATTTTTGCAAATATTATTCTTATGGCAATGTATCACACTAACGAGTCGACGAATCCTTGTCCTCATTTGAATCGTGTCTAATGGAATAATTTTTTTTCTCCTCTCTTTATCACCTTTTTTACGCGCTCGAAAATTTTCACGTCTCGCCAATGAACGTGTGCAACGCGATAAATAAAAAAAATCGTGCGTCACTATAATCGTTTCACCTTGGATAGTTTGTTGGGTTTTTTTTGTTTCTCTCTCTCTCGTTACGTCGACAAGAACGCGTTATTTTGCATTTGCGTCATTCATTGCGAGTCCGATCAAATATCCATTAGAATAATGCACATGCGTCTGCGTTCCTATTCAAGGCAAATATCCGAAGCTGGCTTGTTTGTGAATTAAAAAAACTGCATGCACATCACGGTGGCACAATTTTGGGGTCTATTTTTCCCCCTTTTTCTCAACGTCCAATTATCTTCTTTAAGGGGTTACGTGAGTTTGAAAAAATTTTTAAATTCATTTTTTTATTTTATTAGCTAGTAGTACAATTTGTCTAGAATATTCTCCCAAATTTTTAACGGGTTAAACGCAGTTAGAAATTTCAAAAACTCGATTTTTTAATTGCATTTTCGGAACGTACAAATATGTGAGTATATTCCCTGAAAATTTCAAATCGATCCAGCGAATATTCTCGGAAATACACACATATTTGTAAGGACACTCGGATCGCTACAAAGTTGACTGTTGAAACGTCAAACGCGTTTTTCTCAAAACGGTATTTTCAAAGACGGTCAGCACGATTTCTCAAAAACGGCCCAACCGATCGGTCTGCAATTTTAACACAACCTTGTCAGATATATTCTTCAGGTACTGATCGAAGGAATAAGATTTCCGATAATTATTTCTATGTTTATTCAACGATTTAACGAAAAAAAATTAAAAACGGCGGGAAAGGGTGGACGATTTTTCCGAAGTCAAGAAACTCCTGACGGAGAGCCAACCTTCCGTTTACCAGCGGGACGTGGGCTCGAATCCGTGCGGCGCCTCGTCATTTTCGCGTCATATATTGGGTGTCCCTTTTCCCGACACAGGGACTTTCCCGGCTACCAATGCCATCCTAACACCTTTGTAAACTTTCTTATTTTCTTTCCTATCTTTATCAGTCTAACTCTATTCTGCAGAATGTCAATAATTTTATGTATGCTGTTCAAGGTTGCATCATTGCAATGCAACAATAATTATATATTTACATGAATCAAAGAAGTATGCGGCCGTGTAGGTGATAAGAGATCGCTAGAGTTTCGGCTTCGGCCCGTTTTTTTTTTTTTTTTTTTTTTTTCAAGGTCGATCATGACTATGTTGGATAGTATTGGGGCTAGAGGTGATCCCATGGGTAATCCTGAGATTTGTTGGTAGATTTTGTCTTGGAATGTGAAAAAGGTTGAGAACATGATATATTCTATGGCTTTAATAATTTCGTGTAAGGGAAACGCATTTGAGAATAAGTTTGATCTTTTTTGTAGGCTGTGGATAACTAGTGGTAATGGAATGTTGGTGTAGAGAGAAACGACATCAAATGAGAATAGTTTATAGTTGAGTGGGATTGAGAGGTTGGAAAGTGAGTGTTTTAAGTGGAAGCTGTCTTTGACGTGTGAGTTGGTCGTACTGATTAGTTTAGAGAGTTTTGATTGAATGAATTCAGCTAATCTGTGTGTTGGGCTATTTATGGATGATACTATTGGACGAAGTGGATAGTTTATTTTGTGAATTTTTGGTAGGCAATAGAGACGGGATAAGTTGCAATTTTCAGCTTTTAAATATTTATATTTCGATTCATCTATGATTTTTAGGGATTTCCATCTAGAGAGAATGTTGTTGATACCTTTTTGTAGAGAATTGATGGGATTTTTGTTTGTTAGTTTGTAAATTGTAGAATCTGCAAGTAATTCATGGGTTTTTGTGATGTAATCTGATTTGTTTAAAATGACTGTTGTATTTCCTTTGTCTGCTCGTGTAACTAAGAGTTGAGGGTTGTTTTTCAAAAATAAAGATGTGTGTTTTATAATTTGGTTGGTATTGGAGAATGATTTGGGGATATTTATTTTGTTTAAGATTTTGCTGAATCTGCTTCTAATTTCAATTTGTCTAGGCTTGTCAAGTGGAAAATCCAGTTTGGCTTCGAGTTCTGAAATAGATTTGTGGATGTGAGTTTTTATGTTTGAGAGTTTAAGGTAAGGGAAACAGAATTTTTCCCCTAGAGACAGGAAAGTGGAAATGTGTAGGGGAATGTCTATATTGGATAGATTTATGAGCCAGTCTTTACTTTTGTTCAATGTGGTTGTTGAGTTTATATTTTGCAAAGGATCGGTGGGAAGAATGTTATTTGTGTTATGTTGATTATTGGTGAGTGATGAATATAGAATGTTGTGATTTTGTGTTGTTTGATTAGTATTTTGACGATTTAAGTGATGTGTTTTGTTGTGGTCTAAATGTGTTTGTGATGATATTGTTTTTAAAAATTCCTCGTGGTTAAAAATGTGATGGTGTATGTTTTTGGTTCGTTGAAATCTGAGATTTTGTAGTTTTTTTTGGTGAACTTCATATGAGAGTTTTGATAATTTATTTAGTTTTGTGGACGGACCGAAGCCGAAACTCTAGCGATCTATTATATATTTACCGCTGAATTTTTTGGCCCATTTAGGGCCTTTGCACACGGTGTATTTTCTACGTGCAGGCCACGCGATACAAACGTGATACACACTGGATCTATATGCGTTTTTCAGTCCAAACAGCGCGTGGATCATGTGTGTATTGCGTTTGTGTCGCGTCGTCTACGCGTAGAAAGTGCGCTGTGTGCAAAGGCCCTTAGGCTGTGAAAACAACTCACACGCATGTAATTTCGACAAAAATAGTAAATTCGATTTTATTCTAACTCATATTATATATATATATATATTTTTAATCAGTCATTTTAAGTTCTGCCATTAAGAATAGTTTGAATTATGATTTATTAAATAATATTGCTTCAGTTCGTTTGTATATAAACAATTAGTCCATGTTTATTCCCTGTTCGCAGAATGTAGATTATTCAAATTCATGCGGTTTATATCGCAGACGTCAATGAAACCTAACCTCAAAATCTTGATTCGCCAACTACGTCTACAGGCCACCGTACTTTGGCCCTGTTCAGGGTGCCTACTCGCGGCCGGACTAACAAGGAACATCACTTTGGTGTCCTCCTCCGATTTTGTTGAACCTTTTTTATGTGGAAGAGTTTCAAAAACTAAGAGACACGTATTTTTTTATCCGCGGAAAAACGATTTTAAGGGATAAAACGCACCCTCAAAAATGGGGATGGTTTTCGTTTTTCGTCGATACCGTTTTAACGGTACGAGATATAAAAACATTTCAAATAGGAACAATGTTTATTTTTTTGTGTACTATACATTGGAGATGAGAGCGATAACGTTATCGACGAAAAACGAAAAACACCCCTATTTTCGAGGGTGCGTTTCACCCATTAAAACCGTTTTTCCGCTGATAAAAAAAATACGTGTCTCTTAGTTTTTGAGTCTCTTTCACGTAAAAAAGTTTCAACAAAATCGGAGGAGAATTCGAATCGGATGTTCCTTGTAAGTTTCCACTGGTTCGGGGGACATCCGACACTGTTCAGACGTGCCGCACTACGGTATTACGGACCGCAGTTTGATAGCGGTCTGATCAGTCTTCAGGCTGCCGGATCAAAATTTCTAGTCGGGAAATTGTACCAAAAATTGAACTATTTTGCATACAACTCTGTCAAAAATTCAAATTTCAATTTTTTTAAATCCTTAGTTCAATCGCGAGGTATACTTATCTTCTAACAGAAAAAAATTGATGTTTTAATTTCAGATAAAGCTATCATGAGTTATCCCATTTTTCTTGGAAAATAATGGTTTTAGACGAAACCTGTATAGAACATAAAATATCAGTCTTTCAATAGGCTACAACTTTCGTAGAAGACATTTTTCTCTAAGATCAATATTTGTTCAAATAAAATAGAAAATCTACAAAAAAAAACGTTTTTTTTTACCTTTAAAATAAAATTTGCGGGTATTTTCACTATCATATTCGTGATCAGCGAGTCAAAATACAGAAGTACACGAAGTTCTAAATTATTCGGAGGTGTGGGCTTTTCGGAAGTACACCCAGGTTACCTGTCCAAGGCCTGATCGATTTTCCTTTTCCCATCCGTGCTTCGAGGTCGGCTGATCCAGTAGACATCCGGTGCCGATCCGCCATGCACTTCGAAGTGTATGTCTACAGGATAACCTTATTCGGGGCCATCAAAGTAATAAACTGAGTTGCTGCGTGCATAATTTCAGCAAGATTCTAATAAAAGTCCATGCGGACGCCGTCATCATCAAATCAAGATACAAAGAACGAATAAAAATAGATTTTAAATTTGCATCGTAGGAATGCAACGCGTTTTTCTTCCTTTATCATTCGTTTATTTTTATCATCATCAAAAGGTAATCAATCAAATCAATAAAATAAAATTTTATTGGCACAACTCACATTTTTTTTACAAAATCATCATCAGAAGCCTTTTTTGCAAATTCCGGTCGTAACACTCTAATGAGAATATGTAAAAACGTGTGAATAATTTTCACAGCCTGAATAGGCAGAAAAAATCCGGTAAAAAAAGAATTATTGTTGCATCGCAGCGATGCAATCTTCAACCCCATAAATAAAATGTTTGACATTCTTCAGAATAGAATTAGAACAGTGTTTGTCAACCTTTTTTATAAGGCGGCACACTTGAATCTCTGTAAAATTCTTACGGCGAGACTTCGTATTGGACTTCGCCCCGCGGCGACCGCCCCGCGAAACAACACTCGTCACGATCGGTGCCCGGGTATTATCACGTGATACATACATCCGCCTATTTTTTGGCGGCACACAAGAAATACACTCACGGCACACCAGTGTGCCGCGGCACACCGGTTGAAATTCACTGAATTAGAATGATAAAAATATGCAAAGAAAAAAAAGGTTTAGACAAGTGTTGGAATGGCTAAATAGGTAGCGCGCTCAGCTCTAGAATTAGAAGACGTAGGTTCAATTCCAAGGGGAGGTAAAAAACTTCAACGAAGTAGGATACGTTTTATTCCAATTATCATATGGGCAGGATCATAAATAACGCATATGGAAACAAAAATACTACCAGAATTTTTTTATTCGTGATTTTTCAATTTTTTCTTCATTTCAGGCATAGATACCGCACCCGGATCAGAGCCTGAAAATGTATACGCATCAGTTACGTTACCGGCATCGGCGTCATGGCCGGATTAAAAAAAAGCGTTTTACGCTCGGTAAAGTTATGATCCGGCGGCCTGTACCGTGCCGTGGTACGGAATACGGTATGCCGGATGCAGCGCTAGTCTGCCCCGTAGCAACATTTCTAGACGGGATACATTGAAACTCATTCCCAAAAGTATGTTTCATATATATAAAAAAAAAAAATTCCCGAAGTTCAGGGTATTTTTCATGTCCCTCGTCGTAATCGCCCGTTAACTGACAAGGAACATCCCTCAGGTGACACCCTTCGATTTTGTTGAAATTTTGATATGTTATAAAGCACCGAAAAGTAAGCAATACGTATTTTTTTATGGGCGGAAAAACGGTTTTAAGGGATGAAACGAACCCTCGAAAATAGGGGTGTTTTTCGTTTTTCTTCGATAACGTTATCGTTCTCATCTCTAATGTATAGTGCACAAAAAATTAACATTGTTGCAATTTGAAATTTATTAATATCTCGTACCGTTAAAACGTTATCAACGAAAAACGAAAAACATCCCCATTTTTGAGGGTGCGTTTCAGCCCTTAAACCCGTTTTTCCGCCGATAAAACAAATACGTATCGCTTACTTTTCGGTGCTTTATAACATATCCAAATTTCAACAAAATCGAAGGGTGTCACCCGAGGGATGTTCCTTGTGAGTGACATTTGGTCACGAGTACGCCTTATACTTTTGCACAGACTCCACAGGATCCCGATAGCCGGCTGAATAAATTGCATTAAGGGGTTACCCCCACTTGCGATTTTGAAAAAATCGATTTTTTTATTGCATTTTTTGAAGTGCAATTTGAAGTGCAGTTTTTTTTATGCCCGGAATAAATGACTCTATGTAAGTTTACAAAAAAAATATTTTCTTCGTGTAAACTGAAATTGAAACTTTAAACGCGTTTTTCTCAAAATGGCACTTCTGAAGTCGGTGACCAAGATTACTCGAACACTAATGAACCGATCTTCTTGAAATTTTGCAGGCTTATTTAATACACAAAAATGTAGTCTTTATTCGTTCGATTTTTTTTTCGAAAAAAATGGCCGTTTTATAGTAAAAAAACGGCCTTTTTTTCGTTAAAATCGAACCATTAACTTTGACTGTCCGCCATTTTGTGAAAAATGAATATTTTTTAAAATCCTTCGATTAAAGACTAGTTTATACTTATATTTGACTAAATCCATCCGCATTTTTTTTCAAATGATCCGCGTTTTTCGCAACATTCGCCGCAATGTTGGTCACCGCAAATCGTGTATATAAAAACATTATTTCATTGACGGCCATTTGCCACTAAACAATGTAATATTTTTCAATAAAAAAATTACTGAAAGTTCTTCAAGATGTGTTCTTTAAGATCGTATATTGATCGATTAAAAAAGTTTTGTAGTTTTCTTTTAAAAAATTCATGAAAAAGGCCTTTTTTTGCGCTACAAGTGGGGGTAACGCCTTAAGACATGATTTTCTCATAACATTAATTACACATCTATTTAGTATGAATATCAAGCTGTTAGAAAATATAATTTTTTTTCTTCGATGTTCAAAATGGCCGACTACTCGAAACTTCTCGAAACAGCTTATTTCCAATTGGCATGACAAATAACTTCAACAATTTTCACTCGATTAACTTCAAATTTAAAAGTTATGTTCCTAATTGCATTTCGCAGAGAACTACGTACGGAATTTCTGATTAATCGAAAACTTTTCATTTTATGAGCAGTTTATGAGCAATCATAACGAAATTTTTCACTGAAAATTCATTTCTTAAGTTCAAATACCTACAACTTTTGAAAAAAAAAAATATTTTTTAAATTCCGTACGTACTTCTCTAGGTATTCTAATGTAGATTGACGAGAATTTTTGTTTTTTGTTCTGGGTAAAAAATTGTGGATGCTGAACGTCACGCCGCGGAGCGCCTAAAAAGAGATATCAAAAGAAAATATTAATAGTCGGCCATTTTGTACATCGAAAAAATATATATATATTTTTTCTAACAGCTTGATATTCATACTAGATGGATGTGTAATTAATTTTATGAGTGAATCACTTTTCCATACGAAAAAAATGTTAAAATGGCACATGATTTTATACCCGTTACTGTGGCCTAAGGCCTGAATTTATTGCACCGTAAAATCGACAAAGTTACATGATTCTAACTAGCTGGGTGAGGTTGAATGGAATCATGTTCAACGAGAAACGCTATCGGCTCAATGAATAGCTGTAGTAAAGAGAAGAATGAAAGATTTAAAGCCGCGAGGAAAATAGAGGTGGCGAGCTTCAATGTTCATAGTGAACGTGTCTGAGCCTCCTAATGCGTTTAAGGTTAATCGGACTTCGGGTCCCGACAAAAACACAGAAGCCGCTTCGCGACTGTTGATCTCGCGTGGCGAGGGATAGGAGCCTCGTCGTTGTTGTAATCCATTGTCGAGAGAGGAACAGAAAAAGAGAGGCAATTTTACGATCGCGTGTTTGCGGCTTTGTGGCTGTTGATCGAATGCGTCGCGGTTCTTGGACTTGAACTGCTCCTCGTTGTGCGATCGTCGAACAAAGGTCGCGGGACGTTCTGATCGTTTGACGATATCGCCTGACTTTTTTCGATCGATAAAATTTTAACGTCTGGTACTGACTAGACGCATTTTTTACCGAGCAAAATGATTACGCTGGTCTACGTAAACAAATACAGCGAGAAAATGAAAATTTGAGATAATAAAAATCTATTGTAGAATAAAACGAAAACACGTTGCCATAGCCTTTTTTCTTTACTATTACAGGGTGTCTTAAAATGACCTGACATTTTCAATTGCGCGCCATTTTTTTGCGGCGAACGTAGAGTACTAATCTTTGACAACTGGCATCAGCAAAAAGATTTATTATGTTTCAATAAATTGGCACATTAGAACATAATTTCTTAGAAATTAATAAACGTTTACTCGTATGGAGACAGTTTTTATGTGATTGTAACCACAGAATTTATTCGGCGTCACTAAATATGTTTCTTTACGTGCCGATTTTTCACATCAATTAAAAGCCATATTTAAGATAGAAAATTTGAATAAATATTTCCTCAAATCAAATAAATACTACTTTCCAATCACGAAAACCTCTTATTTCGCGACTATGATACTAATGCGCGCATGCGCACTTTGCCCTTCAACGCGACGGGCCCGACAGCAGGCCGCTCGTCAGATGTAGCTCACGCATACGCTTACCATGTAGCTTCTTCCTATGCCAATGCTTTTGGCACAAGTGTCAGTGTTGCGTTTCGGAAGTGAGAAACTCGACAGTGAGGAATGATTTGAGTGTAAGTAAGAATATTAAGTGAGAAAAAAACGATCAAGTGAAAAAATAATGACGGACGAAATGACACAATTCCTCGAAGAAAACCAGCTGGGGGATTATGAAGAATCCTATTAGATGTTAAGAAAAACTCTATTTGTCGGACATAAAAGACCTATTTCTTCTAACTTATATATCGTATTAGATGTTAAGAAAAATTCTTAGTAAATCTTAAACATAAAGTTAAATAAAAAATGTTCTTAGCTGTTAATACAATCGTAGTAGGCCGACATACGAATAAGAAAACTTATTCGCCGGGAGACAAAATTCTTTGTCCTTAATAAATCTTTTTTCTGAGTGAGGAAGCATTGAGGTTTAGTCATGTTATTTGCTGCATTGTGCCTGCATAGTTTTCTGAAAGGAAAAGTGTATGCCAATGATCCACAGACCATTCCAGAGCTCGAGGAAGCGATTGGACGCCCCGTTAAGTTTGTTGCTTAAAAATATTAAGGTAAATAGATTTTAATGAAAATCTTACTATTAGTTATGGTGCAGTTTCTGAATATACTGGCAAAAGAAGAACGAAGGTTTACGCACTCGTTTGTTAAATATTAAATTTTAAAGTTTAGCTCAATCTCCACTTGATCGCATTGGTTGTATGGGGCAATGTCGTAACCATTTCAGTATCTCGCGTATACCCTCCGCATTTATGAAGAAAGTGACCCAAAAAACGAATATTGTGTGCAGGATAGTGTACAGAACAATATTACCGCAAAAAATAGACAGGTTACTAATCTAGTTGATGAAAATGTATGAAAAATATGCGAGCAGGTTACGAAAAAGTCAGGCTTGTTGAGGAATATGTATTAAGGGGTTAGGCCACTCTAGAGGCCGGAAAAAAAGGTTTTTTGGGGATTTTTTTTCCGAAAACACTACAAAATAAATCGCGATTACAAAAAAGAGTGTATATATATATATATATAGAGTTTTATTTGCATAACTTGGAATACAAGTTTTTTACAAACTATTTCCTTACATATTGTTCCTTATTTCTAACTTAAGCCTACAATTCTATCCTGCACCTGCACTTCTCTTTCTTTTTACCTCTACTACTTATCACTAACGTCTCCGTCTTCCTCCTTCCTCTTTTTTGCGCACAATACCTCTATTTCTCTAAAATACCGGCAGATTCCAACATTTATTTTTCCGCCTAACATATTAATGATTTCTCCTTTTATCGCGATCTCATCCACTCCCTGCATCCACTCCTCAGCTTCTTTTCTTGTTTCCTTTGGCATTAATGCCCATGCTTTTCTGCACACTATAAGGTGTTCCACGGTCTCATTTTGTTCCTCACATATCCTGCATCTCCAGTCCTTCACCCCCTTTTTTCCCGCTCTCCAGACATTTCCACACCTTAATCTTGCCCACAATTCTTTGTCCCTACCCTTCACCCCTTCCTCCTTCCAATACTTCCACGGGCTTTCCTCGTTCTCCACCAAATATTTATACATGCTATTGTACGATGATTTTTTTATTTTTTCTTCTTCTTCCTCCAATATTTTCTTTTTTAGGTTTTCTAATCCTTCTCCAATCTTTTTTTCTATTGTTCTCACTTCTTTCTTCTCCCTTATCATCATTATTATTTCCTCTATGCCCATTTCCATTAATACTTTTTTCAAATCCTTTCCCCACTTCGACGGTGCACCATTCGCTATCGCCCTCATCTCCTCTCTTACACATATTTTTGGCCATCTCTCGTCCTCCATCTTTAGCACCTCCTTGATGTACCTCAGTACTCGTTCTCTGATTACATATTCTATAGTAGGCACACCCAGCTCCCTCCTCCATATATAATTTGGGGTCTCTCTGTTTACCCCCAACGCCATTTTACAGTACCTTCTCTGTATTTTTTTGATCACCTCTATTTCCCCTACTCCCCAAATCTCTACCCCATACATCACTCCTGCTTTTACGATCGTTTCCATCAAGTAGATCCGCTCCTCCATGATATCCCTTCCCGCCCTCTTCCATATTCCCCATACCCTATTCATGGCTTTTTGCGCTTTCCCTGCCGTTTTCCTACCATGTGTCCAACTTGAGTTTTTCGCCGTGAACCAATATCCTAAATATTTAAACTCATTCACTATTTGAATCTTTTCCCCTTTAATCCCCCATTCCTCATTCTTTTTACCTCTTCCCCCATTCCCAAATATCATTATTTTAGTTTTCCTAGCATTTATTTCCATTTTGTTACTTTCCGCCCATTTTTCTAAGTCCCTCAGTATGCTGCTTAAACCTTCCCCTGTATCCGCTATTGCCGCCACGTCATCAGCATATTTTATGGCAAAAATTTTTTCCTTCCCCACTACTGCTCCTCCCTCGTTTCTCCTCACCCACATATCCTCCAAATCGTCAACGTATATATCAAACAAGACCGCACTTAGTGCACACCCCTGCCTTACTCCCTTCCCCGTCCTAAAACTCTCCGTGATTATTCCATTCGCTTGCACTTCTGCTCTTGTGTCCTTGTAAATTACCTTTATCATGTCTAGCATTCTTCCCTCTATTCCTTTCCCTCTTAATTTTTTAATCATTCTTTCCCTGCTCACCCGATCAAATGCTGCCTTAAAATCTATAAACGCCACATATAGTTTACCGCCCTTCACTTTTAGTTGATTGTTTATTACCGCGTTTAACGTGAATATTTGATCCCTCGTTCCTCTACCTCTCCTGAACCCTGCCTGACTCTCCTTTAATTTTTTGTTTCTCTCTATCCACTTGTTCAGCCTCTCTGTCATCATTTTTGTCAATAATTTGTAACCTACATCTAATAGTGAGACCCCCCTATAATTTTCTGCCTTATCCCTCTCTCCCTCTTTATATATTGGGACTATCCTCGCGATTTCCCACCCCTTTTCCATCGTTCCTTCTAGCCACATTTTATTTAAGACCTCTTTCAACTCCTCCTTTTCTTCCCTTGGTAAAGCCTTAAAAAAATTCGACGCTAATTCCGTCCTCCCCCGCCGCCTTGCCGTTTTTCATTTTTTTCAGCGCCTCTTCCATTTCTTGTAACCTGATCGGCTCATAAAATTCCTTTTTTTCTTTTCTTTGCTCGTCCCATATTTCTGTCTCTTCTCTCTCCCATACCCCCCCCTCATTTTCCTTTTCTTGGTCGTTTTTTCCATTGAGCAATCTTTCAAAGTGCTCCTTCCATTCTTTCTTAGTTATTTTGCTCCCATTCGCTCCTCTCCCATTATTCCTGAATTTATTAATCGCTTTCCACCATTTCGATAGGTCCTTTGCCTTTCCAACCTCCTCCCAAATTTTGCTCCGCCATTCCTCTTTTGCCCCTCTGTATACCTTTTTCAATTTCTTTCTTTCGTCCACCAGCTCTTGTTTTTTGTCCACGCTTCGTTGTTTTGTGAACGCCTTTAATTTTTCCCACACTACCTTCCTTTGCTTCTTACATTCGTTATTGAACCACTTCGGGAGCCTTTTTTCTCTCCTTGTTTTTTTGCCCTTCCTTCTTAGCCCCACCTTTTCTGCCACCCTCACAATTTTTTCTTTCACCCCCTCCCAACTCTCCCTCCCTTTTTCCATTTTCGTCTCTTTTTGCATTTCTTCCATGAACCTCTCTGTTTTTTCTTCAACCCACAATAGCCTTTCGCTATCCTGTGCCCCCTTCTCTTCCCCCTCTTCATCCTTTCCCTTATTCTCCTCCCATGCCACACATATTGGCAAGTGATCCGATTCTATTCTTTCCACTACTTCCATCCATTTGAATTCATCTCTTCCTCCCCTGTCTAATATCATTATGTAGTCTATAACCGATCCACAACATTCTTTATCCCCCCCTACGAATGTTACTTTACCCTCCCTATCACCTTTCACTCTTCCATTCATCACCTTCAAACTTAAATCCTCGCATAAGTTTAACATTCTTCTTCCCTCCGTATTCAGTATTTTGTCCTGAGATTTCCTTGTTTCAACTCCATCTCCTTCCGCGCCCCCCTCATTTATTGCTTGCATCCCCCCTATCCTTGCGTTCATGTCACCCACAATCATTACTCGCTCTTTTTCCTTTGCCTCTTCAATTATTGCCTCTCTCAGCTTTTTTTCTAACTTTTGCACGCCGATGTTATTATATACCGAAATTATTGAGGTTTTTTCCTTCATTATATGATTGTTCATTATTAAACCAAATTCCCATTCCCTTGTTTCCCAGTCCTCAGCCCAATACTTTTTTATCCCAACCGCCTGTCCTCCTTTTGCTCTTCCCTTTTTTATCCCTACTTCCTTGCGGGCCGCTTTGAACTCCCATTTAAATTTGTCACTCATTTTAAACCTCACGTTCTCCTCATCCTTCTTTTCAACCCACGTTTCTTGTAAGATTACCAAATCCGCTTCTTCTAAAAATCCCCACGCTTCTCCAATTTTAAATATCCCCGCTATATTCCATAGTATTATCTTAAACTCGCCCCCTCCCTCAACTTCTTTTTTCTCTCTTTGCTGATCTTCTCTCTTCTTTCTTCCATTTTCTGCCAGTCCGCATCCTTCAATATCGTCCTCCCCGCTCGTTCCGAAATGTCTGCCGCCATCCATCATCGCCTCCCATCCTCTCGATGTCTCCCTTCCGCTCGTTCCACCTCCACCATGCTCCTTCCAGCCAGATTTTCATGTACTTCACCTCAGCTTGTTTTCCGTATCTCCTCTCATGTTTCGCTACATCTCGCATCCATTTCTGTACTTCTTTCTCCCGCTTGGTCAGGTCGTCGTTGATCCATATATCAGTTCCCCTCAGTTCCTTGCTTTTTCTGAGTATTTCTATCTTGTCGGTCCAGTTTTTATACTTCACTACCACCGATCCATTTCCAGAAAACTTCGTCGTTGTCTTTCTCCTTATATTCGTGTTGCATCTTTCGTCAACCTTCGCCAACACCTTATCTTTCTCATATCCCGCCTCCGCGTAGAAAGAAACCTTTATGTTGTTTCTTCTGTTTTCCCTCCTCATTCTTTCCTCTCTCCACTCCCGGTCACTAATCGCCACGGGCTTCCTCCGCAAGATGTTCTCCCGCTTTTCTCTCTCATCCTCCTTTGTAACGTTATTATTTTCCTCCGACCTTTTTCTTCCTCTCCTCCCATTTCTTACTACTCTCCAGCCTTCTTCCGATACCCCCCTTTCACAGTCATCCTCCTCCTGGCTCCTCCACCTCTCTCCGTGTCCTCCATTTCCATACATTGTTTCCGTCCTTACGATTTCCTCTCTCACTCTTTTGGCTGCCACTTTTGCTCTTCCTCCGTCATCTGCCTCGTTTTCGGAACCCTTCTTCACCGGTTCTTCCTTTTCCTTTCCTTCGCGCTTATTTATCACGTTCATTAAGATTTTTTGCTCCTCCCGCCACCGCATCCTGTCCTGCTCTGCTTTTTTCTTAAGCATTTCGACCTCTTTTTTATATGTATCAATCTCCCGACGCCTTTCCGCACATTCCTCACATCGATCCTCTCCATCTGCCTCGCACTCTTCCTTTATTCTTTGTAACTCCTCCTTCCACCACTGTTTCATCCTTCTCTCCGATTCCGCCACGCTGTTTCTCATCGTATGTCTCATCCGTATCTCGGCCTCCCTTATTCCCATCATCCACGTGTACACACAATCATTGTTGTCAATCTCCTTTTCACCCTCGCACCATGTTTCATTGTCACTTTCCTCCTCTTCCCCTTCGTCTTCTTCCCCTTCTTTCTTCTCTCTTCCGTTATCCTCCATTTCCTCTTTTCCGCCGGTCTCTTCTGCCTCCTCCCCGCAGTCTGCTCCGTTGCCGCTGTTCTTATGCTTTTTCAGCGGCGGTGACGCCACATCACCCCCTGCCCCCGCCACTCGTGTCGTCGCAAAAAACTCCCTGACATCGCGACTCGTCTCCTTCTTCTTTGGTCGTCCACGCTTTCTTTTCTCCCCCTCCGTTGCTGCAGTGATTCCTTCTTTACCGGCCGCCGTCTCTACGTAGTTCCTTCCACTCTCACGGCGCTTCTGCTCCCTTTCTCCTGCCACGTTTCCGCTCTCATCATTCCCTCTCTCCCCGCCGCCGTTCTCTGGCCTAACCTCTTCTTCACAATCCCCGACTTTATTTCTCCCTAACTCTCCCATTTCACTATTTTCCACTGAGCCCATTATCACCTCAATTTCCACTGATTCACCCTTCACTCCTCCACTACTTTCCTGGTTTTTTTCTCTTCTCCTTTCACCCAAACTATCTGATTATTCACGTCCGATTTCACAACGCGTTCGTTTGCTGCTCGTGCCCAACCGGAAGTCTCTACAAAAAAGAGTGTTTATCATACATATCAGTGACTGTATACAACCATTTTTTTTAAGCGATTCATTTCGAAATTCCGGCTGTGCAGCGTTTATCTCAAAACTGCATTTTTTAAGTTCGCCGGAAACATACCGCAGACCATGGTCACCCGATTCACTCGAAATGTTAAATATATCTTGAACAATACATTGTCTATGGAAGTACGGAGAATTTTTTTTGATATTGCATAGTTCATTTGTTATTAACAATTATCTGACGATTTTTTCGGCCAATTGTTCACTTTCCAAAAATTTGCCTAAAGAATCGTCAAATTCTTGTCAGAATCGTCAGAACTGTGCAGTATAAAAAAATCCTAGCGCGCCAATTTCAAATAGGTTAAAGTCAAATGCGACTAAGGGGAATTTATTCATTTATTTATTATGATGTTATTCCCCTTTTTCTAGCTTCGGTGAGCATAGTACGATGCGTGTGGGCACGAGCACTGACAAATCGTCTTTTCCATCGGAAACTTTGCGGCGCACTAATCCTTTTCTTTTAAATCATGTGCTGCCTTCTTTTGCTTTGACATAACCTCTGAAAACGCCGACCGGCACGAAACGCGCGTAACACAGCTGCGACCTGTGACAGTCACCGCAGTCAACCTAATAGCCTTGAATTACGACAGAACCATGCGACGTTGCCAAAGCTCGTGTCTATTTTAATAGGATTTTTAAACATCAACATTTAATTTTCTGATAATCCTAACTCCTTCAAATTACCATATATCGACGCTGCTTACGAAAAGTAGCACGATTCAAAGTTCCAACGAAAACTAGGATGATTATGCTTTCGACACGGGAATCAGCAGATTTCCATATTCACCGCGAAAACCAGCATGTTTCGGCTGTCACCGCGAAAACTAGCTTGTTCGATTTGCACTGTAAAAACTAGTGTAAGAGGAGTAAGTTTAAAACCTTAAGAACCTCATCGCTCGTGCAATCTAACCAAAAAGAGGTTTGGTGAGAATTTAAAGTCCATGCTCACGTAAAAATCTGGAAAAACAAACCATTAGGATTTTTTTTAAATATGCCAATTTTTTGCGTAATGACATTTTAATTTTATACTCGTTGCTTTTATTAACATTTTCATAATAATTATCGATTAAAATCTATAATAGTAATTTTTAAATAAAAATAATATCGAAATTGTAAATATAATGAAATATTTATTGTGATTTTCTATTTAAAAAATTACGTTATTAAAAATATCATTCAACAAATTTACTGTAATCTTACAGATGGTTATCGTCGAACATGTTTGAAAAATCTTGTTGATGTGCGATTGGAATTAAACCTCTGTCAAGCATGACCTGTAATTCTTTTTTTTTTCTTGGTGCAAGAGGCAATTTTTTATCTGACGTCTGTTTTAATTGGAACATTCGAGCATCATCCATGTTTTTGTTTCTTTTTAAGATCTTCATCTCTCGTCTTTCTTGGTAAAAATCATATTTAACGTGGATTGTATCGACGTAAGGTTGAATGGATATTTCCCGAATACTTGCAATTTTAATTAAAGTCCAATAATTTTTTTTTGTCGGAAGCCGAAACATTCAATTTTTCGCGGTGATATCAAACGTACTTTTTTTCGTAAAAATTCCGAAACATGCTACTTTTCGTAAGCAGCGTCGATATGTAAATATAAATTACTATTAAGTACCGTACATTCATTTTCAGCCACCCTATATATAACTTTTCAAGAGACAAGGAATATTTTAGTGCATTGATTGCAAAGAAAAAAATACTATGACGTGATCTTTGCTGAAAAATTATGAAAAATGGAGGTTTCCGTGTTCTTTGCACTTTAGACGGCAATTTTTCCCATTTTCTATCCACTTCAGTCACTTCTTTAACGAGCCACTTGAGTATGCCACTTCTATTATCAGCTCGTGAGAGTCACTGTCATTGAAGTTACATCATCGATAGTTCTGGCGTATAATTACAAGTTTCAAAGGACGCATGGGCTCGCATTTTCCTTTCAGATGGCAGCACCAGCCGCGCATGCAATTAAGGGGTAAGGCCACAGTAGAATTTTCAAAAAATCGATTTTTTTTTTGCTAAAACGGTGCTTTGTCATCATAAGAATAAGTTACTATTCGATTTATAGCAAGAAATTTGTTTTTCGCCGACTTTGAGCGTACAACGTAAGCCCACCTCTGGCACGGTCATAGAGTACCTAAAACTTTAAACGCGTTTTTCTCGTAACAGCTTTTTTCCAATTGGCGTGACAAAAAACTTCAACAATTTTCACTTGATTTACTTCAAATTTTAAAGTTACGATCCTAATTGCATTTCGCAGAGAATTGTTTTTTGTTCTAGGTAAAAAATTGTGGATGCTAAATGTCACGCCGCGGAGCGCCTAAAAAAACATAACAAAAGAAAATATTAGTAGTCGGCCATATTGTACATCGAAAGAAAAAATATATATATTTTCTAGCAGCTTGATATTCATACTAAATAGATGTGTAATTAATTTGATGAGTGAATCACTTTTTCATACGAAAAAAAATTGTTAAATTCGCGTATGATTTCATACCCGTTACTGTGGCCTAAGGCCTTAATAGAATACTAACCAGATGGGACAATAGTCCTAAGGTTTTCTTGTTTTGTTAATAGAAAAAAAATAACAGACAAATATTCATCACAAAAGCGTAGAATTAATTCGTAGTCACATGATCATTTCCATTAAGCGAGACTTTGTCCTTGAAATTTTCAAGAAATCAATTTGAGCTCAACATGAGCAGCTAGAAGAAGAGGAGGGATGCCTCTATGGACCAGGCATTGCCGATTAGCGGTAATTATAAACACATTTGTGTAAACACATTACAAAACTTTAAACGCGTTTTTCTCGAAAACACGTTTTTAAAAATGGCTGACATTCTCCTGACCGCTGTAATTAACATATCGACCTGAAATTTGGAGAGCATACTCAGAAAATATGTCTTCACGGAATGACGGATCGTTTTTTCGATAGATACATTTTTGCATTTATTATTTATCTTTTTATGCGAAAAAAAACGCGAAAATTCGATTTTTTTTTAATTGCCGCCATTTTCCGAAATTTGTACTAAACGAAAAACCCATCCGTCATTCCATGACCAAAGGGTCACAGATTGATAATATGCTTTGAATTTGTGTTTCAGATCAACAAAGAGGGGGCAGTGATGTCAGCCGTTTACCTCCCTCGATTGGAGGACCTGTTTTCGCGGAGCTGCAACGGCCGCCATTTTGGTTTTTTTTTGAATTTTTTAACGTTCTGTATATCATGAATAAAAGCAAGAAAAAAACCGCACTCAAAAAGCTTTACTCGTTTCCTTTAAAAAAAATAAAATGTAAACACCTGAAATATGGCACTCCAAGGACAAAGTCTCCGTTAACTTTGACCAGGGTCCGAATTACATCCCCCAAATGTCATGGTTATCGACAGTACGATTTTTATCTCACATCCTCCTTAAGCATCCAAAGATACCAAAAACTATACTTTTCAAAGCAGCCCCAGGATGAATTCATAACGATTTTAACCCTAGGATGGCACTCACGGGACTTACAGACCCGATCAAATTTTTACGGGGCTGGCGTCCCAAGGCCTTTGACATTATTAATACGACTGTGTCACGTAAATTCACTTTGGTCCCTCCCCTACCATTTGCCGCTTGGCGGACCCTCAATGTACATCCTTTCTTTTTTCACAAATGCAACTTTAAATAAGTCATATTGAATAAATATACACGACTTTATTATAGTCTTTCAAAATCAAGGGTTTTTCTTAAGGGGTTAGGCCACAGTAACGGGTATAAAATCATGTGCGAATTTAACCATTTTTTTTCGTATGAAAAAGTGTTTCACTCATAAAATTAATTACACATCTATTTAGAATGAATATCAAGCTGGTAGAAAATATACATATTTATTTTTCGATGTACAAAATGGCCGACTACTAATTTTTCTTTTGTTATCTTTTTTTAGGCGCTCCGCGGCGTGATATTTAGCATCCACAATTTTTTACCTAGAACAAAAAACCAAAATTCTCAATCTACATTAGAATACCTAGAGAAGTGCGTACGGAATTTAAAAAATATTGTTTTATTTTTAATGAAAATTTTCGTATAAAACTGCTCATAAAATGAAAAGTTTTCGATTAATCAGAAATTCCGTACGTACGTCTCTGCGAAATGCAATTAGGAACATAACTTTTAAATTTGAAGTAAATCGAGTGAAAATTGTTGAAGTTATTTATCACGCCAATTGGAAAAAAGCTGTTTCGAGAAAAACGCGTTTAAAGCTTTAGGTACTCTATGGCCGTGTCCGAGGTGGGCTTACGTTATACGCTCAAAGTCTGTGAAAAGAAAAAATATCTTGCTATGAATCGAATATTAACTTATTCTTATGACGATAAAGCACCGTTCTAGCGAAAAAAAAAACGATTTTTTGAAAATTCTACTGTGGCCTTACCCCTTAATTTATAAGTGAGATCTTGCTACGAATGTATTACAGAATACGTATAGTCGCTGGCAGATGCACGTAGTCACCTCATGACGAGTAAAGCTAATACTGAATCATTTTTCTCAAATGAGCGATTTTTTCGAAATAAAACTACTTCGTGGAATGTGCAAACGATTTCGTATTATTGTTGCCCAACAACTTATGAATCTACGTTGGTTCTGCTTGTAGTCAATGAAATCTTGTTATATTAATACTTGTATGCATGTATAAACAAATCCATTCAAACATATTGGGTTTCTACAGTAACAATTCGTCAGAATAGACCATACATCGATTGTAACGAACACACTCCGAAAATCGACCTACTTTACCCCTGTAGGTTTTGTTGATAACAATGACAAATTATATAACCTAATTTTTTGGTAAAAAATTTATCTCTGCCCTTTCAGAATTCGCATAAAAAATTAAATACTGCCGATTAGATCGTGAGTTATGAATTTTAAAAAATGCAACACTCGCATTTCTTCTCTTTCGCAAAACTTCATCTGCCCAAACAGCTTTTTCGACGAAATATGGGCCGAACATAGAATTTCTCTTCACAGACGCTTTCCTAACGGTCTGCTCTTTCATTTAAAAAAAAGTAATCTGAATCGATGTAATTTCAGAAGATTTAACGCAAAAAAATAATTAGGGGGTGAATCACCCCTATTCGAGGGCTGGTTTCACCCCTTAAAACCGTTTTTCTGCCGTTAAAAAAAATACGTGTCGCTTATTTTTTAATGCTTCATATATGTTTCAACAAAATGAAAGGATGACACCTGAATGATGTTTCTTGTAAGTAGCGAACAATATGAGTGTCATCCTAAGGTTAAGCACAAAAAATCGATCTGTTCACTGAAATCTGTAGTTCATAGTCTCAAGAATAATATCCAATTGTTTTGAGTCGAGATGAGACGCGATAACAGACGAAGGTCAATTTTATATTTTACTCCGTCGAGAACAAGATATCTGTAACCGAAACTTTAAACGCGTTTTTCTCGAAACAGTATTTAAAATTACCACGTTTTTTATTAACGCGGTCCTCTAGTTTCTCGGCTGTTTTTTAAAGGCTTTTTCAATAATTTTTTACGGGCAAAGCATCGAAATAATCAATCTCATTGTTTTTGCATAATCTTTATTAATATTTAAATAAGCTTTACAAATTTTTTGAAGTCAAAATATATAATAGAATAAAAGTTATAGTGGCCGACAGGAAGACATCAAGTAAAAGAGGTGCTTGACGGTGACCAAGATTGTGGCTGTTCTGCTTATTTGAAATCAAAAAACCAAACGGCATTTTAATCTTCATATTTAAGACTAGCGATTGAACTAGAGTGAATTCTAAATTACAAAAATTGACTTTTTTATACACTTTTGAAAATTACATTCTATTTTTTACTCATTTTTTATTAAGTTTTTCGCTCGTACAAAAAAAACTATCGAAGCAATCATGATAATCCTAGTTCAATCGCTGGTTTATAACATATTAAAGATGCTGTATAAATTTGAACAAGATCGGTGCAGTAGTTTCTGAAATATCGTGGTCACCGTTTCGAAAAATGGTGTTTCGAGAAAAACGCGTTTGAAAGTATACCTGCTCCGTTCCAGGACTGTCGTAACTTGTGAACCACTTCGAATATCGAAAAATCCTTTGGCACACATTTTCTACACATGTTGTAGATGTGATTTATGAAAAAAAAATCGATTTTTTCGACCCGAGAAACTAGAGGGCCGCCTTAACTCGCTTTCTTTTCTGTTTGTTTATTTGTCTGTTCGGTACAAATTTTGCAATCGATTTTAAAGGTTGAATTAACAAAAAGTTTATTTTCATTATTTTTTTTGATAGGTTTATATTATAGATATTGATATCAAAATTGTTACACTCAATAAATACACTTTCGATATACATTAAACATTTTATTTATTTATTTAAGTAACTATTTATAGGCGAAAATGGTGGTTAAAAAAATGTCCTAAAAAATGTAGGTCTGCACTGTTGATGAAATCTCGGAGATGGATCATCCGAAACAAAAAAATCAAACGGTTTTAGATTCAGTGTGTCAATGGCTATAGCGCATATAATTCGATTTTTGTTATATGCAAAAATAACAAAATGGCGGACAATGTTCAAAAAACAAAAAAAAACGTGTGTTTTACCGTCTTTGGCAAAAAAAATAGTAAATATCAAAATTGAAAAAAATCCTTAATATGCACTATAGCTATAGTTGTACAGAATATGTGATTCAAATTTCATAATGATCGGTTCAGTAGTTTCGAAGATTTTGTCAACAAGCCGTCGAAAAACGTTGTTTCGAAAAAAAAAACGCGTTTAAAGTTTGTTGGGGTCACATAAATACATTTTTTTTTAATTTTATATATATCAAAAGTGTATTTATTAAGTGTAACAACTTTCATATCAATATCTATAACATAAACCTATCAAAAAATTCATGAAAACAGCCTTTTTTAGCGTCGAAAGTGAAAAGACCCCTTAAACATAACTCAGAACTGGATGACAAAGCAATATTAACTCGCTTTATGGAGAAAAAAGTTGTAAAAAAAACAAAGAAATATTAATAGTGCATGGTGACTAGGGTTTTCAAATTTTCGGTTTTCATAAACCTTAAATTTGCCACATGTCTCTGTCATAATCAAATCAACAGGTTTAAAAACGATTACCAAATTTCACACACACACACACACGAGACTAAAAAGCAGAAAATAAATTATGTAAATAATTTTTTGTAACGCACGTTTTTTAAACGGACTAAAATGTATGAAATAATTTATCCTAGCCCCATGCCCTCATACAGATTGTCCTGAAAATTTGTGATTGTGAATTTTTAATAGCTATGAAAATACTTGGAAGATTTAAAACGAAAAACGTGAGACGCATGCAATGGAAAATTGATGCATGAATAGTTCATGTAAGTCACTAACAATTTTATTGCACTGAAAAGGATATAACCTGTTGTGTGTTTTCTCAACGACAGCTACTCCCTATTGCTACTATTAGTCATTGCATGCGCCACACGTTTTTCGTTTTAATTCTTACAAGTATTTTCATAGGTATTAAAAATTCATAATCGCAAATTTTTAGGGCAATCTGTATGGTGTTATAAATCTGTATGGGGCTAGGAGAAATTATTTTATACTTTTCAGTCCGTTTGAAAAAAACATTCTAATAATTTCAAAAATAATTTAAAAAATCACGTTAATAATTTTTTTAATAATTAAAAAATATATATATAATTTTTTTAAATAATTTAAAAATATATATATAATTTTTTAAAATACTTTCACAGTGGGATTTCCATAACTTTTCATTTCCATTCGACCAACTTGACTTTTTCATCCAACCTCCTGACATTATCTAGAGACGTATCAGAGATTTCTGCTATGTATTGACAAATCTTTTTTTATTTAACATTCTACTACGTTGAAGCTTGCATCATTGGAATGCAACGGAAGTCTTAGTTCTTAATTGCTCAAAAGTAATTTTGGCCAATTTAGACTACGAAAATCACTCGATCGTTCTTACGTAAATTCGCAATAGAGATCCACTATCGTAATTTGCCAAAAAAGTCTTTGCGTAATAGTAAAAATGAGAGAATAAAAAAATGGAGCAACGAAATCATTGCATTCCAACGATGCGAACTTCAACGTTGCAACATTTTTGTAATATTTTTTCCGACAAAACGCACGTGTGCTTCTTTTTATAAAATATTTCAATATTTTTAAAATACTTGGCAGGTGCCTAGTGTTTTACATCGACACGAACAAATGCTTTTTGCTTCAGGCTTGAAACTGAAAAGTCGAAAAAAATCACTATGGAGAGCATTAGCGAAGAAAATAACTTTGGACAGATTTCCAACCACTGCTACTTTGTATTACAAAGTATCGTCGCAACTTTTTTTGTCCTCTTTGGTGAGCTCATTTTGAGGAATAAATTAGAATGAATTTTATGTGTAATTAATTTTATGAGTGAATCACTTTTTCATACGAAAAAAAATTGTTAAATTCGCATATGACTTTATACCCCTTGCTGTGGCCTAACCCCTTGATAAATTTCGCAATTACCATACGCATTTCTCGTCAAAGTTTTATTTCTGCGAAAAGTACCAAAGTTATCGCGAGTGATTATCAAAAGTCGAGTTCTGGCGGAGCAACTTATTCTCTAATCTAACGAAATTATTTCCCTTTCACTTGCAACCATTGAGCCGCCTTGGCCCAGGATCCACGTTCCTTTCCTGCGTGATGGAACAAAGCATTCGGCCTCGAATGAACCCTTTATTAAGATGTACTGTACAATGTCCGTGACTTAATTCTATGGAGATACCGACGAATCGCCTTATTTGTTGCTCTTTGAGGCTTCTTTGCCCCAGTCTTCGGAAACGTAAGTCAGCAAGTCGGTGAGTCCCTCGAACTCGGTTCGACTCTGGGGTGGATTGTTTCTGGGTATTCTCGGCAGTATAGAACCCATTTTATGACGAAATTCTTCGAAATTACTCGCTCCGGAAAGTTTCCAGATGCCGTAGAAGAAGATTCCGCATCCTCCTATCGCGTAGACGCTTCCCCACCCGAGAGCTCTCAGAGCCAGCGAGGCGCCACTTTCCGCCGTACCTTTCACTCCGACGACGCCTTCTTCGAAGAATTTTGGATCCTTCTTTCGCGCTGCTGAAAGAGTTGTTCCGAAACCTATTATCGCCGATATTCCCGTAACTGCACTGAGAAATAGCGCACCTAAGGAACAAGACGTACAGAGAACAAGTGATTTTGGAGGTTATGATATAACAGATCGATTAACAAACGTTTCAACGAACTTCATTGCATTTCGTGAGATAAACTAACCGTAAATCTTTTCCGTTTTGCTATCCCCACTGTGCTCTGAAATTGACAAGTTAGTCGTTCCGATCTTGTTCGTGGTTGTGCCGGCTGGTATCAAAACATTGCTGCTGGTCGCCATATTGAAATGCTTAAAACCGAAATACATGGAGACTGGATAAAAGAGTCCAAACTCGGCATTTCAACTCGTCCCCAAAGACGCAAATATTAAGAGTGGCGCTGCGGTCTTTCAGAGGCAATATTCTATATTTATTTCGTTTTCGCAATCGTTCACAGCACATTTAATGTTCTTTCGGTTTTTACGTGGAGAAAACATCGCGCATTCCATTTACACCGATTTTATATTTTCAATTGAAATGAAATATTTTTATCGAGCGACTACGTATTATTTCTATCAAAGGCTTTGCCCCGAATGTACTTTGATTTTTCGCCACTAGATGTCATATCGCCATTTGACAGATCCCGATAACTCTGTAGCGGGAGGTTTCGTTATCGTTGGCTAGCGACAGCTAATAAGAGGCTCCCTTTCTTCTGTGACCGTGCATGCCATTGGCTGTAGCTAGCTATCGATAACGAACACTGTCGCTACGGAGTAAGGAGACTATGGAGCACGGTCATACAGGTCTGACAACGGCGGTAGTGGGGTAAGCACCCTTAGCGGTTCCGTTTTTTTCTTCCGATTTCTGCCGCTTGGTGCGTGACGGCAAGGGGAAGCAGTGGTGCGACGAAGAGAGAAATAGCTCTTCTGTCCTTTTCCCTCCTGAACGCAACGCATGCGCCGTTTGCCCTGACTTAATTTACCGTACTGTCGTGACAACTGCATAATATACGAAACCAATAAAAAAATGTGTTGATTAAAAAAAGATGACTACTTTCATCTAAAAAAAACTGAAAACTTTTCGAATACATTAATTCATACCAGCACAAATTACGACCATGTACATCCTTTTTTCTCCAATGTCTCACAATACATCGTTCTTCGAAATGTTTTTCGCACACGTACTGACTTTCAGTCCCGGAATAGCATCGAGCCATTTTTTGTATCGTTCGACGTTTCTGGGCACGCGAAACATGGAGTATTTCTGCTTACAATTTTTGTACCCCGTTTTACAATTGCGAACAGCGCAACCCTTAGCCATTTCGCATTTTTTTCGCAAACACTACCAAAAAAAATTGACACTCATGCGTAAAAACACGACAAAAAATGTATCACCATAAATCGCGTAGAACCTTCTGGTATATGGTCGCAAATAAAGGTTATTTAGACAATCGCGCCACAAGAACATAGGTAAACACCTTGGGCCCATTCGCGGGTAAGAGGTAAGGGGGAAAAACTTTCCCTTGCTAGTAGCGACGCGTAGCGGCGCCTAGTGAATCGAAAAGTGAAGCCGATAAGCGTGTCTACCCCCACCACGAAAATTTAGCTTCGTTGCAAGACCTGTATGTAAGACCGTGGGCAGGAGTCCAATTTTCGTATGGTGAGACGGTATAAGAAACGTCTGTAAATTAGACTCAAGAGCGTGGTGTTAAATATGGCCTGTATGCGTCTTCCGTGTCCGTAGTGTATCCAAAATATAGTATTACATCCAGTGCACACGGTGAAACTGACTGTCATGGTGGCTAATTATTGACGCTTGTCAAAAAAACACCTATCGTGCACTAAAATTGTTTGTTTGCGATCTAGTTCGTCTAATTAGTTTAATGCAACAATTGGTATGACAACTTTAACAAAGTTCTTAAATTTGTGTTTAATTACAAAAAATGTATTATGGCTTTGTAAATAATTTGTACAATGCATTTTTGGATAGTTACAAAAAACCATCAATAAATACATTAACGTTAATAGCTTTTAGCAATTATTACTATTTTTATTTGCGTTATTATGATTCTTCCAACAAATGTAATCAACAATAAAACTAATTTACCGATGAAAGGTTTAACAAATAATTTCAATTAACAAAATTTCAGTTATAAAAAACCTTTACGAGGAGAGAATCGAAAGCAGTACCTCGCACGGTGCCATACAGTTTTTTTATATTGTGCGTAAAATTAAACTCAACAAACAAACGCATCTCAGTATTAGTTAGATTGTAGACTTGGACTGTTGCTATCGGCATCTTTTAGTCTTGATATTATTTTAATAAATGTAAGATCTAAAATGATGGCTCATGGTAGCGGCGAGTCTCGTAATGCTGCGGATGATGCTCACTACTGCGTAGCGAATCTCTGTTGCTACTGTCGCTGCGAGTAGCGCCATAGCTTGTGCAAAAGATATTTCCGATGTGACTTTCGAGTGTATCACTTCAATTCTTTCAATGAGTTGTCATTGTCTAATGTCTCTCACTTTATGAGCACTATTAACTTTATGAGAAATATTGAAATTGCGTATTTTTGTGAAGGAATGCCGAGACGACATACAAAATCCCAATTTCCGGTCACTACAAAAGTGTATATAATAGTGGGAATCTGCAGATTCTTAAAAATAATTAGATTTCCATACTTAACACTTGTAGTAATCCAGTGCTCTCAGAAAAAATTACGCTTATTGACCTAATTTTGATGTAATATCAAGTTTTATTTGAACTTCCGGTATTGGATTTATTACCACTTACTACGATAAAGAGACGTGACAGCAAGGCAACAGCTGACTGTAGTCCTAACCTCATCTCACTCATTCGAATTTGCACACATATTTAATTTTTAATCGACATATTTCGCCGACACAAATTTTCCACGGTTCATGACCTCTGCACATTGCGCGCGATTTGCGATGAGCGATGAGCAATATCCAATGGGAGCTCAGGTATTCCGGAAACGCTCTAGGAGAGTAAAGCTCCCATTGGATATCGCGCATCGCGTGCAGTGTGCAGAGGCCATTAAGCAGTCGTGGCCCGAATACAATGGTCGTGTTCGTTGAGTCTCATCATTTTGATACAAACAAGTGCGCATGCCCATAATGATGCGCAATTGATGGATCGCTCGTTTCATTGCGCAGTTGCGTGTTGCGCATCATTATGCGCATGCGCACCTCTTCGTATCAAAATGATGAGACCCAATGAACACGACCAATGTTTTATATTTCCCGCACCTGACATTGTTTTGACAGATCGACATTAAAAGCTTGAAGGTTAAACTCGGCTGGTTGAGTAAAAAGAGACGGAGATAAACCCAATATTGCCAAATATCAAATCTAGAAATACTGCGCTAATCGTTGGAATGACTATTTTTCTAATTAAATGTGAATATTCACTAAACAGTTTACACATGGAAAATTGTAGTTATTACAAATTATTTTTTTTGCATATGTTAAAAATATAAATCGTACAAGTCTCAAGTCTGATCAGTTGTATGACTAGTGTGAAGCGATAGAACTACCTCAGCCCCCTGACACTGGCCTACTATTCCTATACGATAAACGAAAACGGCTTTTGTCCCGGCTTTTTAGTTCTTGAAATCGCCACTACCTAGCGTTGGCTGTTATGTGACAGCTTTCGGCTCTAAATACTCCCATGAGCTGAACGATTCGATACTTTCGTGGCTTTCGTCCTGTTACCGTTATTGCGACGTTATTTATTGTGTTCGAACGGATAAGTCATTAGAACGGAAAATCATTCCAAATATATCAATAGACTTTTATTCATGTCAAATATTCGAAGCACTGTAGCAACATACATATATATGCATGCCCGTCACACAACTACTAGCGCCACAGTGCGGCAAGGACATTTTGAGAACAGTATTTATCTACCAGTGTCAGGGGGCTGAACCACAGTCTTACATACAGATCTTGCAACGAAGCTAAATTTTCATGGTGGGGGTAGGCACGCTTATCGGCTTCACTTTTCGATTCACTAGGCGCCACTACGCGTCGCTACTAGCAAGAGGAAGTGTTTCCCCCTTACCTTTTACCGGCGAATGGGCCCAAGGTGTTTACGTAAGTTTTTGTAGCGCGATTGTCGAAATAACCTTTATTTGCGACCATATACCAGAAGGTTCTACGCGATTTACCGTGATACATTTTTTATCGTGTTTTTACGTATAAGTGTGCATTTTTTTTGGTAGTGTTTGCGAAAAAAATGCGAAATGGCTAAGGGTTGCGCGGTTCGCAATTGTAAAACGAGGTACAAAAATTTTAAGCAGAAATGCTCCGTGTTTCGCGTGCCGAGAAACGTCGAACGATACAAAAAATGGCTCGATGCTATTCCGGGACTGAAAGAGTCTCAGTCCGTGTGCGAAAAATATTTCGGAGAACGATGTATTGTGAGACATTGGAGAAAAAAGGATGTAATTGGTCGTAATATGTGCTGGTATGAATTAATGTATTCAAAAAGTTTTCAGTTTTTTTTCGATGAAAGTAGTCATCTTTTTTTAATCAACACATTTTTTTAATCGGTTTCGTATATTATGCAGTTTACATGACAGTACGGTAAATTAAGTTAGGGCAAACGGCACATGCGTTGCGTTCAGGAGGGAAAAGAACAGAAGAGCTATTTCTCTCTTCGCCGCACCACTACTTTCCTTTGCCGTCACGCACCAAGCGGCTGAAATCGGAATAAAAAACAGAACCGCTAAAGGTGCCAACCTCCACTACCGCCGTTGTCAGACCTGTACCGCCCCCTGACACGGGGTACTATTCCTATGGCAATAAATTACTCGCGTGTTGTCCGGAATGTTTGATTGCGCTACAGTCGACTTCGTGGCGCTAGTAGTCACCTGCTCGATTTCTTTTACGAATGCGCGTTGCATGCTCGATATAATAATAACATTTTCGGAGTATTTGGAGTTTTACGCGTTTTACGGTTGTGTTGTAACTTGTGGCTTGTGAGTCCAATACAATTTTCAGAACATTTTAAATGTCAAAAAATCAATCCGGGATCTGTGAAGTGTATTTTTTGTTTCCCATGATATACCTTCTGTATTGTGTGTAGGTTACAATTGTCAAACGACGAAGAGCGGCTATTGGTTGGGGATAAATCATACCGATATGCATCGTCCCTGGTTGTATCTCAGGGTACAAATCAAACCCAGAAGAGGTGAATTTTGTCACAATTCTCAAGAACCCGTAAAGTGAAAATTTGTGGAAAATAACTGTGCGGTGAATGAGCAGCTATGTGAAAAGTGGAAGAGCAGTTTGCGATAAGCATTTTCAGAAAACTGAAATAATTTGGGAACGCCACTTTTTAAGTCCCGATGGAAAAGTGCTTGGAATAGTGAGTTCGATCATTTTTTTTGTCGTAACCCGAATTTGAATTTTTTTCCTCTTACATTCCAATTATGACAAAAAATTCCGGGGAAATACAAAATACCTCACTTAAAACAAAGAAGTGTCCCATCGCTATTTCCGTGGACCAAGACAGAACAGCTACAGTCAGAGAATGTGTTGACAGAAAATGAAACGGCATAAAAAAAATTCGAAATGTTGTCCCACGTGAAAAATATTCAAGGTTCATTTATGTATTATAAAGAAAAAACCGGCCATTTTATTGAAATGTATATTAAATGTTCATATTTCGAATTTAAATATTATTCAAGGGAAATAAATATATTTTTCCTCATATTTATATGTATCGATTTATTTCTTGAAATGTTCATGCTTGTTTAGAAACCGACACGCACGCATACACTTACTTGCCGGTCTCTAACTGCCAAAAAACAAACACATTTCGAGTTACATCATTTTAAACGATTACAATAATCATATTATAATAACGATTATAATAAACATTTTATCCATTGTTTGGTGGGTTCGGCTGATTCACAGGTTATATGTCACGTATATAGTTATCGAGCAGGTGACTACTAGCGCCACACGTGGCAGTGATTGAAAATAAAAACGACGGACATTACACGAGCCATGTTTGACTGATGGCGACAGGGGGCTGCTACAAACAGTTCTTCCGCAATAAACATCCCTAGATTTCCCATGCATCTTCCACCGATCAACTACCCACATCAAAGCTTATCGATCGATTGACCAATATTTTTCGATTTACTACTTCGAGACTTCATCCCTACACGTCTCTCAGGGTTATTTACATAATTTCAATTTACTTCCCCTCATTTTCAAATTGCAACTTTATCGATTGTTCCCCCCCCCCCTTTTTGCATTAGGCAAAAAAACGCCGAGCTCTCGGCGCTGCGGTCACGATGTACAGCAACCTTCGTCGAAGCGTGATTCGAATGCGACACATTTCAGACCGTACGTGATGCCGCATGACGCGGCCGCGGGAGGGGGATGAAGCAGATTGACGTAAAACTGCACGCGATAGATACGTGCGTTTATTTACCACTGTCAAAATCAGTGTTCAAAATATAATCTGAATCCGGTGAAAGAGTACAAAATCATCACGATTGATTCGACTTTGCGCGGAATTTTCGTACGCCGAAATGGAAGGTACAGTGTGCGAAACTAATTTGTATGATTTAGATTATTTTTGCGGCTCAACGAGGTGAAGTTTATGGCGTTTTATTCTGCTATGCTCGTAATATACAACGCCAAAGAAGATAAATACGAAATAGCGCGTGTGGAACACACCCTGTAAAAAATGTAGGAACCTTACAGATGTAAAAAAAATCGTCCTTGCAAAACGTTTTTAACTCGGACTCCACCTGAATAAAAATCTAATATTGCAATGGTTCTTCTGAATTGTAAGGTGGAGAAATTGGACATGTTGATTTTCAATCGAACTACCACTCTTTTTCGATCGATAATTTATCCCGCGATGTTTTTTTCTTGTGGCTGATACTTCTCCAGTTGCATACTGCAGTTTCATTTATTTATCGACACGTTTCCGAATGTACGCATGCATTTGTTTATCAAACTCACTCGTTTTGCTTTACCAGCCATTTTTCGTACCATTTGTGAGTTAATTGATGTTTTGAAGCACCGTTGTACTTCATTATCCGCAGACATGCGATTGAGGTGTTTGCATTGTCAGGCTATTGATTTTTATCACTTTTTACTTCACTGGCAAATTAAAGACAACCCTTGGTGTTTTTGAGCGCACGATTCTCTACTTTCTTTTTTGTTTCTTGAAACTTAAGGGGAGATTGCTGACTTTAATGATTTTCTCTTAAAAGAAAAGACTTCATCAGTATTTTTGAGACTCAGGGTATGTTTTCATACATGATATTTCAAACACGTTTTAATATTTAAAAATGGCAGAGGCATGTACGGATTTCTAAACGGCTTACGGCAGATGTTGTCACACGGTGTGACACGTAGCGTTGGCGGGATTGATCTGAAAAAAAACCAACAAAGATTTTTCTCTCATTAACACTCATACGCAGAATATGAACCAAGAAAAAGTGAGAAATGTTGAAAATCTACGAAAAGGCATGTTTTGAAACAAAAAGATTGAATTTTGCGAAAAAATATGGTTGCATTGCGATGAAAAAAATTCTTGTATTTTTAAATTTGTTATCTATTTTATTTTATATTATATTACACATTTTATATTACACATTTATGGTCATGTTTTGGACCACAAAGTTAGATTTATACCAAATTTGATCAGAATCGATCGATTAGGTTTTCCGATATATGTAACGCCAGTTTAAAAAATGCAGTTTCGAAGACCATATATGTACCAAACCTCTGCCATTTAAGATTAATTAGAAAAATATGTAACAGCTAAAAGTAGTAATAAAACATACCCCACGTCTAAAAGATTGTGAAGAAATCCTTCCTTTGAAAAAACGTGAAAAACAGCAAAAAATTTCCTTGCCTATAGGTACCCTCCCACCTTAAGACCGGAGCCTGAATTAGAAGGTCCAAAAAGTCTTTTTTTCGGGAATTTTTTTGGAAGGGAAAAAAACAAATGAGCCCAGTAACATTGAGGTATCTTTACATGTATATTTGAAGCGTATCAAAAAAAAAATACAACATGAAACGATAAGTGACTGAGGAAACAATTAATGATGAAAGATGCAGCTCATAATTCTTGACTAAAACAAAAAAAAATTCAATTTCCATACATTTTTGTTCTGGGGAAATTAAGAAAAAGCTGAAAAAAATCGTAAAATTATAACATTTCTCGGGTTTGAAAAAAAAATGTTAAAAAAAAGACTTCAACGTGCTATAAAAATGATTTAAAAAGACTTTTTCAACAACATTTTAATTCAATTATAAGTGATTTTCATACTGAAGAAAATAAACTTTGGTTTGATTCAATAGGTCGTTTATTTTTTTTTGCTATCACGCCCGCCAGTTTGTAAAAATCGTGAAAATGAAAACTGACGAAAACGCGCTTTAAAGTGTTCAACAGCTTCTCTGCTTTTGGCCTCGTATCTTCAAAAATATATACAATTTGCCTCTGTAACTTTTTAAATATATTCTCGGATGGTTTATCTATCGATTGAAGCAATTTAAAAAACGATGTTTCGGACCTTCTAATTCGGTCTTCGGCCTTAAAGTAAAAGTCTTGCGACGTAATTCAATTTTTCTTTGTCGCTGTAGACCTGATTCAAGTTTAACATAGTTTTTGTGCGCAAATACTGGGAAAAAGTCTTTCTTATAATACATGGTCAAATATAGGGACAGTTGAACATTAAAATTGATTGATTCTATACATTTTCCATGCGGGCATACTTGTAAACTATGAAGTACTCTCCTGAGAAATTATTGTATGACTTTACATGGTATTGAAGTCTGCACTGTTGGAAACCAACAGAAATCAAGTTTTTTTCGTTTCACCCAATTTTTTTCGCTACATTTAGGCTACTAAAATCAGGGAAACATTTTTAAGGATTCTTATTCGTAATCTGCAGCCAAAACGTGCGAAAAGAATGTTCCGTGACAAAAATAAAGAAATATAGCAATGTCTTGCGTTATTGAAAGAATTTGTTCTAATTGTATAACAGTTTCGAGCCTTGACATCAATTAACTTGATTAAAGTAGCAGTAAAGTTCTTTGAAATATCACGAATATTTTAGTTCTTGTTCCCGACGAATTTCAATAAACTATAACAAGCCTTACACAAGACGACCTTAAGGCGTTACGCTACTGTGACGACCCGAAAATCCGGATTATTTGGAATCATTAATTCTGCAGGAATAAATAAGATGATGGAAAAATCGTTTGAACTTTTATTTGTATGTGCATTAACAAAGTTGTGTGCCAAATTGAATTAAAAAATATTAATAATTCTCAAAGTTATAAACAATCTCGTGAAGGCCCTTTGAAAGTGAGCGGCTTAACAGTATACTTTATTTTGACCACTCGAATGATCTGAAAAAAAAACGAGTTTTCCTTCTTAAATTAGATAATATTGGCTAAGACTTGACCAAGCTTTTTTTCGTTATCGTGTTTCAGTCATCAAAAAGAAAATGTATGCATTTTTTTATCTTCTGAGGAAAAATTACATTATTATTAATGATGTAATTTATATTACATTATTATTTATAAAATATTAAGTCAATCGATTCATAAAATGCCCAGAAATGGTGTACACCATTTTGGAAAACATAGTATTGAGAAAAACGCATTCTGCAAACTAGCAGGTCTGTTGTAATAATAAGTTGACCTTCCATCTGCGATTCCTGCACCACGTGCGGATCTCCCTCTCCAATTTCAATCCACTCAAGGGACGAACAATTTTTTTAAATTTCTACCGTAGCCCTTAGGAGGCTGTCTTGTTACCCTTCCCAGTAAAAATGTGAATATGTAAACCTGATTGTGCCACAAACGGTAGTGACCAATTTTCCGATTGAAACGATTCCAAACAAGCAGTTTAAAAAACAAATAAAAATTTCATTGATCTATTTTATTTATTTATCTCAAAGATGGATCTCAAAAATAAAATTCTTAAAACTATTTATACGACAACCTCAGTATAATTTGTTTACATAAAATCAATGTGGTTCATTACTTAGTCTCCTCCGAAGCAAACGATGTTTGAGACTTGATTTTGATTTCCAAGCTGGTAAAGAGAAACTATGTTTCGAAGCTCAAAGCCAACCTCTCGATAAATAGTATTTTATATGTTGGCCCAATGTGAATCAAAGGTGAAACGAGACAAAAAATCGACAGTCTTGTCGAACAGCTCCGCCAAGTCAAGGTCAAAGATGACAGGAACGGTGATAGCGACAATGGCATCATCGAGATACTGGATACGTTCGGCGATATCAGTAATATCTCCATTGAAGGTAAACTTTCAGTTGTTCAACTTCGACTCTTCATTTTAGCGCAATTTCTCCGACTGTCATTGGACCTTCCATTTCTGGTATTTACAGATAATTCGGCCTTCACGATAGACGATATTTTTGTAAAACTACTGAATGACAAATCAAAGACAGTCGTTGGAAAAACTGCCAAAGCAATAGCGGAGATAGCGAAGACGGACAGAGGGAGGGAAAAATGTACAGATCCCAAGCTCACGAAAACTCTGATGGAGTTGTTGAAGGGAGACGACGTTGAAGTTCTCACTCAGGCCACGAGGGCACTCGGCAATATATGCTACGATAATGGTAATTGTCGTTCACCGATTTGGAGATAGTTCGATGATTCCGAAAAATAAAAATTGGTAGTAAGAGGCCTTTCTCACGGAAGCAGGGGATTTTTTGATGTGGCAAACATTTGGGAACCGCTGACTGATATTCGAGTCCTTCGATTGGGAATTAGGAAGAAAAGACTGCCCAATCTCCTGCTTAAGGGGTTACGCCACAGTAACAGGGATAAAATCATGTGTGAATTTAACAATTTTTTTTTCGTATGAACAAGTGATCAACTCATAAAATTAATTACACATCTATTTAGTATGAATATCAAGCTGTTAGAAAAAATATATTTTTTTTTCGATGTACAAAATGGCCGACTACTGATATTTTCTTTTGTTATCTTTTTTTAGGCGCTCCGCGGCGTGACATTTGGCATCCACAATTGTTTACCGAGAACAAAAAACAAAAATTCTCGTCAATCTACATTAGAATACCTAGAGAAGTACGTACGGAAATTAAAAAATATTGTTTTATTCAAAAGTTGTAGGTATTTGAATTGAGTTGCAGGTATTTGAATGAATTTTCAGTGAAAAATTTCGTATAAAACTGCTCATAAAATGAAAAGTTTTCGATTAATCAGAAATTCCGTACGTACTTCTCTGCGAAATGCAATTGGGAATATAACTTTTAAATTTGACGTAAATCGAGTGAAAATTGTTGAAGTTATTTGTCACGCCAATTGGAAAAAAGCTGTTTTGAGAAAAACGCGTTCAAAGTTTTAGGTACTCATTGGCCGTGCCAGAGGTGGGCTTACGTTATACGCTGAAAGTCGGTGAAAAAAAATGTTCTTGCTATAAATCGAATAGTAACTTATTCTTATGATGATAAAGCACCGTTTTAGCTAGAAAAAAATCGATTTTTTGAAAATTCTACTGTGGCTTTACCCCTTAAGTCTGTTTTCTTTTGCTATATTTTAATTACATTATTATCTTAGGGGGCTAACCACAAACAAGGAACATTGAAAGAATGTCTGCTCAAAAAAAGTTTTAAGGTCTTATATACACTTGTAGCGGGCGAAGGGACGTGATGTTCTTGATTTTTTTTCGACGGGACACTAAATGTTTATTGAAAGACTGTGAACATCGATTAGTACATATTTTCATGTACTTGTACAATTTTTTTTTATTCAAAAATATTTAAAAATGGCGGAACTCCAGCTATCTTCCAGGATCGCCCTCTTTTGAGCATCAGCTGCGGTGGACATGATAACTCGAGAACGGTTCATCTGAAATCAGAATTTGAAAAACATTTCATTAGTATATTGCATTGGCTTGGGCCTGGACGAAGGATTCGTAAAAATTTCGATTAAAAAAAAATGACGATAATTTTAACAAAAAATCATTTTTTGAAGTGCTAAATTGTCGGTTTTTTTTTGTTACAAAATTTATTTTTCCAACAAAATTTAAAATCCTTCGTCCAGGCCCTAACTATAATAATAAATAAGTGGTATAAATTTGGTATGGATCGGATTAATTAAGTTTTTCAGTAATTGCTTAAAAACCCCGGAATCGGAGAAAATCAGAAGCAAGCTAGGTTTCTGACAGGTGATTTTGTATGTGCCGCGGGTGCTAAATCCAAGTTTGCCTAAAAATCGGGGTGTAGGGTTTTTTTAGGGGATGAAAGGAGATGGGGGTGGATTAATGCCAAACTGACCCTACGAGGTCGGCGCCGTGAGACAAAATGTGCAGAAAAATCCGGGCTTTAGTTTTGTCCACAGCGCCGAAGTCGTGGAAGTTCATTTTGGGGGTGAAATTTTGAAAAATTAGTTTTAATTCAATAAGTCTACAAAAAAATCGTACACTTTTTGTTAAAATGGGAAAGTTGTAGCCTTTGAAAAGACGCGTCGATCGAGTATTTGATCATCACTCTCCGATAATATGTTCACCCCCAAAAACATGGTTAAAATACAAACATAAATTGCTCATTGAATAACTCAAAAACAATCGATTTTTCGGGTATGGTTCAAATGTACGAAATGTAGAGAAAAATTTTCTCTATAATTTCGTTTCTTTGAACCACCCTTGAATTTTGATTTTCCAACCCCCCTCGGGGGTTGAAAATTCAAAATGAAATTCTGGGAAAACTATTGACCGCGCGAATTCGCCGCCGTGGAAGAATTTGTAGCTTGAACCCTCAGCTACACTTTTGTCCACAGCGCCAAACTCGTACCTCTTTACTTTCGGTCAATAGTTTTCCCAGAATTTCATTTTGAATTTTCAATCCCCGAGAGGGGTTCGAAAAAGCAAAATTCAAGGGTGGTCCATAGGAATGAAAATACAGAGAAAATGTTTCTCTACAATTCGTACATTTAAACCATCCCCGAAAAATCGATTGTTTTTAAGTTATTCAATAAACAATTTTTTTGTTTATACTTCAACAATTATTTTGGGGGTGAAGATATTATTGGAGAAGGTTGATCAAATACTCGATCGACGCGTTTTTTCAAGGGCCACAACGTTCCCATTTGAACAAAAAATGTATGAATTTTTCCTAATGAGTAATCGAATGCAAACTGATTTTTCAAAATTTCACCCCACTTTTTCACCCCCAAAATCAACTTCCACGACTTCAGCGCTGTGGATAAAAATAAAAACCGGATTTTTCTGAACATTTTGTCTCCTGGACCCGATCTCGTGAGGGTTGTAATTTGGCATTAATCCACCCTCATCCCATTTCATCCCCTAAAAATAACCCTTCACCCCGATTTTTAGGCAAACTTGGATTTAGCACCCGCGGTACCTACAAAATCACTTGTCAAAAAACTAGCTTTCTAATTTTTTCCGATTCCAATATACAGCACGACTGTACTATATAAGGCCTTAATCCGCACAAAATACTTGGTTGACTCGATTTCATTGGCTACCAGATCAATAACCTAACCACTGACATATTTCACGATTGCGTTAAAGCCAATGACGCAAATTTTAAGTATTGAAAATCTTTATTTTTCTATTTTCAGATTCCATAGTACGGAATCCATCCCCCATTTTGCATTCCCACCTCATTCCAATTTTTACATTTACTACGAAAAATGTAATTAGTTTTTTGCAAAACTATCTACATCGAAGAAACAAAGAAAGGCTATGAAACGAAAAGTGACGTTTGATTAAATCGAAAATATTTTCAGAGAAAGGTAACAAACTGGTGCAGGAAAACAATGGCCTGTCGCACATATTGGCGATTCTGAAGAAGGGCGTGAATATAAACGGCGCCAACGGTGCACCGTTATTGAGGACTGCGGCTGCTGGGTTTCTCTTCAATTTTCTAGTTGACCAGAGTGCATTGCAACAGAAGGTAAACGTTTTCGTTTTGTTCATTGATGCGTTGCCTTAGAGGTAGGAAAAAGAAAATCACCGATAAAAATATTCAATTTACTCTAATGAACGTGAGTGACAATAATATAAGACGAATCGTCTGGGTTTTTTGTGTTTCAGTTGAAAAACAGGCCCAACTCAATTAACGGAATATTTTTATTTAAAAGAAACCTTGAATATTGGGAGCATTTAAGGAGGTACGGTGATTGGAGCGAGTTCAAGATAGAAGCCCGATTTTTTTTATAGCATTGTCGAGACCTTCGTCCATGTGTATGCGGAGTTTCCACGAGATTTACCGTACACTTTCCGAGTTATTAATTGTTAAAGTTGGTGAATTAGTCACACGTAGACGACAAAATGTGCCTGTCCTCTCATATATCGATTTTTTACTGCTACTTGGAGCCAAGAAACACGTAAAAAAAAACTGATGGTCGCGTTCGTTGAATCTTTGTGATCGATAAGGCACCTTGAATTGGAAAGCTCACCGCAGAAATAAGCAATAAATTTAGAAATAAAGTCGCAAAAACCGAAGTTTTCGGAGAGCGAGACTTCTCGTGACGTAACAGCAGCCATCGTGCTCGACGTGTGGCAACGCCGGATACCCGCGCAAATTTGATTCGTCTATTGGATATTTTCAACGCGAATTAAAAATATGATTGTGCGAAGCCGTACATTTTTTAGTGGGTTATAAAGGGCCTTTCGTCGATATTTACTTGAAGTTCTTTTACGTACAGCAAAGGCATCTCAATTTTTCTGGCGACATGTACCTATACAACGCATCTATATATAAATTCAGCATGGGAGAACCGTCATATAAAATAAACGTTCCTTTTTATACCTGCAAATATTGTGAAAATTGGGAAAGGGAAAAACAACATAACAATCGATGAAATATGTTTTGACTTTGGACAGATTGGACATTGGACATTGAGGTTAACTTCAACGCGACGTTTTTTATTTGCAATCGCAATATTATCTTTTCATTTTCTAATTCTTGTCCGTCAGAATCTACATTTGTCTCTAAACTGGACTTCAGGTACAATCCCGTTACTCTTTTGATAAACTTCCACAGTATTTTCATTCTCCATGTTAACCGGCTACAAAAAATAATAAGCCGGGCGCGTGGAACCGATGACAGCCACCGAAAATGCGACGATGCTAAACGTCAACGATATGGCGTACTACTGAAGTCGAGTAGTAGATTATTAAGGTTGTTTCCATATTATAAAAATAATAGGAAACTCGAAATTCAATACTTAAAAAATATTTCTCGAAAAATAGGCCATATACATATATCTAAAACGTGGCGATATTGCGGCGTGAAATAGACTCTAAGTTTACTAGCATGGTCATCACCGTACCTCCTTAAGGTTCTTGGTAAAGAATTTTTGAAGGGTGGAGGAAGAAACGAAGTTCCTATGCTAATACATTGTGTGACGTCACCAGTGCCAACTCATTGTAGCAATATATTAATTACGTGTACGACCGAACATCGCGAAAATTTTGAAATGTCCGGTAGATAATCGTAATTATTATTTACACATATTCGTTTTTTTCGCACACAAAATTCGTTTTTTGGGTTACTTTCTTCACAAATGCGGAAGGTATACGCGAGAAACTGAAATGGTAACGACGTTGCCCCGTACAACCAATGCGATCAAGTAGAGATTGATGTAAACTTTAAAATTCAATATTTAATAAACGAGTGCGGAAACCTCCGTTCTCCTTTTGCCAGTATATTCAGAAAATATACCACAATGATTATTAAAATTTTCGTTAATATCTACTTAGCCCAATATTTATGAGCAACAACGTTAAATTGTAAATTGAAATATTTCAGGCGCTAGAGGAAAATGTAATACCGATAATCTGCAGCGTTCTAGAGCTGGACGGTACCAACGACGATGGCAAAGCAGCGATGCACGCTCTCTTGACACTGGGCCTATTCAACGACACCGGAACGCAGTTTTTCGATGAGAGATTGTGCAAAATACTTGTTAATATATTGGCGAAACCCGTGTCTTCCGAGCTCTCGGAAATGTGTCTGGAACTTGTGCACGGTCAGGCCGAGAATGGTGTGTACTTGTGTCTCACGTTGCTTCATTTACGAAGCGATGATCCCAACCCGCGTGCTGCCAATATATTGGTTGGATAAGTTCTCGCTGTTTTCCAACAGATGGCGTTACCAGAAATGCGTGCGTGTAGATGTAAAGAAGCACCAAAGGGTGCACCAAAATTCACGCGAGAAGTAATTTTGATAGAAAACACAGTTTTTTAATTGAAAATTGTAATTCTTTTTATTGATTCATAAATTATACTAATTTGCATGAAGATGCAAATCTTTCGTGAAAATACGCTGTAGAGAGCTTCGCGAAATGTCCAATTGTTGACCACGGTGCCGAATTGGTGTTCCTGGACTCTCAGCAACACTCTCACGAACTGCTTCGATGTTTTGTGTTGAACGACTTGTTGCCGGACGGCCAGAGTGTATAAGATCACTAATTGATCCAGTTTTCCTGAATTGTTTACTTAATCTCTTCACAGTTGAAGTCTAATCACCGACTGTTTAATCCTGTAATCCTGCACGCCAATTTCGATAATGCAGTTTTGAGAAAAAACGCGTTTGAAGTTCACGCCCGCTCCGAATCCGAGCGGTGAGCCACAGCGTTGACGGGCTGTAACGTTTGAAGTTTTTCGAATTTCGCTTTGAAACTTTGGGATAATATTCTACATATATAGTTGTATCGTTTAAAGAAAACAAAGAAATCGATTTTTTGATCGTTGTAAACGTATATCCCGCCTTAAGGCGCGCCAAAAATAATGATTTTTACGTGTTGAATCGGAGGCATTACTTCATGAAGACGTCCAGTGGCGTAGCAAAGGGAATATCTTCGGAAAAAATATTCATTTCAATTAGCGTATTTCAAAACACATCTATTACACTTTATACTTTTTTTTAAATAATAATTAAAATTAAAATGTTTTCATCACCGTCTGTTTTTTCATCGGGAAAGCTTTTACGATATTCCTAGACTACCTGAAGAATATACTGCTTCTGATCTTCGTTCCGTGTAAGAATATTGTTGTATTCTTCCATTAAACGAACTGCTCTCTCAGCCGTATCATTTACTCAGGTTCACTTCCGGTAGTCTCGGAAAATCGTAAAAGCTTTCCCGATCAAAAAAACTGACGGTCATGAAAACATTTTACATTTAATTATTATTTTTAAAAAAGTATAAAGTGTAATAGATGTGTTTCGAAATACGCTAATTGAAATAAATATTTTTTTCCTACATGCACAATTATTATTTTTACAAACTTGTGACGCAAATAAGACTGCCTTTTAATGAGTGAAATATTGTAAAGCACCAAGCGGTTAAAAACGGGTAGTCAAGATGATCAATTTGCCGTCGTGTATAATATGAGGGAGGAGTGGGGGGGGGGGGGGGGGTGATAACTCTTTGTAAAAAATGTTGCACGTAGATATACCAATTAAGAATAGATTTATATGAATAATTTTTTTTTTCAATGCTTAGGAGCACTTCCAAAAAATAATGCCTGAATTAGTCTGAAAATCCCATGTTATTCAAATGGAAAACAAAACGAGCTTCCAGGCACGTCTTCTCATTGGACTACAGCGCTGGGGTTTCGCACACATTTTTATTTATTTATTTCGAACCTATCTGGGGGGCGCACTCGTCGACATTCGTCACACCCCCATTAAGGACCACCCTAATGCTCATCCGTCACCGAATTATTACTCAACCGCCGTTTATTTCAAATGGAACGTTGCTGTTATGTGAGACGATGACGCCACCAATGGCCTTTTCCCACGGTTTTTCAACTTCGACCATTACTCTATGGCTATTCAAAATTGGAACCATCGAGTCAGTTATGAAAATTTAGCTGCCTGGCCTATTTATTAGAATTAACAGCTATTCACAATGATTTGTGGGGTAAAATGTTTAAGGCCTTAGGCCACAGTAACGGGTATAAAATCATGTGCGCATTTAACCATTTTTTTCGTATGTAAAATTTATTCACTCATAAAATTAATTACACATCTATTTAGTATGAATATCAAGCTGAGAAAATATATACTTTTTTTTCGATGTACAAAATGGCCGACTACTCGAAACTTCTCGAAGCAGCTTTTTTCCAATTGGCGTGACAAATAACTTCAACAAATTTCACTCGATTTACTTCAAATTTAAAAGTTGTGTTCCTAATTGCATTTCGCAGAGAAGTACGTACGGAATTTCTGATTAATCGAGAACTTTTCATTTTATGAGCAGTTTACGAGCAGTTATAACGAAATTTTTCACTGAAAATTCATTTAAGTTCAAATACCTACAACTTTTGAATAAAACAATATTTTTTCAATTCCGTACGTACTGCTCTAGATATTCAAATGTAGATTGACGAGAATTTTTGTTTTTTGTTCTAGGTAAAAAATTGTGGATGCTAAATGTCACGCCGCGGAGCGCCTAAAAAAAAGATAACAAAAGAAAATATTAGTAGTCGGCCATTTTGTACATCGAAAACAAAAAATATATATTTTCTAACAGCTTGATATTCGTACTAAATAGGTGTGTAATTAATTTTACGAGTGAATCACTTTTTCATACGAAAAAAAATTGTTAAATTTGCACATGATTTTATACCCGTTACTGTGGCGTAAGCTGAGCTTACAGAATCATCAGGAGTTGATCACACAACAGTTTCGAAACGTTTGAAAGCATTAGGAATAATTTTTAAAAGCAAATAATTAATATTGACGAAAAAAACAGCGAGAACTTATTCAACGTCCCTCTAACATAAATATCTGCGATGTTCAAGCAATGTGTCAATTTTCCAGAGACCGCCAAACTTTTGTTTGCAAAAACTGGATTTTGCGAGTTATTGTTGCAACTGATTGAAACGTACGGACCACGATGTACGGACGAGGAAACGAGATCAATTCTCAAAGTCACCTGCAATTTTATAGTACATATTCTAACGGGAGGTAAGATTAATGAACATCGACGATTCCCTTGTTCGAGAAAATTGTTTCCCGGTGTTAACGAGTTTTCTTCGTTTATCCACGTGGAACAGATGAAAGTATGAATTTGCTGTATGACGGAAGCAACGGTACGGTTTACAAAAGACTCGTCGAATGGCTCGACAGTGCGGACGAGGAATTGCAAGTGACCGCGATATTGGCAATGGGAAATTTCGCCAGCACCGATGCTCACTGTCAGTTGATGGTCGAACAAGGGATACATCGAAAACTGTTGCAATTGCTCCGGGACGATGTGACCAAAAGCGGTGGAATAAGATTTCAGCATGCCTTGCTCAGTGCCCTGCGAAATCTCGTTATTCCGGCGAGCAACAAACCGATCGTGCTCGCGGACGGCCTCGTCGATGTCATTTATCCAATGTTAGATATACCGACGTTTCCCGTCGTGTTCAAGCTACTGGGAACTCTCAGGATAGTAATTCAAGGCCAAAGTACGTTGTCGAGACAAAAAAAAATCGATGCTGAAACTTTTTTTTCCCAACGCTGACTACGTGTGAACAATTTTTTTGTATCTTTCAGGAGACGCGGCGATATCGTTAGGGGTGAGAGACGATCTAGTCAAGAAGGCTGTAGAGTGGTGCGATACGGAGGATCACGCGGGTGTTCAGGGAGAAGCCAATCGGTTGATTGCCTGGCTCGTTATTCACAGCAGGTAAAGCGAATTCGTCGGTGAACATTTTTGTCACATAAACCTTTTAAGGCGTAACCCCCACTTGTAGCGCAAAAAAAGGCCTTTTTCATGATTTTTTTTAAAGAAAACTACAAAACTTTTTTAATCGATCAATATACCATCTTAAAGAACACATCTTGAAGAACTTTCAGTAATTTTTTTATTGAAAAATATTACATTGTTTAGTGGCAAATGGCCGTCAATGAAATAATGTTTTTATATACACGGTTTGCGGTGACCAACATTGCGGTGAAGTGGAACATCTGAAAAAAAATGCGGATGGATTTAGTCAAATATAAGTATAAACTAGTCTTTAATCGAAGGATTTTAAAAAATATTCATTTTTCACAAAATGGCGGACAGTCAAAGTTAATGGTTCGATTTTAACGAAAAAAACGGCCGTTTTTTGGCTATAAAACGGCCATTTTTTTCGAAAAAAAAATCGAACGATTAAAGACTACATTTTTATGTATTAAATAAGCCTGCAAAATTTCAAGACGATCGGTTCATTAGTGTTCGAGTAATCTTGGTCACCGACTTCAGAAATGCCATCTTGAGAAAAACGCGTTTAAAGTTTCAATTTCAGTTTATACGAAGAAAAAATTTTTTTTTGTAAATTTACTCAGAGTCATCTATTCCGGGCCCATACAGAAGTATGGGCCTGGATACTTATACTTCAAAAAAATGCAATAAGAAAAAATCGATTTCTTCAAAATCGCAAGTGGGGGTAACCCCTTAAGGACGGGATTGGTCGACATATCGACCAGCCAGGAGGCACATATAATTTCATGTTTTTCACGGAAAATTTTATGTATTGAATATGGCCAAAATATTGTGAAAATGTCCGGATGTTTTTTCGACCTTGAAAATTGCTATTTCAAGGTCATTTTTTGCCTAAAAGTTGGCGTACTTACCTTTGTTGATGTGCTGAATACGAATACAATAGTACCACGTATCGCAAAACTCATTTTTGACGTACCTTGAAGATCAACATTGAAATTATCTTTCGTACCTGCCAGTGAGGTTGTTCTATAATAACTGGCGTCCTTGAAATATTCTTCAGGATGACATTTACAACATATGAGGCATTCCACGTCACTTCAGACAGTAAAAAAAAAAATTCCACAAATAATTTTGAAAAATTGAGTTACTCTATTGAAAAATATTCACCGAGTGTCGACGTTTTTTAAAAATTTCTGACGTTTTTTCTCGTTGATTACCATTTTTTAATATTTTTCCATTCAAATGACTGTATATTTGGCAGGATTTGACGTATTACATTCGCAAAAAACGAAAATGTGCGTCTTTTTCTAGCCTTCCAGAACAAAATTAATTTAGATTTTATTGAGCAAGTCGAACGTCCGTTTCAGGGCAAAATATGCAAAAATATTTTTTTTCTCAAGGAAAGACACTCGTTATTTTATTTTTAAGAATTTCCTCGAATTGTGAATACGAAAAACGGATTTTTGGTACTTTTTATATTATGGGATTCCTAAACATCGTGAAGTAACAGCTATTTTTATTTAAATTTTTTAAAAATAATATTCGATTGAAGAGTGTGGATCACTCGCTGTATATTTACCAGGTTTTTGAAATACATATGACAAATATGTCATATGTATTGGAGCCTTGGAGTGCTCCACACTCTTCAATCGATTATCAATAATAAAAGAAAAAAATAAAAATAGCTCTTATTTCACGGTGTTTAGGAATCCCACAATATAAAAAATACGAAAAATCCGTTTTTCGTATTCATAATTCGGGGAAATTAAAAAAAAAAATAACGAGTGTCTTTCCTTGAGAAAAAAATATTTTTGCATATTTTGCCCTGAAACGGACGTTCGACTTGCTCAATGAAATCGAAATTATTTTTTTCTGAATGGCTAGAAAAAGACGCACATTTTCGTTTTTTACGAATGTAAATACGTCAAATCCTGCCAAAGATACAGCCATTTGAATGGAAAAATGTTAAAAAATGGTAATCAACAAGAAAAAACGTCAGATATTTAAGATATTAATTACGTCAGATGACGTAAGGTTGAATGGATAATTGAATTTTTTTGAGAGGTCGGAAAAATCGTAAATTTCCGATTGCGGTCAAAGGAATTGCAGTAAAAAATAGAGGCAAGGCGTAAAAAAGCATGGAAGTAAAGTCGAAAACAATTCCCGTGTTATTGAAACATGTTAATTTTCGCGGTGAATATCGGAATCTGCTTCTTTTCGTGGTGAAAGCCGAACATGCTAGTTTTCGCGGTGATATCAAACGTGCTTGTTTTCGTAAGAATTCTAAAACATGCTCTTTTCGTAAGCAGCGACGAAATAATGTCGTGAAGGACCTTTGAACGTAAGGGGCTTAACGTTATACTTGACTGGGGCCACCCGTTTGATCTGAAACAAAGAAAAAACGAGTTTTTTTTTTAAATTTAACTAGATAATATCAACTGAAACTTGTTTGGGTTTTTTTCAAACCGTCTATCCATCATCAAAACAAACATTCTTGCATTTTTTTAAATTTTTCGAGGAAAAATTACATCATTATGATTAATATCCAATAAAAACAAATGTTAACAAGAAAGACGTCGGTCAAGATGAAACTGCTATTACACTGAATAAGTGTACAAAATTTCAAATCAACCCGTTCATCATATGTCGAGAAATTGTGTACACCGTTTTAAAAAACGTTGTTACGTTTCACTAGTAGTCTGGTCTAGAGCGAGATTTATTACGTTATTTTTGGGTTGGAATAACCTTTAAACCATTGAAGTTATCTTGATGAAATTTTACATATGTATTTATTGTTCCTTTGAGAATGTATCTACATTTAAAAAAACAATTATTTTAAATATTTTCATGTAATTTTTTATTTTTTGACAACATGGTCCGCCGAAAACTGCCTCAATCGGCGCCCACTCTGGGTGATGTATGCATCGGAAAAAAAATGTATATATTTTCTCAATCTGTATGAGTATTCTGAGCACTGGTAGCAGAATTAGTACTAAAAAAAAAATTTGTTACAAAATGGCGGCCTGTTGAACTTTGATTAACGATATTTCATACATTTTCGGGTATTCGACGAGTTTTAAAATGTGGGCAAAATTATTGTTCGACTCAATTCTGCTGCCAGTCCTCAAAAAGAGGCTACCGAAGGTATGTGCAAAATTTGAGCTCGATCGGTCAATTAGTTATCGAGATATCGTGGGCGCCGATTTGAAAATCATAGTTCTGAGATAAACGCGTTCAAAGCGTTTTGATACCGTTAGATGAGGTTTGCGCGCGGCTTGCTTATAATTTCTATTACTGTGATAATTTTTGAAATATCAATAAACGGGTTTCACGAGCTTTAAGAAAGGTCTAAGAAATAATAAAACGAAGAAAAAAAATCGATTTTGTCAAATTTCTAGACCGGACTACTGCCTTAATTTAAAAATCATAAAGCATAAAATTAATGGGTGAGAAGTGAACGAAGAAAATAAATGGATTTTTTTATGGAAATTTGAATTTTTGGGAGGCTTGAGCGTCCTATAAAATTTTTTGACCCCTCGCAGCTTCCGCGACATTTTTTTTGTCTTTAAAGAAGATAATTGGATGGTGAGAAAAAGGAAAAAAAAATGAGCTCAATATTGTGCCACCCTGATGTAGAACCTTCCTCTTCAAAGTGAGTTGCCGCAAGCGACGAACGATTTCTTGAAATTTTGACAGTGGCCTAACCCCTTAATCTTACAAGAAAAAACCTTCAGGCGCAACGCGAGTATGATTATCACATAAATAAATCATTTTTCAGGGACAAGCGAGTCGTCTCGATGATAATTAAATACGGAGGTGTCGAACATCTCGTCAAAATGATAACCGCGCAGCACGCTCTCATGCAGAACGAGGCCTTGTTGAGTCTGTCGATTCTGTCGGCCATCTCCCTCGTAGAATCGGAAGAATCGCTTATCCGGGCCCAAGTTGGCCAAGCACTCTTGAAGTTTTTCGAGCAAAGAGATCCGCAACCTGATCCGGCTTTGACGAGTAACGCGCTCACACTGACTTCCAATTTGCTAAAATCGAAATCAGGTAATTATGATTAGTGACGATAAGGACGAACAATTATTCGTCCGTGGCGTATAATTCGTTGAGGATAAATAATTAAACGAGAAAGTTGCCAATCTACATGTGTACATCGGATTGTCTCATGGCTGTTTCGCGTATGGAAAACAGGGAAAACTCATGCAATTTCTCTCCTCCTGGAATAATCAGGGACTCATCTAGAATTTACTTGGTGCAAGAATTACGACAAAATGAAACCGACTTGAAAAAAAATAACTGAAAACTATAAAAATAAATATTTTTGTATAGTTTCAATATACTTATTATTCCTCATTACAAAAATTTAATACAACAAAAGTTATGTCAGTGCCAAACATTGAAAATTTCAAAAACTAAAAATCAATGTACTTTAAAGTTCTACATTTATCTCTTTTATTTATTGGCACCGACATAAAAAATTCTGTTTATAATAAAAAACAGGTTCTGTATTTGCTTTCAAGGTAGTTCTATCGCCAGGCTTCAATCCATAGGATTTTCACAATTTTCTTTTATTTTTATTTCTTTTATGTTATATTTCAACTTGTACAAATTTTCATAGAAAAATATTGATTATTTATAAAAATATCGCCATCTTTGTCGGACTCCCTTCGGCATGTAGTGCTTTGCGGTGACCATCATAAAATTTTACTGGATCATCTAAAATAAAAAAAAAACAAAAAAAATCGTTACTTTAATAATAAATCTAGTCCTTAATCGAAGCTTTTTTTTTTTTAAATTAACAAAATGGCGGCTTCCGACGGATAACTTTCGATTTTCGACAAAAAAATCGCTCGTTTATTGTTTGAAAAAAATATAAATTTTCAACAAACATAAAAATAGTTTTTAATGCTATGAATAAGCACACCAAATTTCATCAAAATCCATCGAGTGGTTTTTGAATTACAGTGGTCACCGACTTGAAAAACAGTTTCGAGAAAAACGCGTTTAAGGCGTTACCCCCACTTGTAGCGCAAAAAAGGCCTTTTTCATGAATTTTTTTAAAGAAAACTACAAAACTTTTTTAATCGATCAATATACCATCTTAAAGAACACATCTTGAAGAACTTTGAGTAATTTTTTTATTGAAAAATATTACATTGTTTAGTGGCAAATGGCCGTCAATGAAATAATGTTTTTATATACACGGTTTGCGGTGACCAACATTGCGGCGAAGTGGATCATCTGAAAAAAAAGCGGATGGATTTAGTCAAATATAAGTATAAACTAGTCTTTAATCGAAGGATTTTAAAAAATATTCATTTTTCACAAAATGGCGGACAGTCAAAGTTAATGGTTCGATTTTAACTAAAAAAAAACGGCCGTTTTTTGGCTATAAAACGGCCATTTTTTTCGAAAAAAAAATCGAACGATTAAAGACTACATTTTTATGTATTAAATAAGCCTGCAAAATTTCAAGAAGATCGGTTCATTAGTGTTCGAGTAATCTTGGTCACCGACTTCAGAAATGCCATTTTGAGAAAAACGCGTTTAAAGTTTCAATTTCAATTTACACGAGGAAAATATTTTTTTTTGTAAACTTACATAGTCATCTATTCCGGGCATAAAAAAAAACGGCACTTCAAATTGCACTTCAAAAAAATGCAATAAAAAAAAATCGATTTTTTCAAAATCGCAAGTGGGGGTAACCCCTTAAAATTTTTCGATGTGGATACGGTATTATATGTTCGTCAAATTTTGAGCTCGATGGATGAAGCTAAACTTCTTTTATGCATTTTGATTCGCTGAATCCGAATATCACAATTTTTTGCCGAAAAGTCGAGCATTCAATTGTTTGTAGCCAATTGTTAAAATAATTTTTCAAAAAATTAAAGTTATTCTGGATGAATTATTATTTTTTTAACATTTTGGGCAATTTTAAAACGATTTATTCTTTATAAAATTTTGCTAAAGTTCATAGTTTTTGAGTAATAAATTTTTGAAAATTTCTGAAAGAGTTTTCCAATTTTACACTTGATTTATGTATAGAAATACTAATTAAAAAATTACTTACATCGAATCATCAATTCTCGGCCCATACAATAGGGCTTCTGCCGATGTGGAAGCTTCCAGAATATCAATTTGTTGTTGTCGTCGAAGCTTTCTGCCTTCCCGGGTATTATCGTTTGCGCGTTTGTCAGCCGCTACCTGCCATGGGGACCCGACGCCCCTTCACTAATTGTGGCATATTCCGGAAACTATTCATCGGATTGACTTGAAATTTTCACGGAATATTTTCGAAACATACGTCAAGAAAAAGTTTTTTAAAAATCGATTTTTTGACAATTCTGACTGCATCTCAGTCCTTAATGTACTACGGGAGGCGCTACCCTCGATTTGGAGTTCGCCTCGTGCTTCGGATGACTTTTGAGTCTCAAATTAACGAAATTAGGAAGGGATAAGGGGGGAAGGACGAAAGGGAAATATCGCGTCACCCATGAAACTTCACAAAGCAGGTTACTTTGTTCGCAGAAATTCTGATAGAGCATTTAAAGAAATCCAAGGTATTGGACGTTTGCGAAAATCTTCTAAAGGACTCGATTAGCCGCGCCAGCGAACCGCCGCAAGTTTGAAGCATCCGAAACTTCTCACGTACCTCATCTGTACAGAATATACAAGATACGAAGATAAAAAAAATCTGCGCTGCCATATACGCACACACGCACATTGTGACTGGACTCGGTCCTCGGACGGAATGAGATCCTTTTCGAATTATCTTTCGGAGGCTGGTTCGACGAGCTACGAGGCCACAAAATACGCACATAACAGCCAAGAAATGTTTCATCAATGTCAGAGGATCACAACTATTTATTTTACTATGACGTTTACGTGTGCACTTTGGATGTGACGAGCGTGAATCAAATGTCTACTTCGAGAACAAAGGAGTATAGCGGGACTAAACGTGTATTATATTTTCATGAGGGCTGACGTCTATATTTTATAGCGGAGACTGTACGATTATGTGTATGGGCGAGTGAACTCAACTGTATTATCGTCGATTTTCTGGAATAAAGAAAACTCATGGCCATATCGCACGATTCGTTATCTGCAAATATTCGTTCCAGCGTACGATATAAAATAAATAAATAAGTAACAGAGCAAACAAACACAGCCCAGGAATTCGGTAGCAATGACATCGTTACGTAATTAATGATAATTAGGATAAAATGCGTGTTGCTTACCAGACGTGAATAAAATTCGCCTTGTGGGCTCTGCGACGCGAGCTTGGCGTAGCCAGCATTTTTTCTCAGCGGGGGAGGGGAGGGCTGACAAAAAAGTCGTTTCGTTCACAATAATTATTGTTTTTTTAAACCAAATTTACATAATAATCGATAATTCCGCAACACACAGAATATGAAGTTTTGATGACACGTTCATGTAAACATGAAAATCAAACTTTTGAATTTCGTAAAAAATAATCAACTAATCATTCTTTAATCCAGTTAACAGTCTTTAACCTTTCAGTAGGCACTCAATTAAGGGGGCAGTCCACTTCGGAGCCACGAAAAAGGCTATTTTCGCGTTTTTTTTTGAGAATTTTACAAAAGTTATGAATATAAAAGTTGTGGGGCTTGATAAATAGTCTTGAAATACATTTAAAAAAATCTTTTAATCAATTTTAATTCATTTTTAAGTACAAAAACTATAGTTTTACCGTAACGCCTCAAAAATAGGTGGGCTAGGTTGCTGCATCACATTTTTTTCGTATGAAAAAGTGATTCACTCGTAAAATTAATTACACGTGTATTTAGTATGAACATCAAGCTATTAGAACATATATATATTTTTTTCGATGTACAAAATGGCCGACTACTCGAAACTTCTCGAAACAGCTTTTTTCCAATTGGCGTGCCAAATAACTTCAACAATTTTCACTCGATTTACCTCAAATTTAAAAGTTATGTTCCTAATTGCATTTCGCAGAGAAGTACGTACGGAATTTCTAATTAATCGAAATTTTTCTTTTTATGCGCAGTTTATGAGCAGTTATAACGAAAATTTTCCCTGAAAATTCATTTTTTAAGTTCAAATACCTACAACTTGTGAATAAAACAATATTTTTTTAATTCCGTACGTACTTCTCTAGGTATTCTAATGTAGATTGACGAGAATTTTTGTTTTTTGTTCTAGGTAAAAAATTGTGGATGCTCAATGTCACGCCGCGGAGCGCCTAAAAAAAGATAACAAAAGAAAATATTAGTAGTCGGCCATTTTGTACATCGAAAAAAAATATATATATATTTTCTAACAGCTTGATATTCATACTAAATAGATGTGTAATTGATTTCATGAGAGAATCACTTTTTCATACGAAAAAAATGTAAAATTCGCACATGATTTTATACCCGTTACTGCGGCCTAAGGCCTTAATGTAATTCTCTATGTATATATATTCGTGATATATATATATATATATATATATATATATATATATATATATTCTCTATATATATTCGTGAAGTATTATAGGGTATTTCACTATATTGAGAATATGGTTCATTCTTTTGTCATCCTAAAAGAATATAGTCTTTAAAAAGTATTTTCTGTCATTTTATCGAGAAAATATGCATTATTATGGTTTATTTCAATTTTCAAATTGGATAAATTTGATCGTTTGGTCACGTGGGCGAAAACGTTCCGGGATTGGTTGGATCTCAAGTGACGTCACATGCCAGTAAACAGATTGTCATTACGAGTCCTGCAATGACTAATGAGCGATTTTATACGTTATTTCAGTGTATTTTCGTCCTTTTTCTGTTGATTTATAGTTATTTGTAGTAATAGTTGCCATATTATCAACTTTTAAATAAGAACGAAGAGGAAGGTTTGCTTTGCAACAACTCAGCGGTGATATAGGTCCCTCACCTTGTTTACTGGCACGTGACGTCACAGGCGTCACGTGACTACATATCTGACAAGGGGAGAGCATTTTGGCGGTCTGGTTGAATCAGGCTTGTAAATAATGCATTACTTTTTGTAATGCATTAGCGTTTTCATTACTTATTACTTTGCATTTTGCAATGAAACAAAATTTCATTACCCATTACATTACATTCAGTAATGTAACACATTTTCGTTACTCATTACATTACATTTCGTAATGCAAACAATTTCCATTACTCATTATATTATACTTTGTAATGGAAAAAAATTCCATTACCCGTTACAATGTAATGTGTAATGAAACTTTTCGGCATTACACATTACATTGCATTTTGTAATGAAAATGTTTCACATTACAAAATGTAAAATAATGAGTAATGGATTTTTTTTTACATTGCTCAATGTAATGCATTGGAAAATGAAATATTTGTTTATTACCCATTAAAAAAGTAACGAATAATGCATTACTTTTTCATTACAAATTTTGCAACTCTGGGTTGAATATTTAAATTTTATTGCCGATTTATATCGTAAATACTGGCATTCACGAAGCCAAACGAATATTGGGAGCATAATATAAAATAAATAATCATTTAGAATGATTTCCATACAGAAGTCAAATACCCTATTGCTGCTTGGAAAGGTTTATATAAATTAGGGCACTACTCCTTTTTAATATGATTTCTTAAATTCTCAGCACTTATTTTATCATTTTTAAATGAAAGTACGTTTTTCATAACCATCCCCCCAGCTTCTAAGGCTGGCATATCAACTATTGAGATTTTTATATGATTATTAATCAAATCCTCTCCATTATTCATATTCAATCTAAAAATGCGTCAACTGCATTCACTAACGGTAGATACTCAAATTGGCACTTTAGATTCACAATGTTATTATCTTTTACTTTGTAGTAAATGTTGATCATCCGGTATTCTTCTTTATGTATCGGCCGGCAGGTCTAATGTATTTATTTTCCTCACAGTCACTTAAGGGGTTACGTGGGTTTGAAAATTTCAAAAAATCCATTAAAGTTTTTTTTTAATGGATTTTTTAAAATGGAACGAAGGTTTTTTTCGATTACAACTAATTTTACAAGGCTATACGTAGTGTAAATTGTGACAAACATTGAACTATTTTGCATACAACTCTGCCAAAAATTCAAATTTCAATTTTTAAAAAAATCCTTCGTTCAATCACGAGCTACGATTATCTACTAATAGAAAAAAATTTGTTTTTTAATTTCCTATAAACCTATCGTGAGTTATCCTGACCAATACGAGGACACTTTTTTAGGGGTCTCCGAAAACCAGGCCCCACCGGCTGAATTTCCCAAATTTTTGTATGAAATAAAAAAAATTTTTTTGAAATGTTGCTCTTTTATGTGTTTAACATTTTGAATAAAATAATTTACATATTATATTTATTGAAAATAGAGCAATCATGCTTTTCTGGCTTCGAAACCCACGTACCCCCTTAATTGTGAAATTTGAACATTTACTTTATTTAGGTAATGAAATAGCTACTCTTTATACAAGTTACGAAATTACGACGAAGAAAACAGGGGTGAACTTCCGAAAAGCTGTTACACCCGAAGTGGCTGAAATTTTGCACAGATGTTCCATTTAATATATAAAGTCATCCCCCAAAGGGATTTTTGGCGCATTCCAATAGTTTACGAGATATCGATTTTTTTGGGTTTTATTTGTTTGTTTGGGTTTGTTCGTTCGGGTCACCCCTGCAGTATAGATCTACTTGCAGGGAGCCACCAGCAAGTTCTTTTAGTCAAATTTTTTTTTAATTAATTTTTTTTCTTTCATTAAACACAAATTCGTTCCCGTTGTTCAACAATCAATATTTTTTAGCACCGGAAATTCGGACCAGTGCTAAAAAAAATTGTGATTCTCAAAAGACGAATAAAAGGTGGTAGATTTAGCCTTTAATACATTTTTGACAAAAACCACAATTTCGATCACTCGGAACACAATAAAAAAAAATCGCAGGGGTTCAAACTTTTGAGGGCTTTTTTAGGATACTTTGAGGTCATAGAAAACCGAAATTTTTTTATATCTATTCGATATTGGCAAAATAATCCTTAGTTAAAAGAATATTCGTAAATATGCCATTTTCAAGTTTTTTTAAATCCATTTTTCCGCAAAAAAAATCTTGATAGAAAAAAGATAAAAGCATCTTATAGAGAATACTTAAAAGTTTCCAAAACCCTCTGGTTTTTTTCTGTGCGACCATTAGTCTCCGAGTAATCAGTCATCAAAGTCAAAAGTGTCATTTTTGCTTTGAACATCGATAACTCAGCAAGAAAAAATCGTACAGAGCTCTCCCACCGCTCCAATGAAAGGGTAAGAATCCAGCTAGACGAACCTTTTATTCCGATCATTCAAAAAAATTCATTAAACTCCGTGCAGACTGTGAAAGATGAGCAAAAATTTTGAATTTTTTTTTTACTTTGGTTTTTTGATGACTACTAAAAATTGGCTGATGCGAAAAATGATTGAGCTTAATATCTCAAAACTAGAGATTCACACCTTTAATTTGCTTTTTTTATTTTGCTGAACGACCATTTTTCGAGGAGTTACAGCTATTTGAAAATGACCCTAAAATTGACGGACTTTTTCAATACCCTTTAATTCTTTTGCCTAGTGTATATGTATGCCTGTCACACGACTACTAGCGCCACAGTGCGGCAAGGACATTTTGCGGACAGCATTTAAGTACCCGTGTCAGGGGACTGGCCGCCAGTGAAATCGGAGGAGTGGGGATATCGATCGTGGCGAGCGATATAGATATACACATGCGGGCTAAAAAATAAACTTTAAAATTCGATTTCTCGTGAACTATTGGAATGCGCCAAAAATCCCTTTGGGCTTTATGTATTAAATGGAACATCTGTGCAAAATTTCAGTCAAATCGGGTGTAACAGCTTTTCGGAAGTTTATCCGAAAACAGTTCAAGTTTTACTAAATTATTTCTTCATACTTGCTTGGATGAAACGAATAAAATAAATCGATCATTGAAATTTAATTATTTTGCATTGATTTTTCTCGGGGTGTGAGCACTCCTATCCCCTTTTGGCTACGCCAATGGGCGCAGTGCTGACATCTTGCGGTGGGCAGCGTCATTACGTCGCTAAAAACCGCCGGAGTACGACAATGGAACACACCGACAGTCGAACTGTCCTATCGAGTAATTTCAGCTGAAAATAAACTAATTCCAGCTACGAAGAAAATACGCACAAGTTTTTAGCCAAGCGAAACTATAGCAAGCGCACAAAAATGCAAAACAAACGAATTATTAAAAAAATCGAGAATGTCACGCATGCTGCCATCTCAGAATCGACGTCTGAACCGATTATTATTGCCGCACCGTCGATAGCGTCGTTAGAATAATAAGAAGAAGAGGAACACAGACGACGTGGCCGGTGAAACATGGTGGACTCGCGATAGTATCGCGACGAAAGAACGTCAGTTTCCCCGACACTTTACGTCTCCGATCTGTCATTGTTTCAACTCGATTCCTCGTTATAATATATTCTTAAATATTCGAGAAGACGAAACGAAAAAAAGAGGAAAAGCATCGCACTCTTAAAGGCGTGAGTCTCGGGATCGAGATCGAAGTTTAAAAAATGGGTTTGTGCAAGTGTCCCAAAAGAAAGGTTACCAATCAATTTTGTTTCGAGCATCGAGTCAATGTTTGCGAACATTGCATGGTCACGAATCATCCAAAGGTGCAGTTATTTGTGTAATTTGCTATCTTTACGAAAATCCGCTTCGTACTTAACTGAAGCGTTACATTTTTTTTTCAACTCGCAATATCGGTCCCGGTATCGGCAATACGTTCAGCCAATGATCCAACGAATAAAACAAGTAGTTTTCGGTCGATAATTCTACTGGAAATTGTGTTTAAAAAAACGATTGAAATTCACTTTGATCGGAACTTACATCGTTCAATAATGTCTTTCTCTGGGGACAACCCCTAAAGGCATTTTGGGCGACATGCATAGTTTTTGGGTTTGGGTTTGTTTGGGTTTTTGGTTGTTTGGGTTTGGGTTGGACTGGTTTTGTTTGCGTTGGAGCAGTTTTGTTTGGGTTTTGGTTGGATTTGGTTTGTTTAGGTTTGGGTTGGATTGGTTTTTTTTTGTTTGGGTTTGGTTTGGGTTTGTTTGGGTTTGTGACATAGCAGATATAGATAGGAAGAGCGCGTTAGAAAAAAAACTTTAAAATTGAATATCTCAAAAATTATCGTGAGTCCCCAAAAATCCCTTAAGGCGTCTTAAAATATTAAAAGGAAGGTTTATGCAAAATTGCAGCTTAATCGAAGGGGGTGGGGTTTCGGAACCTTATCCCGTTTTCCTACTCGATTGAAATTTTTAAAACTTATCCTGCATTTCATGAATATCTGTGCATTCGTTTAAAGACGCCATATTTTCCTGCACCCCATAACTATACTTTGTATTTTGACGTTCGTTATCAGAATTGTTTTGACGGTTCCGAGATTCAGAGCATGCGTATCCAACGCCTATCCATAGTAGACTGATTCATGGCCATTTATCTCGTAGTGCGTGGTCCAATCGTACCTACAATGGCTGAGGGACAGCGACTGCAATCCCATATGCGTTCTGTGTTCGGATCCTCTGAAGAATATAGACTGCGTCAGGCTCACTTGTTACCACGTCTTTCACTGGTCCTGCGTAGACGCGTACGCCAGAAACTTGCCGGCGACTACGGCGCCGGCCGGCTATACTTGTCCCACTTGCCAGACCGGCATTTTTCCAGACACCAAGCTGGTGTCGCCGGTGGCGGACGTTTTGAAAGAAAAATTGGTGGGCGTCAATTGGGCAAGAGCGGGATTAGGTTTACCTCTGGTAAGATGTTTTCTCGGTATCGTTTGTCGAAGTGAAGATTCTTTTGTTTATTTGCGATTTGAAACACAAAACTTCGTCCATGGAAATTTAGTTTTCCAGTTTCGATTTTTTAATTTCTCTAATTTTTATAGTGAAAAGCCATTCTTTTGAATACCGTTTATGGTGAGTGGTCCAGTGAGGGACACTCGATCCTACGATGAAGATTACTTTGAACTATCAGGGTTGTTACCTATGGAAAACAAGGAACACTTTGAAAACTCAGGGAATTTTTTTCCTCCGGGAATAATCAGGGTAAAGTCAGGGAATTTTGGAAATTGTCGGGAATTTTCCCAGAATTTACTTTTTGGAAGAATTACGAAATATGAAACCGACTCGACAACAAAACTGAACAGTATAACAATAATTTTTTTTGTATATTTTTATATTAATATTATTCTTTATTATATACAAAAAAAGTTACGTCAGTGCCAAACATTCAAAATGAAAAAAAACTGAAAACTAATTTACTGTAAAGCTCTACACATTTGCATTCAACCTGTCGATACACAACCACATCATTATTATTATAGATAAGTGTTTATATTTATTTTTTATTTATTGTCACCGGCATAAAAATTTCTGTTTTTTATAAAGAACAGGTTCTGTTTTTGCTTTTAATGTAATGTTTAAATTATTTTTCGAATTTCAGTTTAAAATTTTTTTTTTCAATTTTGAATATCTCCATATTTTTTATCTTAAAAAAAAATTATGTTATCCAGTTCAACATAATTTTTCAGCAGAAGGATCGAATTGAGAATTTCCTTTTTTTTTCATAAAAGTGATTCATTGCCATTTCTACATATATAATTTTTCCCGTATGGTTTGTAACGTTTACAAATACTAGTATGGCTGAAACGCGACATAACTTGTGGTCTTTAACTTTGAAAAATATATATTTGATGAAAATAAAGTGTTCTTTATTTGACCCTACTCTGGGTCATTTGCAAAACCTGTATGAAAAATCTGGAAAAGTCAGAGAATTTCTGAGTCATTAATGCATAACAACCCTGAGTTTGTATAGTTGGAATGCAGCGGGAATTATTTTTTTTTATGTACTCAGTTCTTTTGGCCAATTTAGGCTGTGAAAATCGCTTAAGGCAGTAGTCTGGTCTAAAGGGAGATTTTTTACGTCATTTTTGGGTTGGAATAACTTTACAAACCGTTGAAGTTGTCTTGATGAAATTTTACATGTGTATTTATTGTTCCTTTGAGAATGTATCTACATTTAAAAAAAATGATTTTAAATATTTTCATGTAGTTTTTTATTTTTTCACAACATGGTCCGCCGAAAACCGCCTCAATCGGCGCCCACTCTGGGTGATGTTGTATACATCTGAAAAAAAATATATATATGCATCTGAAAAACATAGTTCTGAGATAACCGCGTTCAAAGTTTTGATACCGTTAGATGAGGTTTGCGCGCGGCTTGATTATAATTTCTATTACTCTGCTAATTTTTGAAATATCAATAAACGGTTTTCACGAGCATATTAAGAGAGGACTAAGGAATAATAAAATGAAAAAAAAAAAAAAAATTGATTTTGTCAAATTTCTAGACCAGACTACTGCCTTAATGTAGAACGAGCGCACGCACTTGATTTCTATAGATTTTGTTCAAATTTTAAGCAGACATTTTTCATATCACTATGCATGTTTGAGTGAAATTTCAGAACAGTCGACGATTAAGATTGGGAGATAATGGATTTTGAAATTTCCACTTTTAATACTGCAGGGTCTGCATCGACCGAAAGTCAGGTCACATAATTCGTCGCACCATTCTAGTGTTGATAAATTTTGAAAAAAAAAATTATGTTTAGATAGCAAACTAGTTATGGAAAGAGTGAAAAAAGTTTGGATCGCATTTACTATTCAGTTTTGCTAAAAACGTTCAGTAAAGACAGAATAATTCTCCGTAAAAATATTTGTCCCCTATAATAAGAAGACATATAGCAACACCGCAGAATAGTATTGTTCAATATTTCGAGGAAAAAATAATTATCGTGTTCCTAAAGTTAAAAGCTTTTATCATAAAAAATATTTGCGTTATAAATATTAATATTTTATATTGTTTATGTTATCTTCATTAACAAATAAAAGTGTAGTAATTCATAAGTAATCAAAAACTTTGTTCGATTAAAAATTACTTCCAAATAAAAATTTGTGTTGCAGTATTATTTTAAATATGCCGCGCAAACTTACGTCATTGGATACGTGGAACAATGCGGTGTTGCCTTTTTCCCAGGTAGCAATTTCAAAATAGTTGTCTATTAGTTGTCCAAATGGGTACCGAATGTCCGCTTGGAAGTTACCTATAAGTCGTCATGTGTCCAACAGTTATTTTTTTGGATGGTTGCTGACTTTAAGATAACTTCCGGGCGGACATTTGGCACCCTTTTAGCCGACTTTTGGACAACTTTTTGAAAATCGCTACCTGGGTTATTATAGGGGACAAATATTTTTTACGGAAAATTATTCTGTCTAAGTTTGAATGCAGACCCTGCAGAGTTAAAAGTTGCAATCTTAAAACCCATTATCTCCCAATCTAAATAGTCAACCGTTCTGAAATTTCACTCAAACATGCATAATTATATGAAGTATGTCTGGTCAAAATTTGAACAAAATCTATAGAAATCAAGAGCTCGGTCTATCTTAAACGTTTGTACGTATTCTTATTAGAAATTAACAGCCTCTATTTCCAAAAGAAAGCTGTGGACAATGATAAAAATGAAGAGATAGAAAATGAAGACAGATATCTTGGCATTCCAATGGTGCAAACTTCAACGTCATTGATAAAGTAAATTGATAAAGATTCCCGCCCAAATGGATCGCAACTAAAAAATAGTCTCACTCGAAAATACGCTCTGCCTAATTCGTATGCCTAACAAACAACTGGCAATAGCTAGTTGCCATGGTTGGAGCATGAATTTATTGAGTTTATTTGGGTTCTTTTGCATTTTAACAAATAACACCAATTTCATACACCATTTTAATGGCCCGTTCAGTGGAATGAGAAAATTTGATTTGTACTCTGATAACAGAGGCTATATTTGTTACTGGGGTTGACAACTTACTTACCTCAGTTGAGAATATTTTGATAGCGGAAGCTTCAGTGGAGTATGGATAATCTGGGATTATACCAGGTGGCCTGTTGTGACTGGATAATCCTGTAACAGTCGATACCTCAGATCATGTGCTATATGCTGAAATTTCAGTTTAGTAAAAGTCCCACGCTTTTCGAGATACAAATCATCCGCTTTTGGTTTTTCACATGCCATTTCTACAAATGATAACTTTTTTTAACCCGATTAAAAAAAAATACTCTCGGTTATTTGTTTTATCTAGAAAATTCTTCTTTTTAACCTTAAATGTTAAGGAAACTTTATGAAAAAAGATCTCATGAGGAATTTTCATACAAACCATTTCGAATATCTGACTTTGATAGCTGCGGTGTAAAAAAAAATGTACTACGCATATCATGCCAATTACTTTAAAAAGTTGCTTAGTTATTGTCGATTCATATCATTTGTAGAAATGGCACGCTAAAAACTAAAAGCTGATGATTTTTTTTTTTTTTTCAAAAAACAACGCCAAGCCAATGTGTCGAAAATCGTGGGACTTTTACTAAACTGAAATTCCAGCTCTAGTAGGATATGATCTGACCTGTCGACAGTTGCAGGATTATTCATTCATAACAGGACACCCTGTGTATTCTCAACCTTTAACTCAAGATTTCCACATTTCGGACATGAATCACTCAGTTTTGGTGACTATTGTGGGCATAATCGTGCGTTCGCACACGCAATGCGTTTTTCATTTAAAAATAATTCCATTTACACACTACTTTAAGAATTTAACCCTTAGTAGCCACACTTGGCTAGAATCGCGTTATAGTCATACTGGGTCCATGGGACCCAGGCGTTTTTAAATTGTTATAAATAATGAAATAATGCATTGAGCGATATGAAAAAATAGTGAGGTATAATTTGAACCTTGTTTAATACAAGGAAATTGGTTAGAAATCAAAAATTGAATTTTAAATATGCAAAAAAAATTATGCAAAAAAAAACTGAAAAGTGACTTTTTTTACAAAAAATTCTGTAACTCTTGTAATTATTGACAAAAAAAATGGTTTTATAATCTGGAAATAATGTACTTTGAATGTACTTTGAAATTAATGGACTTGTCAAAAAGTATATTTATTTTATCCAACGCAGGTGCGATTTCTTACGCATATTCAAAATGTTCCGTCTCGGTACTGAAGTTGAAGATCCAAACTATGGTTAGATGGCGCCACAAAGCCCAATTTATCGATTTTAGTGAGCAGTATTCCAGGTCAAAAAAGGGCCTGGGTCCCGTGGACCCAGTGTGACTATTAAGGGTTAATATCCTGCCACTATACCTCAACTGCTAGTATACTTCCTTGTTGCAATAATAATTTCCGATGACCTTTAAGGGATCATCACAGTGTAACGAGTCGAAAAATAGCTAATATTCGCTTTTTTTCCTTCGTTAAAATACGCTAATTAGTCTGATTTTTTAATGTCAAACCAATGCATTCATGAAGAACAGAAAATACATTTTTAAGCGTTCATTTTTATTTGTTTCACATTTTTCTGCAACGGTTGAAAATGTCTTAGAAAAAAAGGAAACCGTGTACACGGTTGTGGCTGTAAATATTATCAAAAAAAAAAATTGTAAACAGATTATTAATCAGTATGAACGCCGTTAACTTGCTATGGAGGTTTTTCAAAAATTGTTAAAACGGCGGCGGTTTGAAAAAAAAGTATCGAATTTAGCCTATTTTTTCGACAGTTTTTGGTTAAAAAAATCGAAAGATTAAAAAAAACTTCCATAGTAAGATAAAGAATGACGTGAAGAATGTTGTGTCAAAATTTGAGACGGATAGCTTGAAAACTCTTCCTTTGAGAGTGTACACCGTTTTGAAAAACGACATTTCGAGAAAATCGCGTCCGTCCGCGTCAGCTCTCATGTGGCTGGTCGAATTCCTTTTTCTGAGAAAGGCTGTAGCATCCGGAATAATTCAAATTTTGCCCCAAAAATTGAACAGCTTGTTTATAACCGTCTATACTATCAGATAAAGCAAAAAAAATCGATTTTTTAAACATTTTCCACTGTGATTATCCCTTAATATCGTATCCGAAATAAGATGACAAACGATTATTAATGTTGCAATTTATAACCCTATACAATAGGGTATTCTACTCTATGTAAGAAAAATACTAACTAAGAATGTCAAAATAAGGTAGTTTTCGCAATAAGCAGTCGAATAATGTTGGTTTTCATTAATAAAAACACAAAATAAATTGTATAATTCATTTGTAAAAAAATACTTTTTCTATTTGTTCAACGAACATGCGAAACGGTAGCCGCCATAATGGATTCCGACGTGACGTCATTGACATAGTAAACAAAGAAAGCGGTAGACGTATTACTCTCTACCTGTGAAAGAAGGCGTCAACAACTATATATTCTCGTTTGTCATAGTTAATTGCAAATTTTCAAATAGTTATCTGTATTTCAAAAAAGAACAAATGAGTTTTTTTTTTCGGACTATGACTTTGGATCTCTTCTCGCAAGTTTTAACCAAGTCTTCCTCATATTTATATCAATTGGCATTTTAATCCACAACTTTCCCGGTGTTTTTACACTAGTATTCTTACATTTAGGAACAACACACCAATGATAGGGATTGTAACTCACTTTTAACCTAAAAAATTTACGTATTCACAATTGGCACAGCGTCGATGTTTACTATGCAAGTGACGTCACGAACCGAAGCAGCATAGCGGCTAGCGTTTTCGCGCGGAAATTTGAAATGTAAAATTGAAATGCATTTTTATGGCACTTATCGATTTCATAAAATAGAAATAAAAATTCTAGTAGTTTATCACCACCAAAGGATCAAATTGAGATACCAATAAAAAAAAGGGGGCGTACACAAATTACGTAGCGCAAAATTTTCCTATTTTTACCTCCCCCTCCCCCCACGTAACGGGACCGTAACGCTTGCCAGAACCCCCCCCTATACCGTTACGTAACGGGTGCTTTGTCATCAATAATTGTGATTGTTTTTCATAGACGTAACTAATTATGAAAGGATCGGGTTTATACTAATTTTATGAAGTATATATTCATCTAGTTTTATACCAATTTTTATGACAAAATCTTGAAAGTTAACCGAGATATATGCCTTGATTTGACGACGAAAAAAAATGTCTCTTCATTGTCCTATCGATATCTTTATGAAAGGTTATCTGTAAATAAGAAGTCAACAATTTATCGATATCTATACAAATGTAGCTATCGTTGTGCGTAACCGATTTTTTTTACAAAATGCCGATAGTTTAGACATTTTTTTCTATTTTCAAGGCCCTTTTTCTGTATTCAAGCAGTCTTCCAAAATAATAATTATCAAATGTAAAAAACGTACAACCTTAGTCACTGCGATTACAAAAATGTTTTTAAAAAAATTGAAAATCGGTTGATAAGTTTTTAAATATTCGCTCGGACAAGGTCGAAAAAACTAGTTTCGGGAAAAAACGCGTTCAAAGTTTTCGTTCCGTGTTTCTTGATATAAAGTTATGCTTTTTCTAGAATATTGATACTTACATTGAAGTATCAAGACGCGGGCGATATGACGATTCTTCATCTTCATGATGGTTCACAAAATAATAAGAGCCTGTTCTTTATTTATTGTAAATGATGCCACACCTGTAGGGACTAAGGGCACTGACCGGTCGCGCTATCTGTTCTCACTAAAGTGACTATAACTCCGTCAATTTTCGGACTTGTGAATAAAAATGTTGCCAACATATTTTTCAATACATGTACTTTCAAGAATTATTAAAAAAAAATGTCCTCCAAATTTTTCTTAGAGGATGTGGGAAAGCTACTGTGCAAAAGGCTATTTTCGCGATTTTTTTGATAAATAAATTCTTGAAATACATTTTAAAAAATATTTTGATTCATTTTAATTCATTTTTAAGTACAAAAACTATAGTTTAACGTTACGCCTAAAAAAAAGTGGGCTAGGTAGCTCCATCACAACTCGGCAACGGCTTGTCTGAAACAAAAAAACCAAAGTTCATTAGATTCAGTATGACACCAGCTACAAAATGACCCTAGGATATAAAGTTTTATCAAAAAATAAAAAAAATGGCAGATGAAAAACGAAAAAAGTTTTTTAAAACGCGTTTTTTCGCAGTTTTTCGCACAAAAAAGAGTAAAAATCAAAATTTTAAAACCATCGAGGGTCATCTTGTTGCGAATCTTGTTTATAATATGTGGTTCGAATTTCCCGAGAATCGGTTTATTAGTTTTAGAGATACGATGGAGCTAGATTATGAAAACGTTGTTTCGAGAAAATCGCGTTTGAAGTTTGTACTATGAAAAACTCTTAACTAAACTCAATCGGCAATTCCTGCACCGTACAAAATCCCAAAATCTGAATGTATCTACTTTCGAAAACAGTAAAAGAAAAGAAATCGATTTTTCGAAATTTTAAAAGTGGACTGGCCCCTTAACTGACGTTGCGTATAGAAAGCTGTGAGCTGTCCACGGTAAAATTGCGCGCGAGGTTTGAATAAAAAACTTGAACATGCAGAAATGTTGCTGTTTCTGGCAGTTTTAAAATCGTGACGTAACGCAAACCTTGCCTCCCCCCCCCCCAATTGCGTTACGTAATTTGCGTACGGCCCAACGGGTGTAATACGGTCTACTTATAGTGGATAGAAAAGTGGCATCTAAATTGGTCATTCAATCGATTGAGTCGACAGGTAATTCGCAATTTCACTTTTCAATAATCAGCTGAGCGACGAGAGAGAACAGAAGCCGGTTCAAGAGTCAAAATCTACGTCGAGTGCGAGCGTCTCGTCTTATCAGAATCACGTGGGCTCGACGTCAACGCCATCTGTGGCAACCTCGCGCACCGGTAGCAACATCAATTCCCAGGCCTCCGGCTCCGGTAGTTCCGGCCTCACAAATCAGAAGATCGGCCCTCCCTATTCCGTCGTCAACATGGAGTCGAGTATGACGACGAGTAATCCGACAGTGAGAAAAGTCTTCGAGGCTTACGACGATCCAAAGGACATCTCGTTCGATCACGACGAGAACAAGTACCAGAGAAAATCGGCGCTGGAAATGTTCACGAGATGGTGGAAACTCATAACGAGACCACCGCCGCGTCGTCGAAACAATACGGGCTCGTTGTACAAACGTTACGCAATTTTGGGCGTCACCGGTCTACTTATTTTCATACTGACGATCATTTTGTTCTCGTGGCTCGGCAAAATCGCGACGGACGGCGATCCTTCGTTCAACGTACTGTCGAATCCTAACGTAAACGTTGAACAAGAGGCAGCCGTTTGAATCCTCGATACATTACGACAAAGCGAAAAATCTCCATTGAACGTGGTCTCGGGGCAATGGAAATCTCACAGCTCCGCCCAACTCTCCAATGAAAGAGAGACACTTATCGTAAATCGTGAGCGAGCGTTGAAAATGTCGCGACGATCTTAATGACGAATATCCAGATTTTAATCTCATTGTTGATGTACTTTTTTTTTCAAATAAATCAAACGTTCAAAGTGTAGATTCACGAGTAGAATCTTTTTCTTTTTTACGAAGCGTTATGAGACTTGTTCGTTTCTGTAGGCGCGGAGTATTGGGTATCTTGTTTTGGCGATTTTTTTTTTTGGGAAATCGAACGATCCAACAAACACGGGCGATTGATTTACGCACGAGCGGCCACTTTCGAATGGACATTTGTGGATATCCATTGCTTTCACGAAACTCCAGTGCCAATGGATATTTTTTCAGTGATATTCCTTTTTTCTAACGACAGACCAATCACGTTTCGGAGGCTAATTTTTCTTGCTCGTAATTCCGGTCGGTCATTAACATGAAACATCACTTGGTACATATCCTCGAGTGTTTTTATTGCTAAGATGGGGAATGTGGGAATAATTGTGATAATTAGTGGAGCGCTTTGCCGATGAATATTGAGGTCTTTCTTGAATGAAAAATGGGAAAAAATCGTAATTTCCAGGCGGGAACGTCAGGAGGGCGAACCTGAGCGAGTCAACGTCCTTCAAAAACTGGATGGTTCGAAGAATCAGGCTCCTTTGAAAAGTATAAATTACGGTACCAATAGCAGCTTTTTTGAGTTTTATGTAATTATTTGATTAAGAAATAACACCACTCTAGCGGCAGAAAATATGGCCCAACTTTGACAATTTATTTTGGGAGTATGAAAAAAGGAATAGGATTTCTTTTGAGAGGATTTATTTAACACATATTAAGGGGCTATACCAGTGTAAACGCTGAAAATTTGGGTGATTTGCGGGAATTTGTTGGAAGAAAAGTACTCAATTAAATGTTTCGGAAAATGAAGAATATATTTGGCTATATTTGACCTATATTACATAATTTTTTCGTAGAAAAATATTGAGATCCAAGCGACTTACGTGCTGCCTTCGGAGGCGTCAAAAAAAAAGTTTCTCCACTGCTGACATGATTGCGGCCGATTGAGTAGCTGAAACCGAAAAAGGGAAAAATCTCGTTAAACGGGAAGGTATTTCCTGTACAATGACGTAGGCTTTTCGAAAAATATCAAAATCTAAAAAAATGGCGCAGTTATGAAAAAAAAGTCTGTTTTCTTGGCTATAAAATGGTCGTTTTTTTCAATGCCAAATCGTCAATTTTCATCCAATCAAAAATATCCTTCGTCATTGTAGAGTAAATTTATTCAAGAGTACTCAGTTCAAATTTCAAGTCAATCGGATAATTGCTCTTCGAGTTACAATGTCAGCAAATTTGAAAAATCTCATTTCGAGAAAAACTCGTTTAAAGATTTACCTATCGATTTTTGCAAGATGAAATGATATTCATATAAATGATAATGATATTGTTGAAAGTATAAACTGTCGAAAAAGGCAAAAAATCGATTTTTTGAAAGTGTCACACTGGTATAGCCCCTTAAAGAAAAAAAAAGAGATCGATTTTTTGATCGTTGTAAATGTATATCCCGCCTTAAGAAAAACGTCGGTCAAGACAAAACTACTACTACATTCGATAAGTGTACTGAATTTCAAGTCAATTCGATCAACACAAAAACATAGTTTCGAAAAAAAACTCGTCTGACGTTTCACCCGCAGTTCTATCGTTGTAATAATAAGTTTAATAACTTTAACGGAGACTTTGTCCTTGGAGTGCCATATTTCAGGTGTTTACATTTTATTTTTTTTAAAGGAAACGAGTAAAGCTTTTTGAGTGCGGTTTTTTTTCTTGCTTTTATACATGATATACAGAACGTTAAAAAATTTTTTTTTGAAAAAAAAAAAACCAAAATGGCGGCCGTTGCAGCTCCGCGAAAACAGGTCCTCAAATCGCGGGAGGTAAACGGCTGACATCACTGCCCCCTCTTTGTTGATCTGAAACACAAATTCAAAGCATATTATCAATCTGTGACCCTTTGGTCATGGAATGACGGATGGGTTTTTCGTTTAGTACAAATTTCGGAAAATGGCGGCAATTTAAAAAAATCGAATTTTCGCGTTTTTTTTCGCATAAAAAGATTAATAAATGCAAAAATGTATCTATCGAAAAAACGATCCGTCATTCCATGAAGACATATTTTCTGAGTATGCTCTCCAAATTTCAGGTCGATATGTTAATTACAGCGGTCAGGAGAATGTCAGCCATTTTTAAAAACGTGTTTTCGAGAAAAACGCGTTTAAAGTTTTGTAATGTGTTTACACAAATGTGTTTATAATTACCGCTAATCGGCAATGCCTGGTCCATAGAGGCATCCCTCCTCTTCTTCTAGCTGCTCATGTTGAGCTCAAATTGATTTTTTGAAAATTTCAAGGACAAAGTCTCCCTTAATCTGCGATTCCTGCACGATATGTCGGACCTTCCTCTTTAATTTAAGTTGCCTCAAGCGACGAACGATTTTTTAAAATGTTCACAGTAGCCTAACCCCAAATTCTTCATGGCGCCTCGAGGTTTAGAGTGTTGGAATTTCAAAAGGGCCGCGGTGCACCGGAAACTTTTAGATTCTCATTAATATTCATGTAAATAATACGATTTAGCATTGCTTTATCCAGGTTCAGTACAGCATCTGAAAGTTTTTTCAGAGTTCCGCTAGGGCGCTCATAAATTCCGCCTCCCCGTGCAAGGTATATCTCGAACGATACTGATTTTTTTTAGACCTTACAAGTCCAATAAATGTTCAACTTCGAAGTATTAAGGAGCTTCGCTGGATCGTTATCGAGAAAAAGTTACAACCTAAGCAATTTAGGACAGTTTCCTATAAAAAAAAACAACTACGAACTCATGGAAACATCGAAGTAAAATAGTCATTGGGAATATCCGTGTCTAAAAAAAATCCGTATACTTTCACATTCATCAGCGAAACGCTCCACCCTCCTCAATGACGTCAGACTACTTTTCTAATCTGTTCCAGCTGCGAATTTATTTTGTTCGAATCGTAACAAGCCTCGTTACAATCAGACACTTTTTTTCACCAACTTTCATGGAACACAAGTTTTCACATCAGCAAAAAGACTGCTCCAAGTCATGATCTTAATAAGGAGTGATAAAAAATGACGACCGTTCGAAAATCAATAACTCTCGTGAAGTGTTGATCGCAAGTGTCGGATATGTTGTCATCGAAGTTGACTTAAGTGACAAAAAGTGTTGCACTTTTTAACGATGACGCCGCTAAACCGACAATAACAATTTCACCGATTTCACCGAAAGTTCGACATCTTGAAAATGATGAAATTCGAGTTTTTGCCATAGACAATTGAAGTGAAAGCAAAAAAGAAATCGGCCACTGGAACTGGACTCGTCACTTGTTACATTCGCGAAGCCTTTACTGGGGTAAAATCGTGATGAAGGGCATATCGTGTTTTCAATTCGTTCGAAAAAATTTGTTACGAAAATATGACAATTTCCAATATCTATACCATCATTCGATTAGTCGAATAAGGTCCTTTAAGTCTCGCGAACAACACGCGTTAATTTTTTTCCGCTATTTTAGTGCGAGTAGACACTTAAGCTGTACATTATTTCGTTGTAAAAAATTATGAATTTGTAAAATATATGTACACACATACATACATGCATTTATATATACATATATATATATATATATATATATATATATATATATATATATATATATATATATATATATATATATATATATACAATATCGGACAAAAAAATACGCACCGTTCAATTTCCATTTATGTGCTATTCTCATTCCAAATATCATCAATAAACCAGACCTTGAGCAGTCATGACGAAAGTTCATTGTTTTGCCTTTACGCTGCCGTTGAAACAATGTTACAAATATTCGAAACCAGAAAGAGAACGATTTCAGCGCGAAGAGTGCTTGTTATATGCTGGACAAAAAAAAAATACGCACTCAAGGTTTATATATTCTCATCAGTGACAACAAAGCGATTTTCTCCCAACGAAGCTTAGGAAGACAAACGGAATGTAAACATATATTTGACGATTTTTCGGCCATTTATCGATTTTCTGTGTTCGAGTACGGTAGCAACAAATCCGCGATGTCGAAAATTGCAATTCAAATGCGAGAATTGGTAATTAAAGAAAAAAAGGTATTTCTCAAAGAGAAATTGTCGAAAATATGACATAAGTGAAGGTGCAGTGAGAAAAATATGCGAGAAGTTCAAGGAATTGTGTATAGTCGGTGATAAAAATGGACGAGGTAGTGAAAAAAAAAACAACTGCATTGGACGATCGCAAAATTATCAGGGAGGTAAAGAAAAATCCGACGATTACTAGCCGTGTAATTCTCGAAAATACAGGCCTGAACATTTCCGACCGAACAGTCCGTAGGAGACTTCGAGGAGCAGGCTTAAAAAATAGTTTTGCACAACGTCGCCCTCTGATTCGCAAAGCAAATAAAATCAAGCGCCTCGAGTTTGCAAAAAAAAACGTGAATAAGCCGATTTCGTTTTGGAAAACAGTTGTTTGGAGTGAGGAAAGCAAGTTTGACTTATTTGGGCATAATCGACGATCGCGCGTTTGGATTAAGCCGGGAGAACAGCTTCTTGAAAACAATATTCAAAAGACTGTCAAACACGGAGGGGGAAGTGTTTTAGTGTGGGGGAGTTTTGCGTGCTCAGGAGTGGGAAATTTGGTTCCAATCAACGGTATTATGACCGCCGATGTTTACATTGATATCATAAACGAAAATCTGGAGGAATCACTGCTAAAAATCGGTCTGCAGGATGAATTCATCTTTCAACAAGACAACGATCCTAAACATACGGCTCGAAAATCATCGGCCTTTTACCGTTCTTCGCAGATCAAACTTTTGGATTGGCCAGCACAATGGCCAGATTTTAATCCTATAGAACATCTGTGGTCTATTTTGGACCGAAATGTTAATAAGGGCGACGTAACTAACAAAGAAAAGCTTTTTGATGCTTTGCGGGAAACCTGGGACAATATCGACGAACAGCCAATTCACAATCTTGTAGAAAGTATGCCTCGGCGTTTACAGGCTGTTAGCGAAACAAAAGGTGGTCGCACAAAATATTAGATGCGCGATGTGATGACATATTTTCTTTTTTTCTTTGGGTGCGTACTTTTGTCCACCTAAAATTGACATCCTACGCGTTGAAATAGTTTTCGTTCAGCTTTCGAATATTTTTAATGATGTTTCAGTGAAAATGTAAACGTGAACTTATAAAGTATCGTTGAAACAGCTGTGGAAGTACTCCATTAACTATTTTCGTAAGTATAATAGCACCAATATTGAATTTTGAACGGTGCGTACTTTTTTGTCCGGTACTGTATATATACAGAGCATATATATATATTATATATATAGGGTGTCCCTCTTATCTCTGCCACCCGAAATAACTCGGTAATTATCGGAGTCACAAAAAAATGTTCCAGACAAAAGTTGTACAGTGTGAACGGAGCCATCAAATGCGAACAATTTTTTTTTCATTTCGGTGGAGGCGCTGGCGCACGGTGAAGGTCACCTCCACTTTCTAAAATGGAATGCACTCAGAAAAAAGATTTATTAAGGACAAAGAATGTTGTCTCCCGGCGAATAAGTTTTCTTATTCGTATGTCGGCCTACTACGATTGTATTAACAGCTAAGAACATTTTTTATTTAACTTTATGTTTAAGATTTACTAAGAATTTTTCTTAACATCTAATACGATATATAAGTTAGAAGAAATAGGTCTTTTATGTCCGACAAATAGAGTTTTTCTTAACATCTAATAGGATTCTTCATATTCCCCCAGCTGGTTTTCTTCGAGGAATTGTGTCATTTCGTCCGTCATTATTTTTTCACTTGATCGTTTTTTTCTCACTTAATATTCTTACTTACACTCAAATCATTCCTCACTGTCGAGTTTCTCACTTCCGAAACGCAACACTGACGCTTGTGCCAAAAGCATTGGCATAGGAAGAAGCTACATGGTAAGCGTATGCGTGAGCTACATCTGACGAGCGGCCTGCTGTTGGGCCCGTCGCGTTGAAGGGCAAAGTGCGCATGCGCGCATTAGTATCATAGTCGCGAAATAAGAGGTTTTCGTGATTGGAAAGTAGTATTTATTTGATTTGAGGAAATATTTATTCAAATTTTCTATTTTAAATATGGCTTTTAATTGATGTGAAAAATCGGCACGTAAAGAAACATATTTAGTGACGCCGAATAAATTCTGTGGCTACAATCACATAAAAACTGTCTCCATACGAGTAAACGTTTATTAATTTCTAAGAAATTATGTTCTAATGTGCCAATTTATTGAAACATAATAAATCTTTTTTCTGAGTGTGGTACCATTCATTTCAACCATCTTGTGGAGAACCTCAAGCCGCATAAAAAAAGGGGGTCAAAGTCGTTCAAGGTCATTCAAGGTCACCTATTAAAATGAAATACAAATCTAAATATTTCGGATCACTACCAAATATTTGGTAGTGATCCGAGATATTTAGCTTTGTATCGTCGATACTGACCTTGAATGACCTTGAACGACTTAGACCCCCTAATGTTTTTTATGCGGCTTGAGGTGCTCCACAAGATGGTTGAAAACAAAATGTACCATTCCATTTAAAAAAGTGGAGGTGACCTTCACTGTGCGTCAGCGCCTCCACCGAAATAAAAAAAGGTCGCATTTGATGCACCGTACTTCACACCGTACAATTTTTATCTGGAACATTTTTTTGTCACGTCGATAATGACCGAGTTATTTCGGGTGGCAGAGATGGGAGGGACACCCTGTACATATATAGAGTGTTAGGAAGGTCGATGCAAAGCATTAAGGGGGTGATAGGTCAACTTGCTAGGAACATAACTAACCTACGTTACCTTAGTCCAAAGTCTAAGGATTTCGAGTTATCATGGTAAGTATGATTTTTGGAAAATTTCCCAAAATTAGGTACTAACTCGTTTACCTCTTATGTTAATGCTATTTTTTCAAAATAGCATTAAGGGGTTACCCCCACTTGCGATTTTGAAAAAATCGATTTTTTTTTATTGCATTTTTTTGAAGTATAAGTATCCGGGCCCATACTTCTGTATGGGCCCGGAATAGATGACTCTATGTAAGTTTACAAAAAAAAAATATTTTCGTCGTGTAAACTGAAATTGAAACTTTAAACGCGTTTTTCTCAAAATGGCATTTCTGAAGTCGGTGACCAAGATTACTCGAACACTAATGAACCGATCTTCTTGAAATTTTGCAGGCTTATTTAATACATGAAAATGTAGTCTTTAATCGTTCGATTTTTTTTCGAAAAAAATGGCCGTTTTATAGCCAAAAAACGGCCGTTTTTTTTTTCGTTAAAATCGAACCATTAACTTTGACTGTCCGCCATTTTGTGAAAAATGAATATTTTTTAAAATCCTTCGATTAAAGACTAGTTTATACTTATATTTGACTAAATCCATCCGCATTTTTTTTCCAGATAATCCACTTCGCCGCAATGTTGGTCACCGCAAACCGTGTATATAAAAACATTATTTCATTGACGGCCATTTGCCACTAAACAATGTAATATTTTTCAATAAGAAAATGACTGAAAGTTCTTCAAGATGTGTTCTTTAAGATGGTATATTGATGGATGAAAAAAGTTTTGTAGTTTTCTTTTAAAAAATTCATGAAAAAGGCCTTTTTTGCGCTACAAGTGGGGGTAACGCTTTAACATAAGAGGTATTTTCATTTTTTGACAAGTTTTTAATTATTCAACACGGCCCATTTAGTTGGTTGTGTGGATACAGATGATTGTATTGGCGTTTGTCGAATGAATACACATCAAGCTAAGACGCAAATAAGTTTTTAGTTACCAATTATTGTCTGTTTGAACATTATGAACGAGTTAGCTAATTTTGGGAAATTTTCCAAAAATCATACTTATGATAACTCGAAATCCATTTGTTATTAATCTGACGATTTTTTAGGCAAATTTTTTACTTTCCAGAAATTTGCCTAAAAAATCGTCAGATTAATAACAAAAGAACTATGCAATATAAAAAAAATCCTACGTACTTCCATAGACAATGTATTTTTCAAGATATATTCAACATTTCAATTGAATCAGTTGAAAATTGTCTGAGTTATGTTTCCGGCCAACTCAAAAAATGCAGTTTTGAGATAAACGTTGCACAGCCGCCATTTTGAAATAAATCGCTTCAAAAAAATTATTCTTTACAGTCACTGATATGTATGATAAACACCCTTTTTGTAATCTCGATTTATTTTGTAGTTTTTCAGAAAAAAAAATCCCCAAAAAGCATATTTTTTCGGGCTCTAGAGTGGCCTAAGGTCTTAACGGAGACTTTGTCCTTGGAGTGCCATATTTCAGGTGTTTACATTTTATTTTTTTTAAAGGAAACGAGTAAAGCTTTTTGAGTGCGGTTTTTTCTTGCTTTTATTCATGATATACAGAACGTTAAAAAATGTTTTTTTTTTTTTAAAAAAACCAAAATGGCGGCCGTTGCAGCTCCGCGAAAACAGGTCCTTAAATCGCGGGAGGTAAACGGCTGACCCCTCTTTGTTGATCTGAAACACAAATTCAAAGCATATTATCAATCTGTGACCCTTTGGTCATGGAATGACGGATGGGTTTTTCGTTCAGTACAAATTTCGGAAAATGGCGGCAATTTAAAAAAAAATCGAATTGTCGCGTTTTTTTCGCATAAAAAGATAAATAATAAATGCAAAAATGTATCTATCGAAAAAACGATCCGTCATTCCGTGAGGACATATTTTCTGAGTATGCTCTCCAAATTTCAGGTCGATATGTTAATTACAGCGGTCAGGAGAATGTCAGCCATTTTTAAAAACGTGTTTTCGAGAAAAACGCGTTTAAAGTTTTGTAATGTGTTTACACAAATGTGTTTATAATTACCGCTAATCGGCAATGCCTGGTCCATAGAGGCATCCCTCCTATTCTTCTAGCTGCTCATGTTGAGCTCAAATTGATTTTTTGAAAATTTCAAGGACAAAGTCTCCCTTAAGATCGCAAGAAATATTTGGTCGTCGGTATCGAGATCCTTGCCGATCGGAAAGAAACGTACTTCAAATTCACCGCGTTCCGAATCTCTCGTGTGCTCCAATCGATCGATTTATGAAGAATCCGATGCGAGCCATTGGTCTGCAATAATTTATTTGACTCGTGTTCCCGCGGGGACACATTCTAAAATTCTAATGGCAGTTCTCCGAGAGCACCTCCTCATATCTCGCTGAAATTGGTGATTTATTGAAATTTATTCACACTACGTGTCTCGTAGTATCGCGTTCAGCGATCTGCCTTGGATGTACATCGACACGATACGTTTCGTTGCTTTTTTTTCTCCCGAGACTCGGAAAAAAAATCGAATAAGAAATTTAGCTCGATTCGCGCGAATAATGGATAATTATTTGTTGAATACGAAATACAATGGTACAGTGTAAAATCAGTCAGGATCTGTTTGTCGAATGATTCTTTGAATTGTTCCTCCGACGATTTTAGGGCTGGAAGAGCAATTGACAAAATCGCACCCTCAGCATTTAGTGATTTGTGGATTATTTCACATCGCATTTTGATGATCAAGAAAATGTTCTTGTCGATGTTAAAAATAACATCTATATATTTCAAATCGTCGATTGAACAAGAATTTACAATCGTTTTCTCGAGTGCAGCCTCTCATCAAAACGATCAAAAAGTGTTTGTGTTTACGGATTTTTTTGTTCTCGAAATATATGGCGTACATTGGAAAGAAACATTTTGGTCTCAATTCTCGCATATTTTAACTAAGCAGAATGATAATAAAAAATATATCGTATCTATTTCTCTTCGCATCGTAAAATTGTTCGATGTGAAGAATCCAAGAAAGTTATAAAAATACACGAGGGTCCTCATCGGGTGTACTATAGGGTGTCTCAAAATGACCTGACATTTTTATTTATTAACAAAACGTATTATTTGTTTGTAAAGTACGATAATTTTTTATTCTAACACTAGCTAATGCCCGGCATGCGTTGCAATGCCTCTTTCAATTATCAAAGATGAACAGTTATCCGATGCGACCCGCGCGCCACCTATTGCACGTTTATGATTCTATGTCGTAAACTTTCACGCAAGTGCCAACAGCAACTGTACAAAGTTTCAACTCAATCAGATAAACGATGCGCGAACTCGTAGAAGACCAACACACAAGCATTCATTTTTATGTATGTGATGATAAGGTACAAACATGGAGGTTATGTGTGGAACACAATATCCGATAAATGGCCGCCTCGTCCCTGTTTGCAAACGTTCACTCTTTTGACGAAATGTTCACTGGGTGGGGGGTCAAAATGTTGAATGACCGAATATAGAACGACAAAGATTTCGAATCGACAGAATTATGAACTCTCAAAATAACGAAGGTTATTTATACGAAATCGAATAACTATTACACCAAAGAATTATTTATTCGAGAACATATATTCAGATAGTCTGCAGTTTGAGTCATACAAATACAGGATCGAACAATCTGCAACATTCATATCTCCGAAACAGAAAAAAGTGAGTATCTAATATTCGCAATACCGTCTATAGCAAAAAGCCATATATCGAGACTACAAACTTCGAATGTGTAGTTCTTAGAAACGCAAATGATCGATAGTCCGAAATGGCGAATACCTAAATGGCTAACATGACATGGCTGCCTGATTCGACTGACCACTAACGCCATCTGTCATCTTCATTCTGAAGCGCAAGTACTATTGCTCTATCCCAAGTTTTGGGTATCCGGACCGTTCGCCATTTTGGCCCATCGCTATTTTAAGGGAGACTTTGTCCTTGAAATTTTCAAAAAATCAATTTGAACTCAACATGAGCAGCTAGAAGAAGAGGAGGGATGCCTCTATGGACCAGGCATTGCCGATTAGCGGTAATTATAAACACATTTGTGTAAACACATTACAAAACTTTAAACGCGTTTTTCTCGAAAACACGTTTTTGAAAATGGCTGACATTCTCCTGACCGCTGTAATTAACATATCGACCTGACATTTGGAGAGCATACTCAGAAAATATGTCTTCACGGAATGACGGATCGTTTTTTCGATAGATACATTTTTGCATTTATTATTTATCTTTTTATGCGAAAAAAACGCGAAAATTCGATTTTTTTTAAATTGCCGCCATTTTCCGAAATTTGTACTAAACGAAAAACCCATCCGTCATTCCATGACCAAAGGATCACAGATTGATATTGTGCTTTGAATTTGTGTTTCAGATCAACAAAGAGGGGGCAGTGATGTCAGCCGTTTACCTCCCGCGATTTGAGGACCTGTTTTCGCGGAGCTGCAACGGCTGCCATTTGGGTTTAAAAAAAAAAAAAAATTTTTTTCAACGTTCTGTATATCATGAATAAAAGCAAGAAAAAACCGCACTCAAAAAGCTTTACTCGTTTCCTTTAAAAAAAATAAAATGTAAACACCTGAAATATGGCACTCCAAGGACAAAGTCTCCGTTAACTGAACGGCTTTTTGGTCCTTCGGTTTCATGAATTCCAAATTATAAACTGTCACAGTATTTACAATTCGACGACTTGACGTCTCGAATTGTTTGGTGTATATATACAGGCGAATCGATATTATATCTCTCATTATTTTCTTAAATCTGATCTTTGTTCTCGCTATAAATCAACTTCGAGATTTTTGTATTCACAATTTTGATGAACTATTTTACAGACTATCATAAGATTGATCTATTTGTATTGGAACGTTCGTCATTGCTGAATTCGAAATTTCGGTCCTTCTGAATATCGATTGTTCGAATTTCCGATCCTCACCGATGTTCACTAACGTCCAATTGCTACCTTGAGCTCCGGAATGGTCTGTCGATCATTGGCATATACTTTTTTTTTCTTCAGAAAATCCCAAAGAAAGAAGTCCAATGGCGTCAAATCGCACGATCTTGGGGGCCGAATCATATCGCCGCGGGGCGAGATAACGCAGTGAAACTTCGTCTGCAATAACTGCATTGTTTGGCCCTGCCGTTTATGCCATCTATCGGATATTGTGGTCCACACATAACCTCCATGTTTATACCTTATAATAACCGCTGTGGCTAGTCGTCCGGTTATCGGATGAATAAGCGTATGTTATTCGTCCGGATAGCGGCTCAGTTCACGCAGTTCATGCTGTACAACGCCCCAAACAAACCCAACCAACCGAACGAAACAAACTTATAAAGATTTTATCCGAACGAATACGTGTACATGATTCGTCCGAATAGTTTGTTTAAGGGGTTATGGCCTAACCCCTTAAACAAACTATTGTAACAGTAACGGGTATAAAATCATGGGCGAATTTAACCATTTTTTTTCGTATGAGAAAGTGATTCACTCATAAAATTAAATACACATCCATTTAGTATGAATATCAAGCTGTTAGAAAAAACATATTTTTTTTCGATGTACAAAATGGCCGAGTACTAATATTTTCTTTTGTTATCTTTTTTTTAGGCGCTCCGCGGCGTGACATTAAGCATCCACAATTTTTGACCTAGAACAAAAAAACAAATTCTCGTCAATTTACATTAAAATACTTAGAGAAGTACGTACGGAATTAAACAAATATTGCTTTATTCAAAAGTTGTAGGTATTTGAAGTGAGTTGTAGGTATTTGAATGAACTTTCAGTGAAAAATTTCGTATAAAACTGCTCATAAAATAAAAAGTTTTCGATTAATCAGAAATTCCATACGGACTTTTCTACGAAATGCAATTAGAAACATAACTTTTAAATTTGAAGTAAAACGAGTGAAAAATGTTGAATTTATTTGTCACGCCAATTAGAAAATAGCTGTTTCGAGAAAAACGCGTTTAAAATTTTAGGTACTCTATGGCCGTACCAGAGGTGGACTTACGTTATACGCTCAAAGTCGCACGGAAAAAAAGAAATAGTACAAAATACAGGGGCTACACAGTTCGCATTGGACTCGAGCGATTGCACAGCGATATTTACTGAAACACAGTGCTCAAAATACTGTGTGCTCAAAATAAATTATTACAGTTCCTATACTGCCTTCTTTGGACTCGAACCGCTCTACTGTATCTTTTACTGGAACACACAGTCCAAAATACAGTGTAGTCAAAAGTAAATTTTGACAGTTCAACACTGTAATATAAATTTAACAAAACTTGTAATTTGACAGTTGGTTAATCTGTATTATGTACAACGAATGAACAGTGTACAATGAACAGTTATATCGACAGAGTTTATGTAGGTGTTTTAAGAGTGAAGTCCTCTGTTCTAGAAACTGGTTAGCAACAGATATAGTTTCAGTTTTCGATCGTTGCTTTTTACAGTATAAACACGGGAAACGTTCTAGTTTTAATACTGTAATTCAAACTTGATGAACCCCGTAATTTAATAGTGCCACAAATCGTATATTATACAAAATTAGGGGTAAAAATAACATTAGATAGCGCTGAAAGAACTGCCAGTACTTTATGTCCTGGTCGCGCCACGCGTGAGACAAGTCCTAACCAGTGAATACCGTTCACAACGTCACACTGTAAATTTGATTATAATTTTTTTTTTTTTTTAATCGGCGAAACCTTTGCTTACAATATATATATATATATCAAGAATAGAATGAAGTGAATGAGGCACACAAAAAAAGTTTATCCATAAAAGAAGTTTGTAAAAATGTGTAGAAAATATAAAAAAATCAGTCAAATACACAAGAACGTACCTTTTTGTAAATAATTCTCTCTTTTTTATAATTTCTTGAATTATGTCGCACAAATTTCAACGTTCGCATCCTATCGACCACGCACTACGAACTGGCAATCCTTTGTGTCCTGGCCTCGTGCCTCACCTCGTGCCTCATCATTTGCGTACAGTATAAAAATCAGTGATCGCATTTGAATTTTACAGTTGAATATTTTTACTGAAATCACTGATGTATTCACAATATCAAACTGCAAATAAACCATTGTAACTGTACAAATCTCAGAGTGCACAGATAACGTCACGAACTGTCGTAAAAAAAGTAAAACTACCGTGGCACACTGTGAAATTTAATGAATCACTCTGTACTCAATACAGTGTACACTGTAACCCTTGCACTTTACGTACAGTATAAAAATCAGTGACCTCATTTAAGTTTCACTGTTGAATATTTTTTACAGAAATCACTGATTTATTCACAATATCAAACTGCAAATAAACCATTGTAACTGTAAAAATCTCAGAGTGCACAGATAACGTCACGAACTGTCGAAAAAAAAGTAAAACTACCGTGGCACACTGTACAATTTAATGAATCACTCTGTACTCAATACAGTGTACACTGTAACCCTTGCAGTTTGCGTACAGTATAAAAATCAGTGATCTCATGTAAATTTTACAGTTGAATATTGTTACTGAAAACACTGATATATTCACAGTACCGAACTGTAAATAAGCCAGTGTAACTGTAAAAATCTCAGTGTGTACAGAAAAATTCGTCATTTTTGTAGGACAGGATTTACATTACTGTGTTTTACTGTAAAATGAAATATGGCACCCTGTTTTTTATGCGGTTTATACTGTGATTTTCGCTGTGACTTTTTTTCCGCGCGATGAAAAAAAATGTCTTGCTATAAATCGAAAAGTAACTTATTCTTATGATGATAATGCACCGTTTTAGCGAGGAAAAAAAATCGATTTTTTGAAAATTCTACTGTGGCCCTTAACAATTTAACACATTCTATAGTATTCATGCTAGCTGACACGACTCACAATAATATGTACATACGCCTATTGGAAATACGGCGTGAACTGAGCCGCTATCCGGACAAATAAGATACGCTCATTCGTCTGATAACCGGGCGGGGAGTCACTCCGTATATTAAAATAAAAATATTCGTACTTTTCAAATAAATAATACGTTTTATTAATAAATTAAAATGTCAGGTCATTTTGAGGTATCCTTTATAAGTTAGGGTGGTATTCCTTTTTAATGTGCTGTCCTAAATTTTCAGCACTTATTTCATAATTTTTAAATGAAAGTCTATTTTTCTTGACCATCGCTTCAGCTTCAGGTAGATGATGGTCTGGCGGTATTCTTTCGGCTGTGTATCGGCTGGCAAATCTAATACGTTGCTCCTGCCTATAGATAACGCAATTCTTAAATTTGAATGTCTATTTAAGGCGGTCCTCTAGTTTCTCGGGTCAAAAAAATCGATTTTTTTTTCATAAATCACATCTACAACATGTGTAGAAAATGTGTGCCAAAGGATTTTTCGATATTCGAAGTGGTTCACAAGTTACGGCCCTGGAACGGAGCAGGTATACGGAGCAGGTATACTTTCAAACGCGTTTTTCTCGAAACACCATTTTTCGAAACGGTGACCACGATATTTCAGAAACTACTGCACCGATCTTGTTCAAATTTATACAGCATCTTTAATATGTTATAAGCCAGCGATTGAACTAGGATTATTATGATTCCTTCGATAGTTTTTTTTTGTACGAGCGAAAAACTTAAGAAACAATGAGTGAAAAATAGAATGTAAATTTCAAAAGTGTATAAAAAAGTCAATTTTTGTAATTTAGAATTCACTCTAGTTCAATCGCTAGTCTTAAATATGAAGATTAAAATGCCGTTTGGCTTTTTGATTTCAGATAAGCAGAACAGCCGCAATCTTGGTCACCGTCAAGCACCTCTTTTACTTGGTGTCTTCCTGTCGGCCACTATAACGTTTATTCTATTATATATTTTGACTTCAAAAATTTGTAAAGCTTATTTAAATGTTAATAAAGATTATGCAAAAACAATGAGATTGATTATTTCGATGCTTTGCCCGTAAAAAATTATTGAAAAAGCCGTAAAAAAACAGCCGAGAAACTAGAGGACCGCGTTAAGACCGGAGCCCGAATTGGAAGGTCTAAAAAAGCGTTTTTTCGGGAATTTTTTTGTAAGCGATAAAAATGAAGCAGCACGGTAATTATTGAGGTATCTATTCATGTATATTTGAAATGTATACAAAAAAAATTCACATGAAACAATAAATGACTGCAGACTTATCAGCCTATTCCATGCGTCTTGCCACTGCAATCGCCAATCGGTGGGAACGATGCAGCTCGTAATCCATGACAGAAAAAAAAAACTAATAAATTTTCAATTGTCATATATTTTTTTTCTGAGTGAACTAAGACAAAGTTTTAAAAATCTTGAAAAAACAACCTTTCTCAGATTTGAAAAAAAATGTGTTAAAAGAACACTTTAACGTGCTATAAAACTTATTCAAAAATACTTTTTCAGCGACTCTTTTATTTCACTTAAAAGAGATTTTCATACTGAAAAAAATAAACTTTGGTTTGATTCAATAGGTCGTTTAGTTTTTTTGCTATCACGCCCGCCAATGCAGTGGCAAGACGCACATGGAATAGGCTGATAAATCTGCAGTCATTTATTGTTCCCTGTTGAAACCTTTGTTTTGTACATTTCAAATATACATGCAAAGATACCTCAATGTTTACTGGGCTCACTTGTTTTTTTCCCTTCTAAAAAAATTCCCGAAAAAACGATTTTTATACCTTTCAATTCAGGCTCCGGCCCTAATTTACGTAATGAAATAGCTCCGTTTCATACAAGTTAGGAAATTACGACGAAGAAAATGGTTCAAGTTTCATTAAATTATTTCTTTATGCTTGGTCGGGTGAAAAAAAGAAAATTAATCGATTATTTGAACTTCATTATGTTGAAACGATTTTATTTTCGAGGGGCACCCCTGCCCCTCCTGCCTACGCCAATGCGTATAGCCAACAAGTATTTATCCACTGCAATAAACAACAAAATTACCGAGACACCAGTTCAGTAAATGTCCCTCTGTGCAGCAAGGCGTAAAAAATAAAATGAAAAAGTCACGATAATCTCGCGTGTTTTTTTAATTTAAATTAACGAATGGCACACAATAAGGATACGTACAAAAAAGGCTTTGCAAAGTTATAAAAATTCCGTCAAGTCTCTGATCGATCAACCGTATTTATTTTGTCGCGCGGCGTTTATTTGTTGCCAAGTAAATTGCGTGGGATAATCCGGTTCTTATCGTTTGGACACGCAACAAAAAGACGCGGGAGAAGAAGCAGGAAGAAGAGAAAGATAAGAAAAGAAAAAAAATGGGAACTGTTATATGGTGACGGGCCTTACAGTATAGTATAGCTCGGCGTAATATGATAATGAAGGGAACCCGAGAGGGTAGTTTGGGGCCGAGAATTTCCGATGCGAACGTAACCAGGCATTCCAAGCAAGTTCGATGGGGCCTTAAACCTCATGGAGCATTTGCCGGTGAGACAGTCGAGGCAGAGGAAGCGAGTCGCCGATGTCTCGAGCTTCTCCTCTCCTCCCTGAAAATAAAAATCGCGCTCGTAAAAACACTTTTTTTTTCTCAAAAACATAAACTAGTTATCGCCCATGGTTAATTGAACTAAATGGACCTTTCTTAAAGAAAAAAAAAGCGAAACTACAGTATGACTCTCTCCGAGAGTAGACTTTGTCATCGGTTGGGAACCAAATGGAATGTGGAATTTACGTGTTGGGCCCTTTTCTGTGCCTATGCTCTTATTTACCTGTGGATTTTCGGCTGCAGTTGGTCACTCGCTTCGAAATGTTTCATATTCGTTCTTGGTAAGTCAAAATTACGCTTATATTTCAATGAACTCACGTGCCATTATTTCTAATGTCGAGGAATTTTTTTTCACATCGCGATGCGTGTAAAAATTGATCTGAAATTAATTAATAAAAATTAAGGGGGTGAATCCCTTTAGACGCCAGAAAATGAGTAATTTTTCATGAATTATTTGAAAGGTGATAGAATAATCGCATCATTTTAAAATTTTGACATTATCTTATTACAACTTTCAAGTGTTGAAAAAATTCTTAAAAAAACAAAATGGTGGCGTTATAAGGTGTTTCTTTGAGCGTCTTTTGAAAAAGTGCTCATGTTATAGCTCAAAAAGTTATTGATCGCCCTGGCTGAAATTTTGGGAGGTTTCTCGCTATAACATTATTTATTTTTTACATTAGGAAGGATATACCAAAAGTTTCAAGGTGATCGCGTAAATAAGTTACTTTTTTGGGGTAAAAATTGTCAAGAAAATGGTCAAAAATAAACTAATTTGTTTACAAAGCCTACTTATTTTTTAATTTTATACTTTTGTATATTTTCATATATGCATATCCTTCCAATAATATTGTAGCGAGAAACCTCCCAAAATTTCAGCCAGATCAATCTATGACTTTTGGAGCTATAACATGAACAGTTTTTCAAAAGACGCCTAAAGGAATACTTTATAACGCCGCTATTTTGTATTGTTTTAAAAATAAACATTTTTTTAACACTTGAAAGCTGTAATAAGATAATGTAAAAATTTTTAAATTATGCGATTATTCTATCAGCTTTAAAAAATTCATGAAAAATGACTCATTTTCGGGGGTCTAAAGGGCTTCCCCTTTAAGACGGTCCAAAAAAGGGTTTTTTTTCAGGATTTTTTTTCAGAAGGGAGCCCTTAAACATCGTGGTATCTTTCGAGTATATTTGAAATGTATAAAAAAAATTTCAACATGAAGCAATAAATGACTGCAGATTTATTAGCCTATTCCATGTGCGCCTTGCCACTGCAGTCCCCAATCGGCGAGAAAGATGCAGCCCGCAATTCTTGACTGAACCAAATAAACCAATAAAATGTTCAATTGTCATATATTTTTATTCTGGGTGAATTAAGAAAAAGCTTTAAAAATCATGAAATTATAACTTTTCTGACGTTTGAAAAAAAATGTGTTAAAAAGAACACTTTAACGTGCTATAAAAATGATTTAAAAACCCCTCTTTCAACGACTTTTTTAATTCACTTAGAAGAGATTTTCATACTGAAGAAAATAAACATTGGTTTGATTCAATAAGTCGTTAATTTTTTTTGCTATCGCGCCCGCCAATTTGGAAAAATCGTGAAAATGAAAACTGGAGAAAACGCGCTTCAAAATTTTCAATAGAAGGAAATAACAATATCAAATAACAATCGCTACTCGGCTTTTAGCCTTGTATCTTCGAAAATATTTACAATTGGCCTCTGTAACTTTGTAAATATATTCTTGCATAGTTTATCTATCGATTTGAGCAATAAAAAAACCATTTTTCGGACTTTCTAATTCAGGCTGCGGCCTTAAGGGGATATACAGGGTGTCCTATACTCAACGAATAATCCTGCAACTGAATTTTAGTTTAGTAAAAGTCCCACGGTTTTCGAAATTTTGGGCCTTACGTTATTTTTTGAAAAAAATCATCTGCTTGTGTATTTTCGCATGCCATTTCTACAAATGATATGAATCGACGATGACTAAGGAACTTTTTAAGATAATTGGCACGATATGCGTAGTACATTTTTTTTTACACCGCAGGCTATCAAAGTCAGATGTTCGAATTGGTTTGTATGAAAATTCTGCATATGATCTTTTTTTGTAAAGTTTCCGTAAGATTGAAGGTTAAAAAGAAGACTTTTCTAGATGAAACAAATAACCAAGACTATTTTTTTATAAAAAAGGTAAAAAAAGTTATCATTTTTAGAAATGTCATGCGAAAAACCAAAAGCAGATGGTTTTTATCTCGAAAACCGTGGGACTTTTACTAAACTAAAATTCCAGCACATAGTAGGACACGATCTGAACTATCAACAGTTGCAGGATTATCCATTAATCACAGGACACCCTGTATGAATACACAGGTACACACATACAAACGCACAATATATACAGGTATAGACGGGCATGTAGAAAGGTAAATGCGAGGTGAGTTCAGCAGGGGCCCTTCCGACGAGCGGTCTCCCTCCCACAAAGGGCGAAAGGCCCTGGGACTTCGAGTCTCAAAACGACTACGATTCTTCCGACCCCGAGCACCGCAAAAATGTTTGGAATTATTTCTACGAACATTATTACTAAATAAGAATAGTCATTTAAGGCCTTAGGCCACAGTAGCGGGTAGAAAATCATGTGCGAATCTAACGGAGACTTTGTCCTTGGAGTGCCATATTTCAGGTGTTTACATTTTATTTTTTTTAAAGGAAACGAGTAAAGCTTTTTGAGTGCGGTTTTTTTCTTGCTTTTATTCATGATATACAGAACGGTAAAAAAAAATTTTTTGAAAAAAAAAAACCAAAATGGCGGTCGTTGCAGCTCCGCGAAAACAGGTCCTCAAATCGCGGGAGGTAAACGGCTGACATCACTGCCCCCTCTTTGTTGATCTGAAACACAAATTCAAAGCATATTATCCATCTGTGACCCTTTGGTCATGGAATGACGAATGGGTTTTTCGTTTAGTACAAATTTCGAAAAATGGCGGCAATTAAAAAAAAAATCGAATTTTCGCGTTTTTTTCGCATAAAAAGATAAATAATAAATGCAAAAATGTATCTATCGAAAAAACGATCCGTCATTCCGTGAAGACATATTTTCTGAGTATGCTCTCCAAATTTCAGGTCGATATGTTAATTACAGCGGTCAGGAGAATGTCAGCCATTTTTAAAAACGTGTTGTCGAGAAAAACGCGTTTAAAGTTTTGTAATGTGTTTACACAAATGTGTTTATAATTACCGCTAATCGGCAATGCCTGGTCCATAGAGGCATCCCTCCTCTTCTTCCAGCTGCTCATGTTGAGCTCAAATTAATTTTTTGAAAATTTCAAGGACAAAGGCTCCCTTAAGATTTTTTTTGGTATGAAAAAGTGATTCATTCATAAAATTAATTACACATCTATTTAGTATGAATATCAAGCTGTTAGAAAATATATATATATATTTTTTTTGAGGTACAAAATGGCCGACTACTAATATTTTCTTTTGTTATCTTTTTTTAGGCGCTCCGCGGCGTGACATTTAGCATCGACAATTTTTTACCTAGAACAAAAAACAAAAATTCTCGTCACTCTACATTAGAATACCTAGAGAAGTACGTACGGAATTTCAAAAATATTGTTTTATTCGAAAGTTGTAGGTATTTGAACTTAAGAAATGAATTTTCAGTGAAAAATTTCGTTATAACTGCTCATAAACTACTCATGAAATAAAAAGTTTTCGATTAATCAGAAATTCCGTACGTACTTGTCTGCGAAATGCAATTAGGAACACAACTTCTAAAATTGGAAGTAAATCGAGTGAAAATTGTTGAAGTTATTTGTCACGCCAACTGGAAAAAAGCTGTTTCGAGAAGTTTCGAGTAGTCGGCTATTTTGTACATCGAAAAAAAATGTATATTTTCTAACAGCTTGGTATTCATACTAAATAGATGTGTAATTAATTTTATGAGGAAATCACTTTTTCATACGAAACAATAGTTGAATTCGTACATGATTTTATACCCGTTACTGTGGCCTAATTGAATTTTTATTTATTTATGTCGAGGTACACTGCCGGTCAAAAGTTTCCGGACACTTCAGATAATTGCAAAACATTCGATCACCTTCGATAATGGAAAAATTATATTAGAATAATATAATTAATTATATAGCGCTGTGTAGTATGTTCGTAAAATAATAAATGAAATGAATTATATTATTCTAACATTATTAGGCAATTGTCCAGTGATCGAAACTTTCTCAATTATCTGAAGAGTCCGAAAACTTTTGACTGGCCGTGTATATTTTTATGTAGTCCTTTTTTCGTCTGAATTTTTTATTCGCAACACCCGACCGTGACGAGAGAATAGTTTCGATTGTTTTCATCGCGATTGAAAGTATAACTACAGCAATAAATAATTGCAGTCACAATTGCAGTGATTGGAATTAATAAGCATTATTATCGGGATCAATGGAATCAGTTGTAATTATTAAACTAATTAACGTAACTTTATTGATTGAAATAGAGTGTATTTTTTTCGGACAATTTTTTTCCGTCTTAGAGGCGTTCCCGAGGTTTTTTTTTAAATTCAATTCGCACGCGATCGTGTCACCTCGCACCATGGGTATCGTGATCGTTGTAGGTATCATCGCCATCCAACATCTTGCGTCAGCAAAAACGCTTGTAAAAATAGCTGTGTAAATATAGCCGTTTAAAGGTAGATTCGATCGAATCATTTTTCCCACAGATAGAACACATACGTATTCATCAGATTAGTGGGATGCAAAAATGATAAGGATAGGACTGTTTTTTGGAATAACATATAGTGCTTACAATTTTTATTGGGGAGATAAATCAACGGATAAGTAGACATTTTACGATTTTTCTTTGCTCCTTTCTCCGCAATGTGGGTAGGAAGAATTAGCTAGATTAAGGTTGTTGGTAAATCATTTTTGATGGGTGGGGGGAGAAACGAAGTTCCTATACTTTTACCACGCGTGACGTCACCAGTGCCAACTTATTGTAGCAAAATATTAATGACGAGTATGATGGAATATTACGAAATGTTCAAATGTACGCTAGATAATCGTAATTATTATTTATACATATGGTAACTTGAGGGAGTTAGGATAATGAGAAAATTAAATGTTGATATTTATAAATCCTATTAAAATGGACACGAGCTTTGGCAACGACGCCCGGTTCTGTCGTAATTCGAGTCTGTTAGGTTGACTGCAGTGACTGTCACAGGTCGCAGCTGTGTTACGCGCTTTTCGTGCCGGTCGGCGTTTTTGGAGGTTATGTCAGAGCAAAAGGAGGCAACAAATGATTCCGAAAAAAAGATTAGTGCGTCGCAAAGTTTCCGATGGAAAAGACGATTTGTCGGTGCTCGTGCCCACAAGCATCGTACTATGCTCACTGAAGCTAGAAAGAAAGGGAATACATCATAAAAAATAAATGAATAAGTTTCCCTTAGTCGCATTTGACTTTAAGGGGTTACCCCCACTTGCGATTTTGAAAAAATCGATTTTTTTTATTGCATTTTTTTGAAGTATAAGTATCCGGGCCCATACTTCTGTATGGGCCCGGAATAGATGACTCTATGTAAGTTTACAAAAAAAAATATTTTCTTCGTGTAAACTGAAATTGAAACTTTAAACGCGTTTTTCTCAAAATGGCATTTCTGAAGTCGGTGACCAAGATTACTCGAACACTAATGAACCGATCTTCTTGAAATTTTGCAGGCTTATTTAATACATAAAAATGTAGTCTTTAATCGTTCGATTTTTTTTTCGAAAAAATGGCCGTTTTATAGCCAAAAAACGGCCGTTTTTTTTTCGTTAAAATAGAACCATTAACTTTGACTGTCCGCCATTTTGTGAAAAATGAATATTTTTTAAAATCCTTCGATTAAAGACTAGTTTATACTTATATTTGACTAAATCCATCCGCATTTTTTTTTCAGATGATCCACTTCGCCGCAATGTTGGTCACCGCAAACCGTGTATATAAAAACATTATTTCATTGACGGCCATTTGCCACTAAACAATGTAATATTTTTCAATAAAAAAGTTACTGAAAGTTCTTCAAGATGTGTTCTTTAAGATGGTATATTGATCGGTTAAAAAAGTTTTGTAGTTTTCTTTAAAAAAATTCATGAAAAAGGCCTTTTCTTGCGCTGCAAGTGGGGGTAACCCGTTAACGTATTTGAAATTGGCGCGCTAGGTTTTCGATTGGTTCTGCTATTTCCATAGTTCCGACGTTGCCACGTTTTAATACATACTCCTCAACAAGCCTCACTTTTTCGTAAACTGGCCGCATAATTTTCATACATTTTCATTAATTAGACCGGTAACCTGTCTATTTTTTTTGGTAACATTGTTCTGGGCACTATCCTGCACACAATATTCGTTTTTTGGGTCACTTTCTTCATAAATGCCGAAGGTATACGCGAGAAACTGAAATGGTAACGACGTTGCCTCGTACAACCAATGCGCTCAAGTGGAGATTGATGTAAACTTGAACATTTAATATTCAATTAACGAGTGCGCAAACCTCCGTTCTCCTTTCGCCAGGATATTCAGAAAATAAACCAACACGATTACTAAAATTTTTATTCGTATCTATTTACCCCAATATTTTTAAGCTACAACCTTAAACGACGACCAAGCAATAATACTTGACTCGCCCTCGAAAAATTTTACATGTCCAGTGAATATTCCCGCCGATAGAGGAAAACTATGAACCAAAGGTGTAAATATTAAAAATGAAGGGATAATTTTGATGGGTTACATACCATAGCTGGAAGAAAATCGGCATTTTTGTGTAATTTTTTGAAAGTGTAAATCGCAAAAAAACCGGAAAAATATTTATTAGACATTATTTGTGAATATTTTGACCGTGTGATTTTTTTTTAATTTTCTATTTACGAATTAATTGTCCACATCCATTGTTCAGACCTCGGTCGACAACACACGTTCCCGTGGAGGAACCAAAAAGTCCGAGAAAATATTAATTCATGATAATAAGAATTTTCACTGATTTGCTCAGCTCCATTAAGGGGGGAAATCCCTTAGACGACCGAAAATGAGTCATTTTTCATGAATTTTTTTAAAGGTGATAAAATAATCGCATAATTACATTTTTTACATTATCTTATTACAACTTCCAAGTGTTAACTTTTTTTTCTTCTTTTTTATACTAAACAAAATGTTGGCGTTATAAGGTATTTTTCGGGCGTCTAAAGGGATTTCCCCCCTTAAGGGAGGATACCACGGTGATGGGCCGAAAGAGATAGTTTTTTCCAATTTTTTTGTCTATTAGATTATTTATTTGGGATTTGAAAAAACAGTATGTTATGAAGCGTGAATTAAATTTGTTTCGCGTGAGTTTTTAATTCAAAAATAAAAAATTAGCAACGTTATTCAGGTATGATAGAGCCTCTGTATAATTAATGTGGTCCAACAGCCGGATCGATAACTTGACTATGGTTGGTCTGACAAATAAAAGTAAAAACGTATTATAATCTACCCGGATAGACAGTCGTGATTACCACGCCGTGCATACAATTGATGAAGCAAATTTTACAGCATATTGACTACATGTCGTGATGCAAAGCCATGAATTCATTTAGTATCATGAATGTACAAAATGTGATCACAATATGTCGTTTACAAATGCATCGTACGTTTAGAGCACGTCGAACTTATATCGCTGTGCTCAAGTGTCCGCAATTAATATCCGCAAATTTTACGTCATATTGAAGTCATGTGCAGACATTTTGGCGTGTATTCAATTAGGTAGCATTGATTGTTCTCATGAATTGTACTCAACATGAACGTAATATCGTTTACATTGATGAAGACATTTCATGAGCTCATTCAGTATCATGAATTTGAGATAAATCGTGACTTGAATTTGTCGTTTCAAAATGCATCATCCGTTGACTACAAGATGAACTCATAAGATGGCGAATTTGAATTTTACAATGAATATTTGCAGATTGACGTTATATGGAAGTCATTCAATGACTTTTGTTGGTGAATCCACTCGGTTAGTACTGGTAGTAGACATGCCATGCAAGCAGTATGACGGCGATATGCATGTTTCTCAGTGATACATTCGATGGGCGCAGCATGACGGCGATATGCGTGTTTCTCAGTGATACATCCTATGACGGCGATATGCATGTTTCTAAGTGATACATTCTATGAGCGAAATATGACGGCGATATGTATATTTTTCAGTAATACATTCGATGAGCGCAATATGACGGCGATATGCATATTTCTCAGTGATTCATCCCATGAACGCAATATGACGGCGATATGCGTTCTTTTCAGTGATACATCGTAAAATGGCGATATATATGTTTCTCAGTGATACATCCTATGACGATACATTCGATGAGCGGAATATGACGGCGATATGTATAATTGTCGGTGATACATTCATGACGGCGATATGCATGTTTCTCAGTGATACATTCCACGAGCGCAATATGACGGCGATTTGCATGTTTCTCAGTGATACATTTCATGACGTCGATATGCATGTTCTCAGTGATACATTCGAAGAGCGGAATATGACGGCGATATGCATGTTTCTTAGTGATACATCCTATGAGCGCAACATGACGGTGATATGCGTGTTTCTCAGTAATACATCCTATAACGGCGATATGCTTGTTTCTAAGTGATACATTTGATGAGCGGAATATGACGACGATGTGTATATTTGTCAGTGATACATCTCACGAGCACAATATGACGGCGATATACATGTTTCTCAGTGATACATTCTATGACGGCGATATGTATGTTTCTAAGTGATACATCCCATGAGCGCAATATGACGGCGATATGCATATTTCTCAGTGATACATTCATGACGGCGATATGCATGTTTCTAAGTGATACATTCTATGACGGCGATATGTATGTTTCTAAGTGATACATCCCATGAGCGGAATATGACGGCGATATGCATATTTCTCAGTGATACATTCGATGAGCGGAATATGACGGCGATATGTATATTTGTCAGTGATCCATCCCACGAGCGCAATATGATGGCGATTTGCATGTTTCTCAGTGATACATTCCATGACGGCGATATGCATGATCTCAGTGATACACTCGATGTGCGTGTTTTGCAGTGATACATCCTATAACGGTGATATACATGTTTCTCAGTGATACGTTCGATGAGCGCAATATGACGGCGATCTGCATATTGTTAAAATCAAGAATGATAAAAATAGGCGAAGAAACGAAGAAAGTTTACACAAGTGTTAGAATGGCTAAGTAGGTACCTCGCTCAGCTCTAGAATTAGAAGACGTAGGTTCAAATCCCGAGGGTAGGTAAAAACTTGAACGAGGCAGGATACGTTTTAATCCAATTATCATATATGCAGGATAATATTGACGCCGTCCTAACACTCGTGTAAAATTTCTTCGCCTATTTTTATCAATATGCATATCGCCGTCATATTGCGCTGATCAAACGCGTGACTGAGAAACACGTACATCGCCGTTAAAGTATGTATCACTGAATAACACGCATATTACCGTCATATTGCGCTCGTGGGATGTATCACATACATATCGTCTTGGGATGTATCACATACATATCGCCTTCATGATCTTTTCCTGCCTATATTATCATTTAGGCAGGAACACAAATAAAGCATATTGAAAGGAAAAGTACTACCAGATATTTTTTATCCAAAAATTTTCGGTTTTTAAAATATTTCACGCCGTCACATTCATATGAGCTTCATATAGTGACGTCACGCCATGCCGCCAATATAAGCTCCATAGGAGCACTGCAATTTATTCACGGCGTGACATCCATATGGGCCCCATATGCACTCACTTATTGTGGGATATTGGTGAGCCGGTTTGCTGATAAATTCACTGCATGCGTACTCGTGTAAAAACAACTTTGCTTCATTTGGATTAGTTATTGTGAATCATCATGTGATGCAAATATGACTTGAAGGGGCGCACTTATAAGGGACACATAGCTGTGTGATTTTCTATGCGTCATAGAAGGTCTACATATGATGCCAATATGAGCTACATGTGTCTATCTGGGTATATAAATGTCGTTCTCGTTGTACGTAGCTATTTTTCGAAGAAAAAAAAAACTTCACAAAATTGCGGGTGAAAAAAGTGTAATTTCGGCGAAACTTTACTTGTATTCGGGGTTTAATAAATACTTAATTAAAAAAAAACTACGTACATCGCTACCCAGTTACGAAAATTTCAGTATTTTAAAATTGATTAGTGGACAATTATAGCTAGCATTATCCGGTCAGGTCGAGAAAAGTCGTCGAGAAAAATGCGATCGAAAGTTTTAGTAGATAAAAGGAGTGAAGCGATTGAAATTTGAAATTGATATTTCCTCCTATTGAAAACTTTGAAGCGCATTTTCTCTAGTTTTCATTTTCACGATATTGAATCAAACCAAAGTTTATTTTCTTCAGTATGAAAGTCTTTTCTAAGTGAAATAACAAAGTCGTTGAAAAAGTCTTTTAAAATAATTTTTATAGCACGTTGAAGTGTTTTTTTTAAACACATTTTTTTCAAACCTGTGAAAAGTTATAATTTGCTCACCTTTTTCTTAATTCACCGAGAAGAAAAATATATGACAATTGAACATTTTATTGGTTTATTTGGTTCAGTCAAGAATTACGAGCTGCATATTTCCCTCTGATTGGGGACTGCAGTGGCAAGATGCTCATGGCTGATAAATCTGCAGTCATTTATTGCTTCATTTTGAACATTTTTTTTATACATTTTAAATGTACATAAAAAGATACCTCAATGCTGGGGCTCACTTATTTTTTGCCCTTCTAAAAAAATTCTCGAAAAAACGCTTTTTTGGCCCTTCTAATTCAGGCTCCTGCCTTAAGGGATAAGGCCACTGTAGCGGGGAAAAAATTAATATATTTTGGGATTTTTTTCTAGCGGGACAATGGAATAAATCAAAATTCTGCAAAAGGTCCTTTATTGTACATATCATTAACTGTATAAACTATTTTTTTCAAAGTAATATAAAACAAAATGGCGGCAGCACAGCTTTTCTTCGACGAAGCTTTTTTTTCATAGGCGCACGGCCGGTCCGGCGGCCCCTGCAATTTTTAATTTACAGCGAATTAATTTTTTTTCGATTATTCATGTGAATAGCTACAGAAGTACGTAGGATTTTTTTTGATATATCGATTTTTGCAAAAACAGCGCGATTTTTAAGTAAAAGTTCAAAATTCTCAAAAAAAACATCGTCCGAAAATTGTTTATAAAAAGCTATGTAATATATCGAGAAAATCCTACGTACTTCTATGCAGAATGTAATGTTGAGTATGCAGTTAAAATTTCAAGACAATCGGTCAAGATTTGTTCGAGTTATGAGTCCGGCCGACTTGAAAAATGTAGTTTCGAGAAAAACGCGTTCACATTTTTCGGTACGGATTGCATCGGACTGAGAGGGGTTGAGCCAAAATTTAAAATAGAAGTATTTAGACATTTTTGCCACCTTAATCCTTTGAGTATGTAATTTTTACGATATAGACGCATGTTTTAAGAAAAAAAAATCGATTTTTTGAAATTTCTACAGTGGCCTTGCCCCTTAAGCCTCCTTGCGCCTCAGCCCTTCGAACATGCGGCCCTCACGATTTCGGTCCTAATTTTGGAATGTTTTCTAAAAACACCAAAAAGTATCGAGGGTAGCATTCAACGAAAACGAGTATACGCGTGCGAACATTTTTTCAATTTCGGACCAAAGTTTCTCGAACATTCAATTTCGAAAGTTCAAAGAAATTTTTTGTTTGTGAGATACGCTCGTTTTTTTAGACTTTGTAATTTTGATTTCAGGAGCCTGCGGTATTTCACGCTGGTACAGCAAGACGCAACGAGATGTACCAACGGAGAAGGAAGTTGTCCTGCTGACCGGATGCGATACCGGTCTCGGCTACAGCCTCGCAATCCATTTGCGATCCATTGGATTCCGCGTTATTGCCTCGGTTCACAAGTCCGATAGCCCCGGCGCTATCGCGTTATCGAAGTTTCCAGAATTTTTCGTCCATCAATTAGACATAACGATAAACGAGAGCGTGAAGACCTTTGGCAAAGCTGTACGCGAATACCTCGATGAAAATCAATACGGTGAGAGCACTGGATTCTGCAAATAAAAGGAAATTACATGCATGCACGAAAACGTATAAACGTATTTTCGTAAATACAATATGAATATAAAATTATATATCACGATGAATCTATTTTGTTTGTGTTTTATTTAATTGTCAAATTGATAGAGGAAAATATAATTTTCTGGAGAAGAAAACAATCGTCCAAACGGTTATAGCTATAAAATTACGATACTAAACTTTATAATTATAGTAAACACACACGCACGATATTAAAACTTGAAAAATTACATACAATATGAGAAAAAATATAATGCACATTTGGGAGAACAAAGTCTCAAAAAATTATTTAAAAATTCATGTTAAGGGGGGGGGAACCAGTTACTATAAACGTATAAACGTAAATTCGTAAACACAATATGAATATAAAATTGTATAGCACAATAAATCTAATTTGTGTATCTTTTATTTAATAGTCAAATTGATAGAGGAAAATATAATTTTCTGGAGAATAAAACAATCGTCAAAATGGTCATAGCTATAAAATTATGATACTAAACTTTATAATTATCGTAAATACACACGCACGATATTAAGGGAGACTTTGTCCTTGGAGTGCCATATTTCAGGTGTTTACATTTTATTTTTTTTAAAGGAAAGGAGTAAAGCTTTTTGAGTGCGGTTTTTTCTTGCTTTTATTCATGATATACAGAGCGTTAAAATTTTTTTTTTGAAAAAAAAAAAAACAAAATGGCGGCCGTTGCAGCTCCGCGAAAACACGTCCTCAAATCGCGGGAGGTAAACGGCTGACATCACTGCCCCCTCTTTGTTGATCTGAAACACAAATTCAAAGCATATTATCAATCTGTGACTCTTTGGTCATGGAATGACGGATGGGTTTTTCGTTTAGTACAAATTTCGGAAAATGGCGGCAATTTAAAAAAATCGAAGTTTCGCGTTTTTTTCGCATAAAAAGATAAATAATAAATGCAAAAATGTATCTATCGAGAAAACGATCCGTCATTCCGTGAAGACATATTTTCTGAGTATGCTCTCCAAATTTCAGGTCGATATGTTAATTACAGCGGTCAGGAGAATGTCAGCCATTTTTAAAAACGTGTTTTCGAGAAAAACGCGCTTAAAGTTTTGTAATGTGTTAACACAAATGTCTTTATAATTACCGCTAATCGGCAATGCCTGGTCCATAGAGGCATCCCTCCTCTTCTTCTAGCTGCTCATGTTGAGCCGCTAACATCTCCCGCTGCTTTCAAGGACAAAGTCTCCGTTAAAACATGAAAAATTATATATAATGTGAGAAAAAATATAATGCATATTTCCGTGATTTGCATATTTGAGAGAACATAGTCTCAACAAATAACTTAAAAATTCATATTAAGGGGAGAAACCAGTTTCTATAAACGTATAAACGCATAAACGTGTATTCGTAAACACAATATGAATATAACCTTATATATCACGATGAATCTAATTTGTTTATCTTTTATTTAATAGTCAAATTGATAGAGGAAAATATAATTTTCTGGAAAATCAAACAATCGTCAAAATGGTCATAGCTGTAAAATTACGATACTGAACTTTATAATTATAGTGAACACACACGCACGATTTTAAAACTTGTAAAATCATATACAATATGAGAAAAAATATAATACATATTTTCATGATTTGAATATTTGAGAGAACAAAGTCTCAAAAAATTATTTCAAAATTCATATTAAGGGGGGAAACCAGTTCAGATGACTCAAAAAATCGATTTTTTTTTAAATTCCATTAATTGTTAGACGTCTCGCCCACGGGCCAGCCACTGCCACCGCAGATCGATAAGGGCCTTTTTTTACAGTTACTAAACTTTTTTCCCTTTATTCTAAATGGTTCAAAGCATCTCTTAAGCCAATTTAATAAATCAATTTTTTGAAAATGCTACATTGGTATTACCCCTTAAAGAAAAAAAAGTAATCGATTTTTTTATCGTTGTAAATGTATATCTCGCCTTAATAATCTGTCTCCTTTTTTTTCTAATTTCCAATAGTCTTGCGTGGCTTCGTTAACAACGCCGGAGCAATGATATTCGGCGAATTCGAGTGGCAAACGGAAGAACAAATGAAGTATCAGATCGAAGTGAATCTCGTCGGGACGATGCGGGTAACCCGTGAATTTATGCCAACCATGAGGAAACATTTGACGCGATTGATCGTCGTGACAAGTCACTGCGCTGTTGAACCTTTGCCCGGGGTTGCTACTTACGGAGCTACTAAGGCAGCTCTGAACGCGTGGGCTATTGCCCTCAGGGTCGAGCTTAAAAAATATCGTATCGATGTCGCCTGCTTCGTACCTGGTAGGTGAAACGTCATTTTTCGTTCAATAAATTGCACGAATTGAAAAAAAATATAGCCGCCTGCATCGGTACAGGTTTTCCACAATTTCCCTGTGCCCTCGTGCGTGCAGTCCGTTAGAAAATTAAGGGGTAACGTGGGTTTCGAAGCCAAAAAAAGAATATATTCTCTATTAAAAAAAAATATATATATATATATATATAAATTATTTTATTTAAAATGTTAAGCACATAAAAGAGCAACATTTCAACAATTAAAAAAAAATTCATCCAAAAATTTCGAGAATTCAGCCGATGGGACCTGGTTTCCGGAGACCCCTAAAAAAAGTTTCCTCGAGGTCGTCAGGATAACTCATGATAGCTTTATCTGAAATTTAAAAAACCAAATTTTTTCTGTTAGTAGATAAGTATAGCTCGTGATCGATCGAAGGATTTTTGAAAAAATTGAAATTCGAATTTTTGGCAGAGTCGTATGCAAAATAGTTCAATTTTTGGTACGATTTACACTACGTATAGCATTGTAAAATTAGTTGTAATCGAAAAAAAACCTTCGTTCAATCACTAATCAATGCTATTTTGAAGAAGTGTGGGGTGGGGGTAAAAATGTCGAATGACCAAATATAGAACGACAAACATTTCGAAACGACAGAACTATGAACTCTCAAAATAACGAAGGTTAAATCATTCGAAATTTTATCTTTCGACTGATAAAAAAATCGAATGACTATAAATCGAACCATTATTTATTAGAGAGGTAATTTATTCGAAAACGAATATTCAGATTATCTGCAATTCGGAACATAAAAATACAGAATCGAAAAATGTAGAACACCCATATCTCCGAAACAGAAAATAGCGAGTGCCTAATATGCGTAATACCGTCTATGGCGAAAAGCAATATATCGAAACGCAAAATGTCGATGGCCCGAAATGTCGAATGCCGAAAGGTCGAACGGCCAAAATGGCGAACGTGGTGGGGCCCGTCACGTGGGACGACTGTCTTACGATATTTTAGCCTACAGACCGCCAACGCCATCTCGCAGCTTCACTCTGAGGCGCAAGTGACGTATTGCTCGATTCGCCATTCGGGCCGTTCTACATTTTGACCCTCCGCGATTTCAACCACTCGACTTTTTGGCCGTTCGCTTTAATGATTTTCTGCATTGTGAACCATCGCCATTTTTTTAATTCGGAGAATTGTCGTCTCGAATTATTTGGTGTTATGCATACAGGCCTATCGATTTTATGTTTTTCGATATTTTATTAAATCTGATTTTTGTTTTTCGCTATTTATCAACTTCCGAGATTTTCATATTCGTAATTGTTATTTTCGACTTCACAGACTCTAGTAAGATTGATCTACCTATATTCGAACATTCGTCATTTTCGAATTCGACATTTTGGCCCATCGGCATATCGATCGTTCGACATTTTTCCCCCCACCCGAAGTGTGCAAAATTCAAATAAGATCGGTGCATTCGTTTTTGAGAAATCGTGTCCAACGAGTTAAAAAATAGTGTTTTAATAAAAATGCGATTAAAGTTTTAAGTATAAATAAAACGAAGAATTTTTTTTAACCTACATGGAATCGTCAATTCCAGCTCCATGAAGCAAAGATCCCGCTGCAGCTGCGATGTCCAGGGCATCCTTTTGTTCCTGCCTTGACCTTTTTAAATTTTTAAACCCACGTTACCCCTTAAGCGGCTATACCAGTGTGAACGCTGAAAATTTGGGTGATTTTCGGGAATTTTTTGCAAGAAAAGTACTGAATTAAATGTTTCGGAAAATTAAGAATATATTTGGCTATATTTGACCTATATTACATAATTTTTTCATAGAAAAATGTTGAGATCCAAGCGACTTATGCGCTGCCTTCGGAGGCGCCAAAATAAAAGTTCCTCCACTGCTGACATGATTCCGGCCGATTAAGTAGCTGAAACCGAAAACGGAAAAATTTCGTTAAACTGGAAGGTATTTCCTGTACAATGACGTAGGATTTTCGAAAAATATCAAAATCTAACAAAATGGCGTAGTTATGAAAAAAGTCTGTTTTCTTGTCCATAAAATGGTCGTTTTTTTCAATGCCAAACCGTCAAATTTCATCCAATCAAAAATATCCTACGTCATTGTAGAGTAAATATATTCAAGAGTACTCAGTTCAAATTTCAAGTCAATCGGATAATTGCTCTTTGAGTTACAATGTCAGCAAATTTGAAAAATCTCATTACGAGAAAAACGCGTTCAAAGATTTAACTATCGATTTTTCCAAGATAAAATGATATTGATATAAATGATAATGATATTTTTGAAAGTATAAACTGTCGAAACAGGCAAAAAAATCGATTTTTTGAAAGTGTCACACTAGTATAGCCCCTTAAAAGATCACCACAGTTAACGGGTCGGAAAATAGCTGATTTTCGCGATTTTTCCTCGATGGTTTAAATACGATAATCAGTCTGATTTTTTTATGTCAAATCAAAGCATTCATGAACAGCAGAAAAAAATTTTTTAACGTTTATTATTTTCTTTTTTTACCTTTCTTTACGGTTGAAAATGTCTCGGAAAAAAGGAGTCCTCACAGTGTACACGGTTGTGGCCGCAAATATTATCTGAAACAAAATTTGTAAAAAGATTATTAATCAGTATAAAAGCCGCTATTTTGCAATGGAGTTTTTTTTTGACAAAATTGCGGCGTTTTGAAGAAAAAAGTTTCGAATTTAGCGTATTTTTGCGACAGTTTTTGGTAAAAAAAATTATGAAGATTAAAAAAAAATCTTCCATAGCCAAATAAATAATGGCGTAAAGGATGTTGTGTCAAAATTTGAGACGGATAGCTTGAAAACTCTTCCTTTGAGAGTGTACACCGTTTTGAAAAACGACATTTCGAGACAAACGCGTTTAAAGCTTCGAGTGCGGAATTTTCATAAAAATTGTCTACTTACGTGTATGTAAGTATATGAACAGCATGTTTATAACCGTCTATAGTATCGGATAATGCAAAAAATCGTTTTTTTGGAAATTTTGCACTGTGATGGTCCCTTAATAGTTACGGGCAGCGCTTCGGTAGGGGTTTTAACCCTTCGACTGCACATGGGGTCGTTTTGACCCCATTTTCTTCTCAGTGCTAGTACGTATTTTTCAACGCATCTCCCACTTTGAACGAATGCTTGGGCACTTAATTTTTGTTTTTCTTAAAAAATAAATGTTGGGACATTGAATAAAGATCATTGACGACAAAAAACGTCTCTACAAAAAAAAATGCGTATTTACCGAAATACAACGATGTGAAAAACGTCTGGGGTCCGATCGACCCCACATGCAGTCAGGGGGTCGTGGCGGAAGTGTGCAGTCGAAGGGTTAACGGGGTCATCCCATGATAGCTATTTTTTCCGTTTTTTTGGGATGTTTTCTATAAACCATTGAATCAGAATGATCCTAGTTTGCAAAGTGTCTACATGAGTACTGAATAATTCACTCAAATTTCAAAGGAATTCGTTCGATAGATTTCGAAATATCGTGGTCACCAGTTTGAAAAATACAGTTTTAAGAAAAACGCGTTTGACGATTCAAATACGATTATCATCAATAAAATTTTGACTCACTGCTTGGTCCATGCAGAGAACCTTCAGTTTCCTTAAAAAAAATCCTGCAAAGCTAATTGGCGTTCCCTGGCATCAGTTCTCGATTTTTAAAAGCAGGCACACCGGATGACTGCCTTAATAAATGTTTAACGTGTATCGCTGATTTTTTTTAAGGGGTCTTCTCACTTTAGACGCTGAAAAAGGCTATTTTCATTAATTTTTTTGATAGGATTATATTATAGGTATTGATATAAAATTTAATTTTGATATCTTAATAAATACTCAATGAACACTTAATAACACTTATAATAATAATAAATAAATATAATAAATACACTTTCGAAATACGTTTGAAAAAAAAAATATTTATTTAAGTCACTATTTATAGACGCAAATGATAGTTAAAACAAAGCCCTAAAAAAATGTAGGTCTGCGCTCTTGATGAAATCTCGGAGATTGATCATCCGAAACAAAAAAATCAATTTTAGATTCGGTATGTTAATGGCCATAGCGCATATCATACGATTTTCGATATATGCAAAAATAACAAAATGGCGGACATTTTTCGAAAACCAAAAAAACGTGTTTTTTCACCATTTTTGGCCAAAAAATAGTAAATATCAAAATTTAAAAAATTCTTGATATGCGCTGTAGCTATAGTTGTGAAGAATATGCGTTCAAAATTTCATAAGGATCGGTTCAGTAGTTTCGAAGATTTTATCAACAAGCCGCCGAAAAATGTTTCGAGAAAAACGCGTTTAAAGTTTGTTTGGGTTACATAAATACATAATTTTTTTTTAAATGTATTTCGAAAGTGTATTAATTAAGTGTAACAACTTTTATATCAATATCTATAACATAAAGCTATAAAAAAAATCATGAAAATAGCCTTTTTTAGCGTCTAAAGGAAGCCCTTAATGGATGAAACACTATCCGGGCCAAATTGACTCAGTGTGTCGCAATCGTGGCGAAATATAAGTGTCCCAACGAAGTTATATTTAATCAATTAATTAAATACAACTTTTAATTAATTTAATAACCCTTTTGAGTGAAGCAGTTGCCGTTTATTACATGCGTAGCGCAACAATGAATTGTTAGAAACGATCAAATCGTAATGTCCCTTGTCGCAGGCTCCTTTATTCGCGAGAGTAATTTACTGTCGCAGCAACGAAGACACTTCGAGGATATGTATGCAGCGATGGATGACGAAACGAGAGCTTTTTACGGCAATTATTTCACCAGGTATGCCAATTATTTGTCGAATATGACGGCGACGGATTTACCTCGGAGAATAATGGATCGGAGCGTGTATAATGCGTTCGAGGGGGTGCTCCTCGACCGTGAGCCCAAAGCAGAGTACAGGTATGCACTTTTTATCCAATAATTTAACCAAATTTCCGGCTAACAACGAACATCGCTTGAGTGTCCGCCTTTGATTTCGTTGAAAATCATATATGTGATGAAGCATTGAAAACTATCAGACGCGTATTTTTTTTAATCACCGAAAAAACGGTTTTAAGGGTCCACTTTGGAGCCACGAAAAAAGGCTATTTTCGCGATTTTTTTTTGAGGATTTTATAAAAGATATGAATATAAAAGTTGGGCTTGATAAATAAAGTCTTGAAATACATTTAAAAAAATTGATTCATTTTTATTAATTTTCAAGTACAAAAACTATAGTTTAACGTAACGCCTCAAAAATAGGTGGGCTAGGTAGCTCCATCACAACTCGACAACGGCTTGTCTGAAACAAAAAAATCAAAGTCCATTACATTCAGTATAACACCAGCTACAAAATGACCCTCGGATATAAAGTTTTATCAAAAAATAAAAAAACAGCAGATGAAAAACGAAAAAGGTAAAAAAAAAGAGTAAAAATCAAAATTTTATCAATTTATCAATTTATCAATTTAAAATTGAATCATGTTTACAATATGTGGTTCAAATTTCAAGAGAATCGGTTTATTAGTTTTCGCGATACGATGGAGCTAGATTTTCAAAACGCTGTTTCGAGAAAAACGCGTTTGAAGTTTATACTATGAAAAACTCTTACCTCAACTCAATCGGCAATTCCTGCACCGTACAAAATCCCTTCTGATTGCTCATCATCGTCGATTTCGTCAAGTCTTGCTTGCTTTCGATTTTTTGAAATTTTCAAAGTGGACTGGCCCCACAAGGGTGGAAACCACCCCTCGAAGAAAGGCGGGTCACCCCTTGACTTCATTTTTGTTTCAATGCCTCTGTAGTGGATTTTTCATCTCTTTACATTAGAAGAATTTTGATTTTTGTTTCATTCAGGTCGGTGGACTCCTTGTGAGTGAAACTGCAAAATCACACCTCGACACGCCTTTTTTAAGGGTTAGTTTCCCCGCTTCGAACCGTTTTTCCACCGATAAAAAAAAATACATGTCGAATAGTTTTTAAGGGGTCGTCTCACTTTAGACACTAAGAAAGAGCTATTTTCATGAATTTTTTTGATAGGTTTATATTATAGATATTGATATAAAAGTTGGTACACTTAAAAAATACACTTTCGAAATACATTAAAAAATAATTTTTTACGTATTTATGTAACCCAAACAAACTTTAAACGCGTTTTCGTCGAAACAACGTTTTTAACCACATGTTACCACATATTACCACATATTTTAACCACATATTCTTTACAACTATAGCCATAGCGCGTATCAAGGATTTTTTGATATTTTGATATTTACTTTTTTGCCAAAAACGTACTGATTCCAAAATCGTTTCATTTTTTTGTTTCGGATGATCCATCTCCGAGATTTCATCAACAGCGCAGACCTATAATTTTTTTAGGACATTTTTTTAACTACCATTTCCGTCTATAAACATTGACTTAAATAAGTAAAATGTTTTTTAAAATGTATTTCGAAAGTGTATTTATCAAGTGTAACAAATTTTATATCAATATCTATAATATAAACCTATCAAAAAAAGTCATGAAAATAGCCTTTCTTTTAGCGTCTAAAGTGAGAAGGTCCCTTAATGCTTCATCACATATATGAGTTTCAACAAAATCGAAGGCGGACACTCAAGTGCTGTTCTTTATTAGCCGGAAACTTGAAGTCTGGCTAACTTGACTCCTGACACCATCGGCCCAAACTATTAACGTTTGTAGGAAAAGTTTTTTGATAACGTTTATAATTTTTAGGTTAGAATTGCATTTTTACTGTTTAAGCGTTATCCAGAATGTGCCGGGAGGAGGTAGCGTCTTCAACATCCCTAGTGCAAGTGTGCGTGTGTATGCGGGTGTGAGTTTGTTTGGGTTTGTTTAGGCTTGTTCGATAACCGAAACAAACGTAAACAAGGATTAGATCTCTGCGGCTCATCACTTCCGTTACCAAACAAACCGAACAAACTCACGCACACTTACACTTGGGTTTGTTTGAGAATGGAAATGGCGAGCCGCACATACCTAACCCTTGTTTAAGTTTGTTTCGGTTATCGAGCAAACCCAAACAAACGCCTACAACCTAAAACCAACTCACACACACACACACACACACACACACACACACATACACACACACACACACACACACACACACACACACACACACACACACACAAAGACACACACACACACACACACACACACACAAACACACACACACACACACACACACACACACACACACACACACACACACACACACACACACACACACACACACACACACACACACACACACACACACACACGCACGCACACGCACACGCACACGCACACGCGCACGCACACGCACACTTACACTAGGGATGTAAAATACTTTGCCTCCTCGTGGTACATTTTGGACAGCGCTAAAAAAATGGTTATCTAACCTAAAAATTATGCACGTTATGACAAAAACTTTTCCTACAAAAAATGTTAGTTTTAGCATGAGGATTTTTTTGGTGAAAAATTCATGATCCTATTTAAAAAATATTCATGCCATCTTAACGTCCCCATTTTGAATTTTGAACCAAAAATATGTTTTTTAACGTCCCCCGCAATCCTAAAAGTTTTATTATACTCAATATTTGATCAGAGCAGTATTTTTTCGAGATAAAGGAGGTGTAAGATTAATTGTAAGATGAGACACCCCAAAAAAATCATCTGCTTTTGGTTTTTCGCATGCCATTTATACAAATGATGACCGTTTATTTTACGGTTTAAAAAAAAATCTCCTGGTTATTTGTTTCCTCTAGAAAAGTCTTCTTTTTTACCTTAAATATTCAGGAAACTTTATGAAAAAAGATCTTATGCAGAATGTTCATACGAACCAATTCGAACATCTGACTTTGATACCCTGCGGTGTAAAAAAAAGGACTACGGATATCGTGCCAATTACTATAAAAAGTTACTGAGTTATTGTCGATTCACATCATTTGTAGAAATGGCATACGAAAAACCAAAAGCAGATGATTTTTTTCGAAAAATAACGTAAAGTCCAAAATCTTGAAAACTGTGGGACTTTTACTGAACTGAAATTCCAGCTTATAGTAGGACATGATTTGACCCATCGATAGTTGCAGGATTATCCATTCATTACAGGACTCCCTGTATATATATGAGGTATTCCACGTGAATCCGGTGGACTTTTTCCCTGACCCCCGCCAATCCGATTAATTTTTTTTATCTGATTCCATTGACTCTCAAAGACACCCTGATTTTTTTACATTTTTCGAAACAACCCTTAGTAAAAAAAAATGTTTTTCTCCGAAAAAAAAACGCCTCGTTTTAAAAATCTGAAAAAAATCCCAAAAATGCGTGATTATATATAAACAATTTTAAGCTGTCACTCGCAGTGGAAGTATTATTTTTTCCGTGCTTTCTGAGCGATTAACGTTAAAAACAATCCGAAAAAATTATGAATTTTTTTACCATTTGTGAATAACCAAATGGTTATTCGAAAATTGTCAAAAAAATTCATTGTGGGTATCAAAATATTTAAGTATCCGCCCGAAGTAAGCGGTTCTTGAATTTTTCGGATTTTTTAAAATGTTAATCGCTCAGAAAGCTCAGAAAAAATCATACTTCCACTGCGGGTGACAGCTGGAAAATTTTTACATATAATAACGCATTTTTGGGAATTTTTCCAGATTTTTAAATCGGGGCGTTTTGTTCGGAGGATTTTTTTTACTAAGGGTTGTTTCGAAAAATGGAAAAAAATTCAGGATTTCTTTTAGCGTCAATGGAATGAGATTTTAAAAAATTAATTGAATTGGCGGGGGCCAGGGATAAAGTCCACCGGATTCAAGTGGAATACCTCATATATATATAGAATGCATTTATTATTAAATTTCAATTGACTAAAATCATTGAAATTTCCATACCTCAATTGAACTGCCATGCATCAAATATTTCTTCCATTCAAATTCTAATAGAATATTTTTTTTTGTTGCGATTGTGCAACGACTAGGTGCGAACCATGGCGGTACATGCTGTATCGCATAATGTTCAAGATCTCACCGACAAAATTGCGCGATGATCTGGTTGAGTGGTTCGTAAAATTACCCGCCTGGGATGACAAAAATGACCGATTGGAGAAACAAGTGAAAACGACTTAGGATCGTCCTCGGAGGTTCGATAACCTCGATCAAGGTGAACGGACTCCCGAAGATGCACGAAGATTCGCGAAGATTCACGAGCATTCACTCATCAAGCCGTTTTACGGATTATCAAAATGACGTCACAATTATTCGATATACGTATATTCATCGACCTGCAAAAAATTCCAAGTGCGCAGCTTTAACGGGTTATGCCTAGTTGCAACAGTCGAAAACAGCTCATTTTTGGGGATTTTTTTCTCGACAATTGCGATCTTAAATCTCTACAAAAATTAAGTATTTAAAAAAGTATCATTTGAAAAACACTGTAATTTTTGCGTATAGAAATATTTAATTATAATCTTCTGAACCAGGTTACCCAATATACAAAAATCAAACAGATTTCGTTAGTATATTATTTTATCGTGTGATCACGCTAAAAAATTTCCGTAATATCAAATAAAAAATAAAAATAGTGCGTGTTCAAAGTGAGTCTTGATTTTTGAGAAAAGAATGGGCATTTTTCTTTCATCAAATCGATTATGATACTTTATGATACTTTATAGATAAAGTATCATAAACTATAAATATAGTATTTGATCGAAGGATTTTTCTTTCGATGTATACTTTTGATTTGATGAACGAAAAATGCCTATTTTTATTCATTTTTTCCAGACGCCAAAATTGACATCTAGAAAAAGCCCTAAATATTTCAGAATGATCGATGCGGTAGTTTTTGATATACCGTGCTCACCGACTTCGAAGACTTTGGAAACTTTTAGTACGTCACTTTTTTCAATATCTCAAATTCCCACTTCTTTGCTCCAATAGAACAATGCTCCAATCCTTTGGCTATCAAATGGGGGAGATTACGGTATCTTTGGCGCCTGCATTTTATGGTTGGGTTATGAAAAATGGGCCAAAAAAATACGAAAAAGAAGAATAACTTTTTCATTTTAAGCCTTACTTTCGGATTTACAGCGCTCCGAAGAAGAAAAAATGTACTTTTTCGATTTTCGATTTTCAGCAATAATATATGAAGCATGCATGAATGGTAACATTTTAACGAATGTACGTTACGATACTTCGGGCTAACCATTTTTAGTACAGGCAGTCACAAATTAACTCCTCAAATAACAAATTCGTAATTTAATTTTCAAGCATATGCCGGAAAAATGAAATTAAAAGCACCTAAGACTAATCAACGTTGAACGGTATCGTACACATATCGAACGTGCTCCAGACCCACGCAACGATTCCACACACACATCGAAGGTGCTTCAGACCCACCCAACGATTCCACGCACACATCGAAGGTGCTCCAGACCCACCCAACGATTCCATACACTCATCGAAGGTGCTCCAGACCCACCCAACGATTCCACACACACATCGAAGGTGCTCCAGACCCACCCAACGATTCCACACACACATCGAAGGGGCTCCAGACCCACCCAACGATTCCACGCACACATCGAAGGTGCTCCAGACCCACCCAACGATTCCACATACACATCGAAGGTGCTCCAGACCCACCCAACGATTCCACACACACATCGAAGGTGCTCCAGACCCACCCAACGATTCCACGCACACATCGAAGGTGCTCCAGACCCACCCAACGATTCCACATACACATCGAAGGTGCTCCAGACCCACCCAACGATTCCACATACACATCGAAGGTGCTCCAGACCCACCCAACGATTCCACACACACATCGAAGGTGCTCCAGACCCACTCAACGATTCCACGCACACATCGAAGGTGCTCCAGACCCACCCAACGATTCCACACACACATCGAAGGTGCTCCAGACCCACCCAACGATTCCACACACACATCAAAGGTGCTCCAGACCCACCCAACGATTCCACACACACATCGAAGGTGCTCCAGACCCACTCAACGATTCCACGCACACATCGAAGGTGCTCCAGACCCACCCAACGATTCCACACACACATCGAAGGTGCTCCAGATCCACCCAACGATTCCACACACACATCGAAGGTGCTCCAGACCCACCCAACGATTCCACACACACATCGAAGGTGCTCCAGACCCACTCGACGATTCCACGCACACATCGAAGGTGCTCCAGACCCACCCAACGATTCCACGCACACATCGAAGGTGCTCCAGACCCACCCAACGATTCCACACACACATCGAAGGTGTTGTAGACCCACTCAACGATTCCACGCACACATCGAAGGTGCTTCAGACCCACCCAACGATTCCACACACACATCGAAGGTGCTCCAGACCCACCCAACGATTCCACATACACATCGAAGGTGCTCCAGACCCACCCAACGATTCCACACACACATCGAAGGTGCTCCAGACCCACTCAACGATTCCACGCACACATCGAAGGTGCTCCAGACCCACCCAACGATTCCACACACACGTCGAAGGTGCTCCAGACCCACCCAACGATTCCACACACACATCGAAGGTGCTCCAGACCCACCCAACGATTCCACACACACATCGAAGGTGCTCCAGACCCACTCAACGATTCCACACACACATCGAAGGTGCTCCAGACCCACCCAACGATTCCACACACACATCGAAGGTGCTCCAGACCCACCCAACGATTCCACACACACATCGAAGGTGCTCCAGACCCACTCAACGATTCCACGCACACATCGAAGGTGCTCCAGACCCACCCAACGATTCCACACACACATCGAAGGTGCTCCAGACCCACCCAACGATTCCACACACACATCGAAGGTGCTCCAGACCCACCCAACGATTCCACACACACATCGAAGGTGCTCCAGACCCACTCAACGATTCCACGCACACATCGAAGGTGCTCCAGACCCACCCAACGATTCCACACACATATCGAAGGTGCTCCAGACCCACTCAACGATTCCACGCACAAATCGAAGGTGCTCCAGACCCACCCAACGATTCCACACACACATCGAAGGTGCTCCAGACCCACCCAACGATTCCACACACACATCGAAGGTGCTCCAGACCCACCCAACGATTCCACACACACATCGAAGGTGCTCCAGACCCACTCGACGATTCCACACACACATCGAAGGTGCTCCAGACCCACCCAACGATTCCACGCACACATCGAAGGTGCTCCAGACCCACCCAACGATTCCACACACACATCGAAGGTGCTTCAGACCCACTCAACGATTCCACGCACACATCGAAGGTGCTCCAGACCCATCCAACGATTCCACACACACATCGAAGGTGCTCCAGACCCACCCAACGATTCCACATACACATCGAAGGTGCTCCAGACCCACGCAACGATTCCACACACACATCGAAGGTGCTCCAGACCCACTCAACGATTCCACGCACACATCGAAGGTGCTCCAGACCCACCCAACGATTCCACGCACACATCGAAGGTGCTCCAGACCCACCCAACGATTCCACACACACATCGAAGGTGCTCCAGACCCACCCAACGATTCCACACACACATCGAAGGTGCTCCAGACCCACTCGACGATTCCACGCACACATCGAAGGTGCTCCAGACCCACCCAACGATTCCACGCACACATCGAAGGTGCTCCAGACCCACCCAACGATTCCACACACACATCGAAGGTGTTTCAGACCCACTCAACGATTCCACGCACACATCGAAGGTGCTTTAGACCCACCCAACGATTCCACACACACATCGAAGGTGCTCCAGACCCACCCAACGATTCCACATACACATCGAAGGTGCTTCAGACCCACCCAACGATTCCACACACACATCGAAGGTGCTCCAGACCCACTCAACGATTCCACGCACACATCGAAGGTGCTCCAGATCCACCCAACGATTCCACACACACATCGAAAGTGCTCCAGACCCACCCAACGATTCCACACACACATCGAAGGTGCTCCAGACCCACCCAACGATTCCACACACACATCGAAGGTGCTCCAGACCCACTCGACGATTCCACGCACACATCGAAGGTGCTCCAGACCCACCCAACGATTCCACGCACACATCGAAGGTGCTCCAGACCGACCCAACGATTCCACACACACATCGAAGGTGTTTCAGACCCACTCAACGATTCCACGCACACATCGAAGGTGCTTCAGACCCACCCAACGATTCCACACACACATCGAAGGTGCTCCAGACCCACCCAACGATTCCACATACACATCGAAGGTGCTTCAGACCCACCCAACGATTCCACACACACATCGAAGGTGCTCCAGACCCACTCAACGATTCCACGCACACATCGAAGGTGCTCCAGACCCACCCAACGATTCCACACACACATCGAAGGTGCTCCAGACCCACCCAACGATTCCACACACACATCAAAGGTGCTCCAGACCCACCCAACGATTCCACACACACATCGAAGGTGCTCCAGACCCACTCGACGATTCCACACACACATCGAAGGTGCTCCAGACCCACCCAACGATTCCACGCACACATCGAAGGTGCTCC